>JAVXUP010000266.1:0-590408 GCA_033070095.1 Escallonia herrerae | reverse complement strand
TGAGCCCATCCCGTTGTGAGGGCGAGCCCCCAGTGATTGTGTCGGCGATGGCTTTAAGGTTGTGAGCCCATCCCGTAGTTGATTGTGCTGGCGATGGCTTTAAGGTTGTGAGGCCATCCCGCAGTTGATTATGCCCGCGATGGCTATAAGGTTGTGAGGCCATCCCACAGTTGATTGTGCTGGCGATGGCTTTAAGGTTGTGAGGCCATCCCACAGTTGATTGTGCTGGCGATGGCTTTAAGGTTGTGAGGCCATCCCGCAGTTGATTGTGCCGGCGATGGCTTTAAGGTTGTGAGCCCATCCTACTACGAAGGCCGGAGCCCCTAGAAGCATGTAACATGATTGTGGGGCTTGGGCGCGATGCTTACATCACGAGGCAATACTTGGTGCCGTGGGCACGTATCATGATGATGGTGCACGGGTCGGCGATGAACGTCATGCGATCATTGGTGTTGAGCGAGCATTGTAGAGAATGCGATGAGTGATGGCGGGATTAGGAGTGACCCTACAAGATAAAAGGGTGGCTGACCCTGTGAGAGGGGTGGCCGACCCCCCTCGAGAACGGGTGGCCGACCCTCTTCAAGAATAGGGGTGGCTGACCCCCCTTTGAAAGAGGGTGGCCGACCCCCTCAAGAAGGAGTGGCCGACCCCCTTCAAGAAGGGGTGGCCGACCCCCTTGAAAGAGGTTGGCCGACCCCCCTCAAGGAGGGGTGGCCGACCCCCTTTAAAAGGAGGTGGCCGACCCCCTTTGAAAAGGGGTGGCCTACCCCCTTTGAAAGGGGGTGGCCGACCTCCTTCAGGGCGCGAGCCCTTTTTCTAACCGTTTGACTGTGTTGACGTCGCTGCATTGGTGATGCTCAAAAGAAGATGCACTTTGGCCGAGTGATGGCGTTGAATAATTGACCATTGACTGGGTGATGTGTTAAGCAAAGTGGGTCCCTTAGCAGGCCCTAGGGTGCGACCGGAATGGGGTGTGAACATAAGCCCCCTACGTGTGGTGTGTGCGGAGGGGCAACCCGAGGGCGCCGCACGTATAAACGATGTGGCTTGCGATCGGGTAGCGGAGGGCAAAAAATGGAATGCTATGTCAAAACATGGTGTTGTGCGAAAGGGCGTATTAGTGCGAAAAATAGAGTTGTTGGGTTTTGTGGGGGAAAATTGAGTTGGATTTGGAATGAGCAGTTGAGATTGAAAGTTGGCCCTCCCTTATAAATAGTGAAGGGGGGAGGAAAGTTGCAAAAAAAAAAAATCAGTTGCATCCTGTCAGTCTAGAGAGAGAGATGAGAAGAGAGAAAAAAACTTGAGATGGTGAGAGAGGGTAAGCAAGTGGCTGAGGGGTCGGCCGGTGATGGGGGTCGGCGCAGGTGGGGAAATGGAAAGAAGGGAGGAAGGGGGAAGGAGGGAGGAAAGGGGAAATGGGTCGGTCGCACGGGTGGTCGGCCAGCCAGGGGGGTCGGCCTCACGGGGGGTCAGCCTCAGCTGGGGGTCGGCGGGGCCAAGGGGTGGAACGAGGGCCACGCCCGTCGAGCCGATGCCGGTTCTAAAAAAAGTTAAGCAGAAGATGTGGGCGAAGCTGCGGGGTGCGGCGGCTAGCGCATCGCGACCACCGCTGGTTATGACGAAGGAACCAGTGGTCGAGCCGCCGACAGATGAGGCCAGAGTTGCGCCGGGGGGGAGATAGCAATGCCCTTGACTTTTGATGATGGTGGAGTGAGATCGTGATCTGGATCCAGACAAGACGAACACCCTGCGGGGAGTGAAGGGGGTAGTGTCACTCGTACCTGACCAGGAGCTGTGGAGGGAGCTGGCCATCCGGGTGGCTGATGGAGCTTTCACGGTGCCGTGGAGTGGTCCGTCGATGGGAGAGGAGCCACGGGTGCCGTCACCATATGTGCGTGCTCCGAGCTAGGAGGAGGCGCATGTGATGTCGCCGAGATATGTTCCGGGGTTATTGGTGGAGAGGGAGGATATACCGTGGGCACCTATAGTGTTCAAGGGACACGACGCGATGCCAACCGGGTGGGACTTCTGGTGTCAGCACATGGTGGAGACGCCGTGGTGGGAGGCGCTATTGTAGAGGTTGGGGTTGTTGTCGGTGGTGGACATTATGGGGAGGGGCCTGGAGTTGTATAGGGATACGTCTGGGATGACCCTGCTGCTGTCGAGGTGGAGTACTCAGACACATACCTTTGTGACTGAGTTTGGAGAGATCGGGCCGACATTGCTGGATGTGATGATGCTGACGGGGCTGCTGATGCAGGGAGAGTTGGACGAGCGTGTGACGCGGCTCAGTGGTGAGGAGCGCTTGTTGCAGACACAGTTGCTGGATATTTTAGCGGAGACGAGGCAGCACTGGAAGGGAACATACGGTGGGTGGCTCCGACTGTTCTATGGTACGGCGCAGGCGAGGTCGGAGCATAGATTGGGCACTGTTGCTCACTTTGTGATTGGGCCGTATCACAAGGACGAGCGGTATGAGATGGTGGCCTTCCTGACGATGTTCTTATCGAGGTGAGTATCGTACTTTCCATAGATTGTATGTGTGCTCATGTGACTTTATTTGATGCCGCGTATAATGAGTTGTTGTTTGCTTGCAGGTTTGTGTTTGAAGGGACGCCGGAGGATGGCATTTCTCTGAGGGTGATTCCCCTGGCGATTCGGATGGCGCAGGGGAACCGCGTCGGGCTGGCTCCTGTGTATCTGGGCACCCTGTATTCACGTCTGGATCAGTTGGTGAATGACGTGAAGCAGTCGCATGGGCGGTACCAAGTGGCGACGTACGTGGACTGGATTTTTTGCAGAGATACTTGTTCGAGTGCTTTCTAGATTTTTGTGTGGTAGGATTCCTGCGCCAGCATTCGGTACCGACGATGAGGACGGTGACGCATGGGGGCAGGTCACAGGAGGTGGCAGTGTGGTGTAGCGGATCACGGGCATTTGCATGGTCGGGCATCAAGAGGCCTGATTGTCCGCTGTCACGACTGATAGATTTGCTTGAGGCGTGCTTGGCGCAGCCGTACAGAGATATGCATGCGTCGTATGGAGTACCCCCTGGTTGCATGGATAGGAGATGATGAGGGACTTAATTAGGAGGGGAGCTTGGTGCCGGCGGATGTTATGCTCTTGGTGGCCTATTTTCCAGGTTGGCTTCCGGTGATGACTGACGATGGTGGGAAGCCCACGGAGAATCTGTATTACGTGGCCCGGTATTGCCCAGACCGGTTGTCGTGGCGTTCGGCTATGACTTGGAGTCGTCGTGTGGATATCGCGGCCCGTGGAGTGTGACGACTATGTTTGGGTACACGCGGTATGATAGAGTCCGTGAGTGGCCGGCACCGGTGACAGAGTGGAGGCGGCCGGGGATAGCGGTAGCGGGGGCAGTGACTGTGTAGTATGCACAGTGGTGGGAGCAACTGCGGTCGAGTTGGGCGGGGTGGTTGGCACAGCCATAGGGTACACGTCGTCTGGTGGACGTGTTCGCATGTGACCGGGCATTGAGTTTGATATCGGTGACAGCTGCGAGGTAGGCTGGCATGCTGGCGCTAGTGTCGGGGAGTGCTGCTGGGGGCTCTGAGAGAGATCCAGACGAGGAGCCAGACGAAGGGTCTGAGGATGAGGCCCCTAGGGAGGACGCGGAGAGGAGCCAGCGATGCCGGCATCGCGGGTGCCATGGGACGGCAAGGGGCCGCTGTCGGTGCTTTGGGTAAGTATGATGGAGAGTGCTCGTCAGGCGAGTACAGGCACTTCGGGCTCAAACCTGGCAGGGTCGAAGAGGCCGCAGGAGGCATCGGAGGAGCCAGCGGTTGAGGTAAGACTTGTTGTTACTATTTTTTTTATTAAGTCTTGGTTATTAATGTCATAATAAAAAAAAGTTGACGTACTGACGGTTCCTTTGACAGGAGTATGAGGAGTAGACGGTGGAGGGAGTCGGTGATGCAGGTACGGCTACCGAGGCAGAGGAGGCGGTGGCAGTTGAGGTAGATGAGCCGATAGGCGTGGGTGAGATGGAGACGGGGGCTGGCGTGAGCGGCAGGGTGAGCCCACTGCCGGGTGCTGAGGAGAGAGTGGAGGAAGTGTATGGTGGGGCGGTCGATGAGTCGCTGATGTTTGATGCTAGTGGCTACTGGTGGACAGGCACAGAGGCAGAGGCTGTGGTGGTTGAGCGAGAGGACCCGGTGGAGTTGGAGCCTGCGGTGGCACCCCCGGTTCAGGAGTCAGAGATTTCGGTGCAGCCTGTTGCGGAGCGTCAGCAGGACGAGTCGTCGGGGTCGGCTGTCGAGGCGGGGGCAACATTGATGGCGATGCACTCGATGACTATCGGTGCACAGGCAGCGGGAGGAGTGCGAGAGAGGCCTGTGGTGGTGGGGAGTGGTATAGTGGTTGGGGAAGCGAGTAGGGGATCGTCGAGTGGGTAGGCCGACGTCGTATCGTGGGAGAGTCTCCAGTTTCCTGCTGAGAAAGTGTGCCGATTAAAGCTGGTGAAGGCAGTGTACCCACAGATGTTTGAGGGAGTGACTATAGAGAACCCAGTGCTGTAGAGATGGGTGTATGCAGGGTTCGTAGAGTGGTTACTGCCCTTTTCGAGTATTCCTGCGATGGGTTGGTCGCTAGCGTTCATTGAGCGGTCACTGATAGAGTTTGCGTCGTTCACCTCTCTAGGCTTGCAGTTGGATTGGATGGCTGATTTCTTAAGGTCGAGGAGCGAAGGCAGCGTCATGGGGGAAAGGATGGCCATGGTGCAAATGGAGGAGGTGCTACCCGAGAGGCGGCGCACAGGGCTAGAGGTGGAGCTGTCAGAGATTAGCGGAGAGCTGGGCGTGATTGACAGGGAGGTGGCAGATATAAGAGGCAGCTAACCGAGCTACAGAGACGGCTGAGTGACTGCAGAGGCGGCGGGCTGATGTAGAGGTTCAAGAGGCTGAGCGTCTGAGGCGACAGGTCGAGCTCGAGGCGAGATGGTCGGCGCTGCAGGTTCAGCGTTTCACTTGGAGGCATTTAGCTCTCATCCGGTGGCAGTGTTGTTGTCTAGCTTTCTGTAGGGCCTAGGATGGATGAAGGTATAAACAGCACCCGATAGTGGCCAAAAAACTTTATGTGTATATATTTCTTGTTGATGTTATGAGCATGGCTGTGTGTTGTCTTATTGGCGTTTGTTGTGGATGCATAGCGTTCTTGTTGTTTGTTACGATTGTCGAATGTCTTGTGTCTGATGGTTGTCCATTGGTGTTCCCCCTTCCCATCGAGAGCAAACAACTTAGTGACTAGGAGTGAGTAACAAGGCAGGCTAAGCATAAACGTATGTAGCGAACAGACTGTATATTGATAGTGCTCGGATTAAGATGTTATTTCATAAAAAGGAACTTGTAATGAGCAACAAGAGTTACAAGTCAGGATATGCATGTATATACAACAATATGTTGCATAAGTGTTCTAAACTGCGTGTGGGAGGTTGTGGGGAACAAGCTGCAATTGGTCACGCATAGTATTTCCTTAGGTAGCGACCGTTGACAGGGGCCGTGAGCCATCTGTCATCTGGGTTGAGCAGGAGGTATGAGCCGTTGCTTTTGGCTGCATGCACTTTTAGTGGTCCTTCCCAATTGGGTGTGGATTTAGGGTCTAACAGGTTGGCATGCACATGCTTGGTGGCTTGGAGGACAAGGTCGCCCTCTACGAAGGAGCGGGATTTGACGGTCTTCCCTTAGGCTTTGACAAGTTGCTCGTGGTGTTTCTTCATTCGGCGCATGGCGTTGGCTCTTTTTTCATCGAGGCCTTCAAGGGCCATCATTTTGGTTTCCTCCTCCCGGAGGCTACTACTTAGGGCTAGTTGGGCCGAGGCGACCATGACCACGGCTGGTACCACACACTCATCCCCATAGACAAGGGAGAAGGGTGTGGCCTTCGTGGCTGTGTCTGGAAGTTCTGTAAGCCCAAAGGGCATGGCTTAACTTTTCAGACCAAGAGTCGCTTGCATCATGAACCATGCATGACAAAACACATAACAGGGTTTTGTTGGAGGCTTCAGCTTGACCGTTGCCTTGCAGATAGTAAGGGGTTGATGTGGTGTGATTGATGTCGTGTGCTTCCATGAGAGTCCGAACATCCCGATTGATGAATGGCGTGCCGTTGTCGGAGATGATGCATCGGGGGATTCTAAAACGACAGATGATGTGATCGCGCAAGAAGTTGGCAATGGCGCCTCTCGTGAATTTTCGCAGAGGTATGGCCTCGACCCACTTTGTGAAATGCTCTGTTGCGAACATGATCCATATGAGGCCTTTCAACGGCGGATGTTGGGGCAGATAAGGTCAAGAGCCCAAGAGTGAAATGGCCAAGGGGCCACGATCATATGAAGATCGGACGTTGGGGTGTGCATTATGTCAGCATGTCTCTGGCAGGGTTGGCAATGTCAGACATGAGATATGGAGTCAGATTCCATGGTCGGCCAATAGTAGCCCAACCTTAGTAGTTCTGCATACAGCTTTTGCGATCCTTGATGCTCTCCACAGGCACCATTGTGCACTTCATTAATTACTTCCACGGTCGAGGCACCCTGTAAGCACCGTAGGGTGCACCCTGAAAACCCTTTACGAAATAATTTGCCTTCTGTCACAAAATATCTGAGCGATCGGCGCTTGACAAATCGTGTGGAGCTGCGGTCCGGTGGTAGGAGCCCATGAGTTAGGTATTGTAGGAAAGGCTGACGCCAGTCACCCTCGAGGTTAATGACAAGAGCTTCCGCGCTATCTGGCGCATACATGCATTCTGAACAATCCTGCCATACATCCGAGGCGTCTTTGGCCATGGATGGCCAAAAGAGGCCCATGCACTGAAGGCGACGGTATAGAGGGGGGCCATCGAGGCCACAACATTTTTGATGACCGAAATATAGTTTATGCTTTGCTTCTGCCGGGGCCAGGCATCTGGCCAGAGTGCCTCCGGGACATCATTTGTACAAGATGTCTCCCAACATCAAGAAGTCTGTGAGGGTGGAGGTGGAAGCAAGAGATGGCGCCTTAAGTTGGTTGACGATTGGCTGCCTCCAATCATCGGCAGTAGTGTCTTTTGGGACTAAATTCAATGTCGTGCATGGTGTGGTCCTTCTGATGATGGTTAGCATTTCCTGTTCACCGTCAACTTCGAACTTTGATGTGATCGTGGCCAAGCTGTCCGCATGTCGGTTGTGGCACCTGTTGTGATGTTCATATTGGACATGGCCAAGTCTTCCTTCCAAGTGTTGTACCAGGGCGCGATAAGGTGCCAAAGCTGGCTTTTTGAGTGCGAACTCTCCGTCAGCCTGCTTAATGATCAAGTTTAAGTCCCCCTTTATGTATAATGATCTAGCCCCCTACTGGTAGCTAGCATGAGGCCGATGACAAGGGCCTCATATTCAGCTTCATTGTTGGATACCAGGAATACAAGCTTGAAGGATAGGGATGTGGTAACACCCTGTGTATTGCGAAGGACTATACCGGCACACCTTTGCTAGTGGCTGAGCCGTCAAATTCAAGTGTCCATAATTCATCTACGTCGGAGATCAGGGTCGTCTCCTCCCCAGGTAATTGATCTGAGGTGGTTCATACTGTTGGCGCGAGAAGAAGGCTAGGAGGTCTGTAAGTGCTTGGCTCCGTAGAGCTATAGGATTCTTAATGGATAGGCCAAACTCGGCCAACAGCAATAACCAACGGGTAAGTCGTCTAGACAGGGCAGGGCGTGTGAGCATGTATTGTAGCAGACTAGCCTTGGTGACAAGCATGCTTGGTGACAAGCATGCTTTGGTGCGACAAGAAGTAGTGTCTGAATTTCTGTGAGGCATAGACCAAGGCGAAGCAGTGCTTCTCGAGCTCAGAATAATTGGCCTCGGGTCCCTTGATTGACCGACTGAGGTAATAAACTGGGCGCTCCTCCCCATCCACTTCTTGGACTAGCAAGGCCCTTATGGACCTGGGGGTGGAGGTTAAGTAAAGCAAGAGTGGAATACCCCGCTGGGGCACTACCATGGTCTGCGGTGACATAAGAACCGCCTTGATCTGTTCGAATGCTTGTTATTGGGGCGCACCCCAACTCCACGGTGCACTCTTGCGCGTCAAATGCTGGAAGGGTGTGATAAGTTCGGCCAAGGCAGGAATGAATCAGTGAAGGTAAGAAACCTTGCCGAGGAAGCTCTTCAACTGTTTGGTGCTCTTGGGAAAGGGGCATCTCTTGGATGGAGGCGACATTAGACGGGTCAATGTCAATCCCCTGTCGACTGACCAAAAAGCCAAGAAATTTGTCGGAGGAGACTCCAAAGGGACATTTCAATGGATTTATTCACATGTTGTATTGTCAACAATGATCGAAGACTGCTCGAAGGTCCAGGGGATGATCACTTTTCTTTTTTGGACTTGATGATAAGATCGTCGACGTAGTCCTCTACTGTGCATTGGATCATGTCATGGAAGATTGCTATCATTGCTCCTTGATACGTTGCACCCGCGTTCTTGAGGCCGAAGGGCATGACTTTCCAACAAAAGTTACCCATAGGAGTGCCGAAGGCTGTCTTGGCAAGTCGTCGGGGTTCATTTGAATTTGGTTGTAGCCCGCGAAATCATCCATGAAAGATAAGGTTTCGTGTCCGGCAGCTGCCTCTGTAAGCATGTCGATGTTGGGCAATGGGAACTCGTCTTTAGGGCATGCCTTGTTCAAGTTCTAGAAGTCAATACAAACGCGGACTTGGCCATTCTTCTTTTGCACATGAACAACATTAGCCAACCAGATAGGATGAGTGATGGGCTCAATGAAGCCAACTTTTAGAAGTCGTTCGATCTCTTGCTTGATCTTTAATTTGAGCTCGGGGCCGAAAGATCGCAGATGTTGTTGGACAGGGTTGAAGCCGTTAGCAATGTTGAGATGGTGTGTCACCAAGGCAGGATCCAACCCAGGCATCTCATTGTAACTCCATGCCAATACGTCACGATATTCGTGGAGGAGTGTAACCAATTCCTCTCTTTGTCCTGGGGCGAGTTTGTACCAATGTATGTCAGTCAAGGCTCCTCGCCCGGGCTAGCTAGGTTAATATCTTCAAGATCTTCAGCCTGCGGTCGAGGGCCGTCTTCATAGCAGGGTGGGGCAGCGCCCGAGGTAAGCTCAGGGTCTGGTGGGCAATGCTCGGCCGTACAGCACCATTCCGTCTCCGTGGTCGGGTTGGGATTGAGGGGGTTAGATGACAAACCACCTGGAACCCTCGTACACCGTCATAACTGGTAGATCACTTTCTGTCTTTGATGATGCGTTGGAAAGTGGGTTCAGACTTGTGCTTTTTGGACTTGGGGGATGAAGGCGGGGAATTGGTCATGACCGTAGGTGGCGGCGCCGAGGCTGATGCTTTATTTTTGTTGCTTTTCTTGGATTTGGACTTAGACTTGGGAGGCTTGTTCCCACACAGCTCGTCCCAATCTGGCAATCTGGTGGAATGGATGTGAGTGGCATTCTCACCATCTGCTGCAAGCTCAGTAAAGAAGGAGGCCTCGGCGAAGTAAGCTCGGCGCATTCGAAGGGTGCCCTGGTTGCGGGGATCGTCATTGCTACCTCGTATCCCGCAGGACCGGCCACCAGTTTCACACATTGGTGGTACGTTGAGGGGAAGACCTTGTTAACATGAATCCAAGGTCATCCAAGCAAGAGGTGGAAGGAAGACTCGCTGTCTATCACATGAAAAGTAGTGTCGCGACAGACAGTTCTGACCATGAGCTCGACAGTGATATGGCCAAGGGTGGACTGGGGGCCTTGCACGAAGCCAATAATCTTGATAGGGTCGTAGATTTTTTTTTTAGTGGGATGCCAGCTCGTTGCAATGTGATGAGAGGCATGATGTTGATTGAGGCACCGCAGTCTACTAAGGCGCGACGGAAGCCTGTGCCGTTAACAGTGCATTCGAGGTATAACGGTCGGTTGTGGTGTTCAATTGGTGGTGAGTCCTCATTCGAGAAAACGAATACGGTAGAAGGGACGTGTCTATGTTCGGCCTGGGCAGCGAAACATTCAGGACCGAGCCTGTGGTGACCTCGATCAGACAGTTTGAGAGGTAAGTCCGTGCCGCAGGTGAAAACGCCATTTCATCAAAAAAGATTTTGATTTTTGACATCTGCCCGACTGAGGACGCTGGCTGAAGAGCGGAAGGTACACAAGCTGTGGCCATAGGAAAGATCTCTGTAGGAGCTTCGGGGACGAGAGACTTGGTGGGGTCAGTAACGGCCATGAGCACTTGATGCTATCGATTGTTGTTGCCATGTTTGGGTATGGGTCCTTACGCACATCATTGTTCTTCTGTAACTGTAGGTCGCCTGACGCGACCTTCCTTCCAAACATAGTTCGCAGTGCATTACAATTTTTGAGAGGATGGCCAAGGGCTTTATGAAAAGGACAGTAGTTGGGTCTGGTTCGTATTCAAATCACATGGAAAGGCAGGGGGAGTCTCATGTTGTCTTCGTTTGTCAGAGCGTTGGTCCCTACTAGGAACTGACGCTTGAAGGCAGCGTAGTTGTTAATGTTGTTGTGGTTGGTGCTATTGCTGTTGTGCTGAGTACTGGATATGTTTGTCGAGACCAGTAGTGCATTCTGCGGGCGAGGCTTCCATGGTTTGACGGGGCCGACCGTCTCGTAAGTACGTCGGGCCATTTCTTTAAGGTGCCCCCATGACTTTAACTACAAGTTCTCGATGTGTACCCAGTAGATGTTCATGTTTTTGATGCATATGGGAACTAATGTCTTGTCTTTACTGAAATCTGTACACTCGAGGCATTTAAGGTGAAAACGGTGCACATATTTGGTTAAGTCTTAGCCACGATTTTGGCGTATGCCGGCGATGTCCATTATGGTGAGGCGTTCAGCTTCGTAGCGGAATTTGTCCAAGAATAGTTGGGCCATTTCATTCCAAGAATGGACTGTCCCCACGGGGATCTGATGATACCAAGTGTATGCCAAGCCTGTGAAGGACTTGTGAAACTCCCTCAGCTTCAAACTATCACCCGGGCCATACCTTTCCAATGAGCCGACGAATCTTGTCAAGTGCTCATGGGCGTTGCCTTCATGCCCATTAAAAAGCACGAAAGTGGGTTGCTTGTATTTGAGTGGGGTATGGTGGCCATCTCGTTGGCATACGGCACGCGGTCTGTTAGTTGCGCTGATGAGTTGGGTGCAGACTATTGTGACAGCCGACGGAGGAGTGCATCAAAGTCAGCTTTGGAGACATAATGAGAGAGTGGTTCCTCCTGGCCGACTAGTGGATGATGGCTGGCTGGGGGGCTCTGCGAGCCACCGAGCCCCCTGGCGGTGCAACTTGATAAGTAGGAGGAGCAGAAGGATGATACAGGGCAGGTGTTGCCATGGGCAAGTGTGCGGCGACATGGGTGGGTGAGACATGTCCACCATTTGGCCGGTTGTTTGATGTTGCTCTGTTGGGTAGGGGTTAGGCTCCATCTCAATGGATTCATGACATTCAAAAGAACTTCTGGCTGGTACATGCTGAGGTGCAATAGCAGGGATGACTTGTTGCAACACTGGTCCAAGGTCCGGTTGCGGCCTGTGCGATGGCATCGCGAGATGCAGCGTGCTAGCTATAGGTAGGGAGGATGTTGCGAGTCCTACTGCCATGGGTCTGGAAGGTCGAGGCGGCAGTGGTCGTGACACTGGAGCCTGGGCGACGTCAGGGGACTGCCCAGGTCCTGCAGGCTGGATCGGTGGAACAGCTTATTATGAGGCCATGTCCTGCATGGATTTTTGCATTTCCCTTATGGCGATCATAAGAGTGGCCTGTGAGTCTTGTATGTTGGCTATAGTAGGAGTGAACTGCTGGATGGCCGCATTGACTGCAACTTGCACGTCATATATGGGATAGCCTTGGGGACGCATGGCACTAGTTCCCTCTTGTTCACCCGGGTGGTCCTTTTCTTGCACGGCATGGATAAGGCCCTGGCTGGTAGCCCTCATAACTCGTCGTTGTATAGGCATGATGCCTAAGTGCAGCAGACTGCAACACGATGCTCACCTCCCCAGCGGAGTTGCCAAAATGTTGCCAAAGGAATGGGTTCGTGCTTATGTGGAGGTGCCACAAAGGATGTAGTTTGAGTCAACTTCCAGGTAGGCAAAGTGGGAGACATCAAGGATGGAGTAAGGGCTGAGAGCAAGGCTCCCCAGATAGGTGGCGTTGGCTGGCAGCGTCGCGCAGGCAGGGGGACGACGAACAGGGTCGACGGTCGATAGTCTGAGCCAAGGGTGCAGCGTTAAGGGTCCGATGTCAGAAGTCCAAATGTGTTTTTCTCACTAGAATTCTAGAGAGAATGGCTTTTTAGAGAGAGAAAGTAAAAATGCCAAATGAGGAAAAAGATCCTTGAATAAGCTCCAAAGTCCACTATTTATAAGAAAAAATGGGCATGTGTCATAAGTTGACAAGTGTCGTCCCCTGGGAGCGACACATCGCCAGGGGATCCAAAGTACTGATTCTCTGTTGGACTGCAGGTCCCCGAGTTCGTGTTGCCGTACCCTTGCAACATCTTTTTGCCCGTCTAAGGAGACTGATCACACTGTAGTAGCATGATTAGAGTAGCCCTTTGCCCCAACCACTACTCCAAGCCCTTACTGAATCCCACAAGGTGTGTCAAGAGATGCGTAGAGAACCTGACAGTGACGAGGGTTGCCCCTGTAGCCAACTACCAGATTGACTAGGCGCGATGCCCTCCAAGGACCTGCACCTATCCCGGAGTGACCTAGGGGTCATTGCCCTGGTGGTGTCGACGATCAACAGTAACATGAGGGGGCGTGGTCACCGCTCAATGCTTAGAGTCCATTACAGGGAAGTCTTTGTATCGGAGCCCCCCGCGAG
Source organism: Escallonia herrerae (assembly GCA_033070095.1). Classification (NCBI taxonomy): domain Eukaryota; kingdom Viridiplantae; phylum Streptophyta; class Magnoliopsida; order Escalloniales; family Escalloniaceae; genus Escallonia; species Escallonia herrerae. The sequence goes on along the minus strand of JAVXUP010000266.1, from coordinate 577,552 downwards.
TGTGATGTTGATGGCTTTAAGGTTGTGCCAGTGATGTCTTTAGGATTATGAGTCCATCCTGCTGCGAGGGCCGGAGCCCCCGGTGATTGTGCCGGCGATGGCTTTAAGGTTGTGAGCCTAGCCCGCAGTTGATCGCGCTTTAAGGGCCGGAACCCCTCGGAAGCATGTAACATGATTGTGGCGCTTGGGCGTGGTGCCTACATCACGAGGCAATACTTGGTGCCGTGGGCACGTATAATGACTATGGCGCACGGGCGCGGCAACGAGCGTCATCTGACCATTGGTGTTGAGCGATCATTGTAGAGAGCGCGATGAGTGATGGCGGGGGTTAGGAGTGACCCCTGTAAGACAAAAGGGTGGCCGACCCCCTTGATTATGCTGGTGATGGCTTTAAGGTTGTGAGCCCATCCCGTAGTTAATTGTGCTGGCAATGGCTTTAAGGTTGTGAGCCCATCCCACTACGAGGGTCGGAGCCCCTCGGAAGCATGTAACATGATTGTGGCGCTTAGGTGCGATGCCTACATCACGAGGCAATACTTGGTGCCATGGGCACCTATCATCACGATGGCGCACGGGCGCGGTAACGAATGTCATGCAACCATTGGGTTAAGCGAGCATTGTAGAGAGCGCGATGAGTGATGGCAGGGGTTAGGAATGACCCCTGCAAGACAAAAGGGTGGCCGACCCCCCTCGAGAATGGGTGGCCGACCCCCTTCAAGAATGGGGTGGCTGACCCCCTTTTGAAAAAGGGTGGCCAACCCCCTCAAGAAGGAGTGGCCGACCCCCTTCAAGAAGGGGTGGCCGACCCCCCTTGAAAGAGGGTGGCCGACCCCCTTTGAAAGAGCGTGGCCGATCCCCCTCAAGGAGGGGTGGCCGACCCCCTTTAAAAAGGGGTGGTCGACCCCCTTAAACGGGATAGCCCTTTTTCCAACCGTTTGACTGTGTTGGCGTCGCTGCATTGGTGATGCTCGAAAGAAGATGCACTTTGGCTGGGTGATGTCATTGAATAATTGACCGTTGACTGGGTGATGTGTCGCGCAAAGTGGGTCCCTTAGCGGCCCTAGCGTGCTACCAGAATGGGTTATGAACACATAGAAATGAGAATCGCTAACGATAGACAGCAAAGCATCTAAAATGAAATGAAAAGAAAGAAAATACTTGAAATCAAGTCATGTTTGTCTGGAAATTTGATGATGCCTTCTTTTTTGCCTTGCCTTTTCCTTTTATCCTTTTCAATTCAACTGCTTTGTAACTACTGAAAACCATTTGTTCTCATCCTTTATCCTTTTACTTCTTTATCGACAGTTGTATGATAAATTCCCCTGTAGTTTCCTTAACACGGGCTCCATGTTTTGTACTTCAACTACCATTACTCATCGTTAAGAGCAACATGTTGTTAAAAACGATAACTGCTCTCAAACGTAAAGACTTTATGTCCAAGCTTTCTTTGCTATGCACGTGTGCCCATATTTTAATTGGTCATACTCTTTACTTTCTTTACTATGTACAAGTGTCCATATATCATTGGTCACGGTAAAACTAAATTTTAAGAGACTAACTTTGCCCTCCTTGACTCGCTCGAGCTTTGTAATCGTGCTAGTCAATTTACTTTGGACTCTAGGTTTTAGGTCGTTACCTATTTTAACTCAACAACTCAATATAGTTGTTGTTAAGTTAAATTATAACTCTTCATGCATCTTTGGTATGTTGTATTCGTCAGTTGAAGGCCCGACATTTACGACACATGGGAAGAATGTGAACTATAAGTCTCAAGATATCCCAATTGTATTTTTACAAAGCGGCATATATATGTCCTTTACAAATCTCATTGGGAAAGACGTATTCAACCTCCTGAACAATTTCCTCCGGCAGCACCATCTACGGTCGACCTAGCAACTCGTTTCTAAGATTTGGATGGACCAAGCGGAACACAGTCTAGAGGTTTTGATGCTTTTCTGAAGCTTAATAAAGAAATATTGAGAGATGATGAGAAGTTGCCTGACACGTACTATAGTGCTAAGAAAATGATGATGAAATATGGTTTGAGGTACTAGAAGATTGATGCAATGATTGTGTCTTACTTTGGAAGGAGAATAATAACTTGAATGAGTGTCCAATTTGTGGTCACGCAAGGTATAAACCAACCAATAGGAAGAAAAGGAAGATAGCATGGAAGATATTGCGATACTTTTCATTGACACCAAGGCTTCAAAGGTTATATTACTCTTCTAAATAGCAGAATACATAAGATTGAGGAGCTTACCAACTTCTGCTCCCTTTACTTTGAGATTGATGCTGATACAAAGATGAATCGGCTTGGTCACAATGACAATAGTGTCGACTAGAATTTGATGAGCGTCTTTCCATATTCATGCATCTTGGTCGTACACTTGGAGGAAGGAGTGGTCGATATTTATCGTATATTGTCGCAACATTGTGCGCTCTCATGAATTGTAATGAAGTTGCACCATTTATAGTGTAAGTAGTTATGTATATATATTCCTTCTCATAGTTAAAGAACATAATATAACGACGATTCTATATAACATATAATGAATAGAATGATGAAGTGTTATTCGCAAACCCTGGGATATCAGATGGATAACTTGAAAAAATGCAAAACAACGTGTTCCTTGAGTGGTTCTGAAAGCGTAAGTTCTAAAACCACATCTCATTTCTTAATATAGTGAAATGGTATATGCGATGTAATAACTTAATACTTTGTGCAAATTGTTCGTTGTTGTAGACCGCTTAGGATGGAGTTGATGTTCGTCTTAAATTGCTTGCTGCTGGCCCTAGTAGACTAGTTTCATTTTACAAAGGATACATTGTCAACGGGTTTAGGTTTAACATGATTGAAGTTGACCTTAGTAAAAAAAACCCAAGATAGTGGAGTTTTAGTCAAAGGAGGCTGTCATAATGACAGTGAGAATGATTTTTATGGGTAGTTGGAGGAGATTGTTGAACTAGATTATTATGGCTGCGGTAATCGACTGGTAATATTCAAGTGCAGATGGTTTGACATTACAGCTGGTAACCGAGTTAGTCAACATGGGACTGTAGACGTTAATTCGGATCATATGAACCATTTGCATTTGCAGCTCAAGCAACGCAGGTCTTCTATGCAAAGGGTGTGACAAGGAATGACCCAAATTGACATACTGTTATCAAGACCAAAAGAGATTCGTTGAGATGCACCAAGAGGATGATGCTCTCACAGTGATACCGCTTCATGAGGATAACGATCTTGTTGATGAGCCTCTGTGCTATTTAGGTCATGCCGGAAAAGAGGTTGATGATGAAGAAGAAGACGACGAACATGAAGAGGACGAAGATGAAGAGGTGGAGGAAGATGTTCCGTTGTCTATTAGTGATAGTGATTGACTGTGTAAAGTAAAAAGATTCTTATCAATCTACTTTTGCACTTATGATGTTTATTATTTAAATTGAATTTTCTATTATTGATGGTGGTTGACTATTTGAATTGAGTTATCTTTTATACTCGGTCATGCCACAAATTTATCAATTAACTTGTGCACTTAAGTTGTTTATTATTCAAGCGAACTACATTGTTATCAATTTACTTTTGCACTTAAGTTGTTTATTATTCAAGCAAACTACATTGTTATCAACTAACTTTTGCACTTAAGTCTTTTTGATATGCCGAGATCCAGTGCACCTCGAGGTCATGGAGGCAGCCGTCGCCGACCTCAATCAGCTCCCTTCCATAGGATTGGTGACGTGACTACTGATGAGCAGCCGATGCCATCATCAGTAGCTTCAGTACATGGTGAGATAATATTAGTTTCATGTCGAATTGAAACATATTTTTTGCAATATATATACATTATATATATATATATATATATATGTCTTCCTTTTTCATCATATGTAACGTCTAGTGCATCTATACCTAGAGGTATCACACACAGGATACCTCTTCCAGCCACCCTGGAGTAGAGGATTACTGCTCATGTCCTCAACAATTAGTATGTTTTAATTTTCAAAGCTCAATTTTTACCATTTTTTAGTGCACCTATCTAACTTAATACTTTATTATATTTGGATTAACGTATATCTCTTGTGATTTCTTGTAATTAGCTTTTGTTGAGGATTGTGTTAGGACCAAAATTGGTCCTATTATCAAGACCCACCTCCCACGGGCTTATGCGACGTGGAAGGCGTGGACGGAAGCAGACATGAAACTTGTCTGGGGGAAGTTCTTGGTAAGGATTGTCTATTTTTAATTGCTTTATTCGGTTTTAGAAGTATATTATTGCTGAATTTCTTGCTAATCGTGTTTGAATTTGTGTTGAATTATGTTCAGGACTACTTCAAATTTGTGTCCGACCGAGACCAAGAACATGGGAAGCAGGCCTGGGAGTGGCATTATTATGAAAACTACAAGAAATGGATGCTCAATGCAATGGCCAGGGACCACAGCCCCGAGTACTTCGCAAAGGCCATGTGGGGGCAGCTGGTGAACCATTGGTGTACAGTAGAATAGGCAAAGCTAAGTGAGCGAGGCAAGGATATGGCTAATAGCGAGAAGAAGATGACGCATAGTGCTGGATCCCGTCCTTTTACAACGCAGAATCTGAAGCCTAGAGAATACAACACTGAAAAAAGGCCCCCTACACTGCTCTGAGGCTTTAAGGCCACAAAAAAAAAAAAAGATGGGCAGTGGGTTTCTGAGAGCGCAGAGCAGTTTGCGGTGAGCACACAACTTTGGTTTTACTTTTGCATTCCTATTGTATCGTTATTAGTTGCAGCCAGTTGCATTCCTCTAATATTTCTGTTGTTTTCTTATACAAAGTTCATATAGAGAAAAAGTCCAGGCCAACTCCCAAACAGACAGTAGGCAAGCAGTGGCTGATGTCTCTTTGTGGTCAGAAGCTACAAGGGGTCTAAAGAAGGACTGTATGCTCCCCTCCCTCGTCAATTTGCATGTTCGTTGCTAGGCAGAGCTTAGTCATCAGGCGCGATTAGTTATAGCAGTCATCAGGTTGAAGTGACGAATAAAGAGCGCTTAGACAAACTTCTTAAAGAAAAAATTACGAGATGATCCAAGAAGGTTTTATTATGCTCGGAGCCATACTACGGTTAATACTAATTTTCTCAAGTAGTTATGTATTTTGTTCATTCTATTTGTGATCTTGATTTGTATATATTATGTTGAATCATTTGTATGCCTTCGTGCAAAGCGATATTTTACCTAGTGCCGCTGATTCTCAGTATTCTCAGGGCGGTGAGGACATTGTTGGATCGAACGTGCCTTCATCGAGGAATGAAGAAGATGATGACGGGGTTGGTCGGTCTGCCGGCTAGTGATAGTGATTGGGGTATTATGTATTGATTGTAGTACTTTTGTAGCTTTGAGTTCATATACTTGACTCGTTTTTCAAATTTTGGTTCAATTCATATACTTGATTTTAATGCATATGTTTATAGTTTGATGATGCTTTGCGATTGATGTATTCAAATGAATGTGACACTTGTGTCTTATTGTGTAGAGTAGATAGGTTTTGGATAAGTTATTTGAATGAATGCGGGACAGGGGGTTGAATTGGTTTTTGAATGAATGCGTTGAATCGGTTTTCAAACCGATTGTTGAATTGGTTTTGGATAGGCTGAATCGGTTTTGGGACAAGTTGTTGAATTGGTTAAATTTATTTTGGATAGGTTTTTGGACAAAACAGGACTTAGCAAAGCCCAGGTTTAGCGACCGCGCAAGCAGTCACTAAATTAAAATTTTAAAATTAAAGAAAAAATTAGTGACCGCTCCTTGCGGTCTCTAAAATAAAAATAAATATAAAACAAAAAACATTTAGTGACCGTGCCTAAATTGGATAAATTGGTCGCTAAATAGAAAATTATTTAAATTATAAAAAATATTTAGTGACTGCCAGAATAGTCGCTAAATTTGGTCAATGCGGTAGCTAAAATTTGCGACCGATTAAGAAATGCGATTGCTAAAATTTAGCGACTGAACATCCAGCGATTGTTTTAGAGACCACAAGACAGTTTAGCGACCGCCAAAACCCCTTTAGCGACTGCCCTCTGCGGTCGCTAAAGGGGCAGTTTCTTGTAATGTATGGGGGACAGAAGGAGTACTATATGTATAATTACTTGTGCTAAACAACTTTTGAAAAAAGGGAAAAGGGGAGGGGTAATCGCGGCTGGGGAGGGCAGACATGAAGAAGGGTGTGAGTTTCAGCCTAACTTATTTGGTGGGGTGGGTCCGGCTCTGCTGGCTTTTGTTAGGAAGTGTGATAACTTTTATTAGGAGGGGTGACAAGTAGGTAAGGTGGTAGTTGTTTGGAAGATAATTGAAGAGTATAAGGGTAATATGGTAGGTTAATAGTAGGGACAAATAAAAAAATATGGGTCTGCAAAAATTGCTAAACACATAAGAATTGATCCAAAAAAGTTGGTGAAAATAGACATGAGAAGTTAGATGTACACAAACAACCGGAAAAAGTAAGTACAAAAAAAGGATAAAAATACAAAATTACATTTCGTAACTGGATAAAAAAAAAGGGAGGAAAAACAAAAACAGAAAACCAAAAACGGTAAACGTACAACCTAGGTTTTACGTTTTAAGTGACAGTCTCCTACAAAAGACCATATATCAAAAGGCAAATTTTCACTTCAAATTCGCTAGAATTCTTTGCTTTAAATCAATTAGCTGTAGACAATTAGTACTCTATGATGTATCTTTACAAAGTGATAGCAATGATGTATTTTTTTTCAATTCCCAAAAGATCTGATTTGAAAGTCAAAAATAAAGGTAACGAACAAATGTAGAGAGCGTGAATTTGGTTTATAGAACTTTTCTATGAATTTGATTAATACTTTTAGTTTTGGCAGATCTTTGAATAACGCCTTGGTCTTTTTTGCCCTCTTGAATGTTGGCAGTTCATACCAATGGCTTCTATCCAATCCTCATGGCAAACGGTAGTGATGAACTGAAAGGGTGAGAAACATTCGACTTGTTCTATTCTTCTCATCATGAGGTAAATATATACAAGTATTCTATTGTAGGTAATACACATATATAAAGTAACAAATTATTCTTACTGATTAATGATTCCTATAGTCATGCTTTACTGCAATCATTGGATTGTTGCCTCCTATAATGATTCCTATAATCATGTTTTACTACAATCATGGGATTATTGCTTTCTATGATCATGATTTACGCAATCTTGGGATTTGAGGGAATGCCTCATGCCAACACTCCCCTTCAAGTTGGTGCATAAATATCTATCATGCTCAACTTGTGAATCACTATGTGTAATGTCCTCCCTAAGACAACCTCTTTGAGGGTATTGGCAAGTTGACTCTCTGACCTGATGACTAGAAATTGAATGATCTTCTGGTCTAGTTTTTCTCTGATTAAATGACGATCAACTTCAACATGTTTAGTGCAATCATGTTGAACCGGATTTTGTGCAATTTCAATTGCAGATTTGTTATTACAAAACAAGGATATATGACTTGACACTCAACTCCAAGGTCATTCAGAACTCCTTTAATCCATAACAGCTCATAAACCATATGCCATACTTCGTACTAAAAAAAGCGACAACCTTCTGTTTCTTACTCTTCCAAGTAACAGAACTGCCTCCTACAAATGTGAGATAACCCAAGGTTGATTTTCTTATTTGACTTATCTCCTGTCCAATCAGAATCAGTGTATCCTTTCATGGTGTATGTTCATTCTTTGAGTACAATAGACCCTTTCCTGGAGCAATTTTCAAATACCTCAAGATTTTATAGACTGCATTCATGTGCTTTTCACTTGGAGCATGCATAAACTGTCTTACATACTCATGGCATAGGCAATATCCAGCCTAGTGTGAGTCAGATAGATCAACTTCCCTACTAGTCATTGATAACGACCTACATCTACCATACTTTGGTCCGAGAAAGTTCCAAGTTCATGATTTTATCTCCTTGGTGTTTCAACCGGCTTGCAGATTAGCATCCCAGTTTCATATAACAAATCCAACACATACTTTCATTGGAAAAAGAGAGATTCCCTGTTTTGACCATGACACTTTAATACCTAAGAAATATCACAGTTGTTCTAGGTGTTTCATTTCAAACTTGGTGCCCAAATAATTATTTAGCCTCCATTTCTTTAGGATCATTACCGGCCAACACCATATCATTTACATATAGAATTAATGCTATTACATTTTCTCCTTTATGTTTAATAATAAAGTGTGATATTTTGCCTGTAACCAACCGACTTCATTGTTGATGTAAACCTCTCAAACCAAGCTCTAGGGGAGTGTTTCAACCTATACAATGACCTCTTCAATTTGCATATATTGCCTTTAGTATACATCCATGCTCAACACCTGGTGGAAGCTCGATGTATACTTCTTCCTCCAAGTTACCATTTAGGAAGCCATTTTTTACGTCGAACCGTGGCAAAGGCCAATCTCGATTTGCTGTAACTGATATGACAATGCGAACAATATTAAGCTTAGCGACTGGTGCAAAAGTCTCCTGATAACCAACTCCATACTTTTTTGTGTAACCTTTTGCTACTAGACTTGTTTTGTACCTGTCAATGCTTCCATCAGCTTTAAGCTTCACAATATAGACTTAGTTGCACCCAATTATCTACTTCCCTTTGGATAATGGAACTAGTTCACAAGTTGAGTTCTGAAACCAAAAAGATAACCCTAGAGGGGGGTGAATAGGGTTTTAAGACTACTTTAAGAAATTAACAAGTAATTACAACAAACTTAGAGAAGTTATGAATAACACTTAAAAAGCTACAAGCAAGAAACCACAAACACAATATCTCAAATAAGCAAACTAACCAATCTCAACATAAGTATAAAACGATAATGTAAAGAGAGAAGGGTTTAGAGATACTTGACAAGGAGATTTAATTGGTTCGGCTTGAAATATCCTCAAGCCTACGTCCACTCCTTCAAATAAGTCCCTTGAAAGGCCCTAGAATCCACTAGTATGATCTTTCTTACGGGTCAAGATCGAACCGCTTACAATCCCTTGATGCTATGCCCACATCAAGAACAAGCTTTAACAATCCCAAAGCTCCAAAGCTTGACAACCCCAAGCTTTAATACAAGAAACTTTAGATGAAGAATTGTGTACAAAGATTCACTCTTAAGAAGTAGACGTGTACAAGTTCAAGCTCTAGAACAAGAGAGATGTGTGTATGATGACTTTATGAAAGTGTATATCTCTCAAATCTAAGCTCACAATAAATGCTCTCTTGAAATAGATGAGAAAATAATGGAAACCAAGAGAGATTGAACAATTGCTTTGATCTTTGAGAATATGCAAGATAAGAAAGCTTTGAATGCAATTGATGAATGAAAACTATGCCCGAGATGAGTATTTATAGGGGTGAAATAAATATGACCGTTTGGAGTTGGGTGCAGCATTAAATGCGCCAAACGGTAAATATAGTCGACCGCAATGTGCCATAACAGTCTATTGTAATCCCAAAGTAGCGGTTGAAAATTCAAAATTTTCAACTTGCAATCTACTGCATTCCAATACAGTCGACTGTAATAGGCTACTGGAAGTATTGCAGTCGACTTCATTGAAATGCAGTCGACTGTAATACCTCACTTCCCAACATGCAGTTTGAAATGCAGTCGACTGTAATACCTCACTTCCCAACATGCAGTCGACTGCATTCCTGAAAATGCAGTTTCATTGTTTTCAAAGAATAAAAAACTTTTATGCATGCAAGGAAAACCTATGGACAAGTTCTAGGTTTACAGTTATCGATACGATCAACTCTCTAAGTCTAGTTACAAAGAAGGAAATAAAAGCATTGTAAAACTGAATCGACGAATTCCTTCTTTGATGCGTTATGTTGAGTGACTATGAATGATTTTCTCGTCTAATTCTCCGTTTGCATGAGTATGAGATTGTACCTATTGCTTCATCAACTTAATGCATGTTAGACAACATAATCGTTAATGTTAGTTATCATCAGAATCAAATATAATCCTAGGTTAAATAACTGTAGGGTTATCGATCTCCCCCTTTTTGATGATGACAAACATTGATTCAAAAACAAATGAGATATATAAGATGATAAATGCAATGAAGCATGACAATCTCAATTATAAACCATAAGGGGTCAAAAGAGGAATTAATATGATAAGCTCCCCCTATCTTAAGCAATATATACTCCCCATATCTCAGGTAATATATGCTCATCAAATCCACACAAGTATGAATCAACAATACTAACAATATTTTTCTCCCCCTTTTGGCATCATGAAAAAGATCAAGGGTGTATGTTGTGTGAAAGTGATCAAAATATGTATCAATCCATGGATAATCAATATAGCCAACAAAGGGCATTCAAAATCAAGAAAACATAAGTACTTGAATAACCATCAAAGGGTGATTAAGACTTGTAATAATAGCACAAAGCGTAATATGAATCAGATGTGCACCAATATAAGCGTGAATCAAAGTGCTAAGGTTTAGAATATCAACCCAAATTCTAATGTAATACTATGAGTAGCATCCATGAGAAGGTTTGAAATACATAATAAAGTCTAAAGACAGAAGCATAAAGTACTAATCAAGTCCTAATCGTCTCAAGGACCCGATGGTGGAGGTGGTGGATGAAAGATGTCTTCCTCGGGACACTGAATCCCACAATGATCCTCCATGTGAGAAAGGCGTCGACTAAGCTGGCCGTGGGCAAGATCCATCCAACTAAAACCAGCATGCATCTGCTGCTGCATCATATCTAAGCGCGCTAGGATCGCTTCATATCCGAAAGAAGAAGGACCGAAAGAAGTGCCCCCCTCATGTGTACTCGGAATGATCAACGGAGGTGGATCACGAACAGTCCCTTCACTGGCATCTCCATGAGCATCAGGAGCATCGCCACCATCATCATCAGCATCCTCATCGTCCATGTCCGGCTCAGGCAAGAAATGACTAGATCATCTAAAAGTCCCTTCCTACGAAGGGTAGTGCAGTCGAGTACGTTGTGCCGAGTCACCTCAATATACTCATAGGGTAGAGGTATATCAAAGGTAGCAAAAATATGAGTGAGTAGGTGGCCGTAAGGTATAGCTAAACTAGGATGGGAGGCGCTCCTAATCATGTTCAACATGATAAGATGAGAGAGGTTAATCGGTGTGCCCGAGCAAAAAAAGGTCAAGAGCTGGATGTCTAAGTAGGAGACAAGTGAAAGACTGTCGGCTCGAGGAATGATGTTATGTGCAATAACATGATGGAACAGTCGAGAGAGGGAAGGTAGATCACATAGATTGGGCTTGCTCGCAACCCTAATCTGACGACAATAAAGTGTATGTCGAAGATGCTTCTCGATAGTAAAAGGTCGGTCAAACCAATGTGACTGACCAGCTACAAGGATTATCTCTAACGTAAAAGAGAAACCAGTGTTGGGGAGGTCTAGAATATTGGCTAGTCGTGACTGAGAGAATGAAATACGTCGACCAAAGACATAAGATGTGAGTGTACATGACTCACTAGAAATGCTCCAAGTCAAATTCGCATAAAATAAGCGAATTGCATCAAGATAATATAGGATGTTGTTCCTATCAGTAAGGAGGTATAGATAGCAATCCTGAAGGTGTCTAAGTACACCTATGCTGAAGAGAAATGGAGTGTCTAAATGCAAACCTGGAGCTAGAGGGGAAGAGTTTTGTGCGGAGAAACAGTCTAGAGCCTCACGGTTTCGATAGCGGTTGCGGTCAAACTCTACCGGGGTAGGCTTGGGTGTGGGTGGGGCTCGTGATCGTGATGAACTGGCATGCGCACATTTCTCTCTTGCCATTCTTGAAACAGTCAATTTCAAGCCGATCTGCGAAGATTTGAGTCCTAGTGTGAGAGAAGAGAGAAAGGTTTTTGAAGGATTGAGAGAACAAAGAGAAATCTGCCGAAATGGGTCAAATTTATGCCTTTTCCCCGTAATGCAGTCGACTATATTCCCACATGCTATCGACTGTATTCAACACATGCAGTCGAATGTATTTCAACATGCAGTCGACTCTAATGCCAAAAGTCAAACAGTCTTGAAATTGATTATGCATATGAATATGGCAATATAAATGTGTGCAAAACAGTTTAAACACCAAGGATGAATATAAACAAAATCAATAATTTTGAGAGAAAATAACCAAAACATGCGATAAGCATATGAAATAATGCTCAAGCATGTGAAGTGCAACTTGCATGTTTGAACCGCAAGAAGTAAAAAAAAATTAGTTACATAGGTGAATACATGCCAAGTTCTCTTCTAAGAGCGGTAAACCTCTTCGCATCTAACGGTTTAGTGAAGATATCTGCTAATTGGTGATTTGTGTCCACAAAATTGAGAACGATATCACCTTTTTGCATATGATCACGGATAAAATGGTGTTTGATTTCTATGTGCTTGGTTCGTGAATGTTGGATGGGATTTTTCTCAAATCAATGGCACTCGAGTTATCGCACAAGATAGGTATGTGATCATACTTGAGTCCAAAATCCAAAAGAGTTTGTTTCATTCAAAGAATTTGTGCACAACAAGCACCAACCTCCACATATTCGGCTTCGGTAGTAGAGAAGGCAACCGAATTTTTCTTCTTGGAACTCCAAGAAAGAAGTGAGTGTCCTAGGAATTGACAACCGCCACTAATGCTTCTCCGCTCAGTTTTACATCCGGTATAGTTGGCGTCGGAGTAGCCAACTAGGTCAAAAAATGATGTGCTCCTAGGAAACCTTAACCCTAAGTCGTGAGTGCCTTTAAGATATCTAAGAATTCTCTTGACGGCAATCAAATGAGATTCCTTAAGACAAGCATGAAATCTAGCACATAAACATACACTAAACATTATATCGGGTCTAATTGCGGTAAGGTAAAGGAGTGATCCGATCATACATAGATAGCGCTTAGTATCCACATCCTTACCCTTTTCATCTTTATCAAGCTTTAATGATGAACTCATTAGAGTGTCAAACGCATTAGATTTTTCCATGTCAAATCTCTTTAGTAGCTCATTGGTGTATTTGGCTTGGTTGATAAAGATTCCATCCTTGCTTTGTTTGATTTGCAATCCAAGGAAGAAGTTGAGTTCTCCCATCATGCTCATTTCAAACTCCTTACTTGTACAAGAAGCAAACTCTTCGCACAAGGATCCATTAGTAGCACCAAATATAATATCATCAACATAAATTTGCACCAACAATAAGTCCTTGCCCTTAGATTTTATAAAAAGAGTGGTGTCAAGTTTTCCTCTTGAAAAATCATTTTCTAAAAGAAAACTACTTAGCCTTTCATACCAAGCTCTAAGAGCTTGTTTTAAACCATAAAGAGCTTTGCTAAGCTTGAAAACATGGTTTGAAAAATTTTCTTGTTCAAAACCGGGAGGCTGAGCCACATAAACCTCCTCCAAAATAAAACCGTTTAGAAAAAGCACTCTTGACATCCATTTGATAGAGTTTAAAATCTTTATAGCACCCAAAAAGCTAAAAGCATTCTAATAGATTCAAGTCTAGCTACCGGAACATAAGTCTCATCAAAATCAATTCCTTTTTCTTGGTTATAACCTTGGGCCAATAATTTAGCCTTGTTTCTAACCACGACTCCGGACTCATCAAGTTTGTTTCTAAATACCCATTTTGTGCCTATAATCCTATAGTTTTGAAGTTTAGGCACAAGGGTCCAAACTTGATTTCTTTCAAATTGAACTAGCTCTTCTTGCATAGCAAGCATCCAAGAATCATGATGTAGAGCTTCAGAGAAGTTCTTTGGTTCAATTTGGGAAATAAAAGCTAAATTAACATGTTGTTGAAGAGAGTGTCGATTTCTTAGCCCACACGAATGATTACCTAAGATTTGATCGCTTGGATGATCCTTTTTGTAAGTCCAATCTTTTGGTAAGGCTTGAGAGTTGTCCGAGTTTGAAGCATCATTGCTTGATTCCTTGTCTCCTTCTTGAGAGCTTGATTGTTACTCTCCTAGATCAATTTCTTTGGGATTGTCTTGCAGTGTTTCGCTTATGTCCAAATTTCTCAAGTCATTATCCATGTCATCTACATTAACAAAGTTAGTCCTCCGAAGAAAAAGGATTAGTCTCATCAAAAGTAACATTTATGGATTCTTCTACAACAAAAGTACTTTTATTATAGATTCTATATGCCATACTATTATTAGAATAACCAAGAAAAATATCCTCATATGTTTTGGAATCAAATTTGCTAAGGTGATTCTTAGTATTTAAAATAAAGCATTTGCAACCAAAGACTCTAAAAAAGCCCACCTTAGGTTTCTTATCATTAAAAAGCTCATAAGGGGTTTTTAACAAAAATTTTCGCAAGATAACTCTATTGAGAACAAAACATGCGCAATTGACCGCCTCCGCCCAAAAGTACTTAGGTAAACCATGTTCGTTAAGCATTGTTCTTGCCGCTTCTTGCAAAGACCTATTCTTGCTTTCGGCTACACCATTTTGTTGAGGAGTTCTATGAGCTGAAAAGTTATGTGATATACCAAAGTCATCACACAAAGCTCCTATTTTTGAATTTTCAAATTCTCTACCATGATCACTTCGAATGTTGGTTATCAAATATCCTTTTTGATTTTAAACACGTTTTGCAAATGAAGTGAACACATCTAGAGATTCATCTTTGGTAGCCAAAAAGAAAGTCCAAGTATAGCGAGAATAGTCATCAACAATAACAAAACAATATGATTTACCACCAAGACTAGTAGTAGGAATTGGTCCAAACAAATCCATATGAAGTAATTGCAAGGGTCTAGAAGTAGATACCATTTTCTTCGGTTTGTGAGAGACTTTCGTTTGCTTACCCATTTGACAAGTATCACATACTTTGTCTTTCTCAAACTTGATCTTCGGGAGTTCCCTCACAAGTTCTTTGCTCGAAATGTCTTTCAAATGCTCCATATGCTGTGTCCAAGTCTTTGATGCCAAAGCCAAGATGTCTCACTAATAGCACTAAGACACTTAACATCTTGGTTAGCTAGATCATTTAATTGTATAGAGTAAATATTATCATCTCTATTTCCTACCAAAATGGTTTCATTATTCTTCAATTGACTAATACTTAGCAAATTATGCTTCAATCCTTCAACATATAACACATTCTCAATTGAATGTGGTTCCTTACCAATAGTTCATTTACCTTTGATTTCTTCTTGAGCATTGTCACCAAATGTCCCCTTTCCTCCTTCTTTAAGATCAATCGAGGTGAAAAGAGATATGTTGGCCGGTCATATGTCTTGAGCATCCACTATCAAGAATCCATTTCTTGTTACTAGATTTTGCTTTGAGACATACCTCATCATTTTCCATGAAGCACACATTTTCTTGTTCATCCTTCTCATTTTCTTCATCACTTGAATCGAAGTCACTCCATGTTGAAGTATGTTCGGCATTCATTATTTTTTCTTTTTCTTTGTTCTCTTTCTTAGAGAATTGTCTTCTTTTAGCTCTTTCCCATATATCTCTTCTTTCCTTCTTTTCCTTTTTGAATATAGGACAATCCATCTTCATGTGTCCCAGCTTGTGGCATTTGTAGCAAAACTTTTCTTCATTACTAGCATTTTGTTGTTGTCTCCCACCATTCCTTCTAAACCTTAACAACTTCTTGAAGTTCTTTGCAACCATTGCAATATCTTCTTCATCAAATTCTTCTTCATCATCATTTGACTCAATGTTTGAAGATGAAGCTTTAAGAGCAATTGATATAGGCTTCTTCTTGACGTCCTCTTGATCAAAAGATTTGAGTTGCATTTCGTACGTCATTAGAGAACACATCAATTCATCAAGAGGAAAGATGTTTAGATTCTTTGATTATTGAATGGCGGTGATCTTAGCATCCCAAGCTCTTGGTAAGGACCTAATCACCTTTCTTACGAGATCACCATTAGTAAATTCCTTGCCCAATTGCTTCAAAGGATTTACAATGTTAGTGAAACGAGTATTCATATCCGTAACGGAATAATTTGGAAGCATTTGGAATAACTCATAATTTCTAAACAATAAGTTCGTTTTGGAATCTCTAAGAAGTGAAGTTCCTTCAGGTGTAACTTGTAGAGTATCCCAAATACTCTTAGCTGAATTACACATAATGACTCTATTGAGTTCATTAATGTCTATAGCACAAATAAGACAATTTTTTGCTCTAGCATTCATAAAAATCATCTTCTTATCATGGTCACTATAATTCGATTTGGATTTAGGCTCCTCAACCTTGTCAACCACCTTTGTTGGAACAAAAGGACCGTTCTCAACAATATCCCACATCTCATAATCTTGAGACTCTAAGTAGATTTTCATCTTAACTTTCCACACACTATAATTGGTCCCATTAAATAATGGAGGCCTAGTGGTAGAGCTACCCTCCATTCTCCCAACGTAAGCCATGATCGATTAATTCTCTTGGCGTTACCCAATATATCAAGAGCCGAGGCTCTCATACCACTTGAAACAAAAAAAGATAACTCTAGAGGGGGGTGAATAGGATTTTAAGACTACTTTAAGAAATTAACAAGTAATTATAACAAACTTAGAGAAGTTATGAATAACACTTAAAAAGCTACAAGCAACAGACCACAAACACAATATCTCAAATAAGCAAACTAATCAATCTCAACATAAGTGTGATACCCAGGAAATACCGAAAAATTAATCTAACAGTGAATTTGATTAATTAAGGGGTGCTATTTTTATTATGTCGCAATATGTTGATGATGATTAAGTGCTAGGGAGCTAAATGTGAGGTTAGGTTGGCCTTGGGGGTCGAAAGGTAATTTTAGAAAGTTAAAAGGGGCAAAAATGTAATTTCAAAAAATATGATGAACGGGATGCACATCTTTATTAAGTGGTATCCTTTTGATGATAATGAGGTGTTAGAGGGCTACAAGGAGCGTTAGGGTGATTTTGGGGTCAAATTGTAATTTCTCAAAGTTGAGGGGTCAAAATGTAATTTTGGAAACTTGAGGGGCCAAAGTGCAAAATTTGAAACTTTGCAAAATGTGTCATAACCTGGTGAAAATAAACCATGCACGATGGCCACCTCTTGCTTGCTATAATCTGAGTCATGGTTAGGAATTATAAAGTATTGGGAGAAGATTATGAGGAGGAAAATTATCAAGAAAAGTTTTGGGGAGGAAAACATAAATAAAAAGAAATGAAGAACATGTCTGGGAACAAGAACAGTAGTAGCCACGGAAAGGAAGGAAAAAGAGAAGGAAAGAAAGGAAAAAGAAGGAAGAAGAAGGAGGGGAAAGAAAAAGAAAGAAAGGATTGAATCCGAACCCTAACAGGGTATGAATCTTGAACCCAAATTGTGAAATTGGTTGAATTCGTTCAAGTTTGTGACATAGATACATATATGTATACTCGGTTATGTATGAATTTGATTGTGGATGAAGAAATTGGGATGAATTCTTGTTAGAATCATGACATAAGACCCTAAAACAACAAAGAAAGAGAAAACGAATTAGGGTTTTGGATTGGGCTTGATTTCAAGGTGCGTGGGTGTGTATTTCAGTGTGTTTTAGTGTGTGTTCTTCAATTTGGTTAATGGGTTTGGATTCAATATGGTGTAATTGTGTAAATTAAAGGGATTTAGGGTGTTAATGTGTAGTTTGTGATGTAACTAAGCGATTGGAATGTAAAACAAATGAGAATTTCATGCGAGATTGAAGGAAAAATGTGCCCAGGTGTGTGTGACGGCTGAAGGAGGAAGAAGATGAGTGTGTGTGTGTCCAAGGTGAACTAGTGTGTGTGTTTAATGTGAATAGTGACTGTTTTTGTCACTAAAGGTGGAAATTAATTAAACAGTTTCTAATCAGAATTTTAAAAAATAGTTAAGATCAGATTTAGCCAAAGTACAAAAAAGAGACCCTAGTTATTTTTAGAAGACCTATATCTTGGAAAATTTTCAGATTTTTCTGAGATCAGGAAGAGGGTGAACAGATGCAGGGAGTTTGAAACTTTATGGTGAAATTTAAAATATCAAACGAACGCGGTTTTATGCAAAACTTTTATGAGGACTCTGGGATACTGAGATGTTTTGTTTTCCAAGATTTCGGGTCATTCCAAAGTCGTTAGCTATTTTTGGCCGAACAGACTTTTAAGAGCTCGGTCAGGACACCGGTTCGAGATTTTCGGACGAAAATTTTTTAAAATGCTTTTTAACTCAAAATTGATTTTACGATGCGTAAAATAGCGTTTTAAAGTGGTTTCGAGATTTTTATGGTGCCGGGAACCCTCAGGGGCATTTTGGTAAATTGCCGCCTAGAGGGGTATTTTGATAATTTTTCTGATAAAGTTTTTTCAAAGGACTTTTTAGTCCGGAAAGGGTTGTAAAACACCTAAAAGGTTGTTTTGAAGCTGATTCGGGGCGTTGCGGTGATAGTGAACCCAGGGGGCATTTCAGTAATTTGCTGCCCAACGAGGGGTATTTTGGTAATTTTTCTATAAAATGCTTTGAAGGACTGTTGGTTTGGGAAGGGGTGTAAGACATCTAGAAAGTTGTTTTAAAGTAGTTTTGAGATGTTTGTTAGGGCGATGGCCGCCAGGGGGTGTTTTGGTAATTTTCCCTTTAAAATTTTTTGAGGGAATATTTGGTCTATAAATGATGCAGTACATCTAAAAAGTAGTTTTAAAGCAGTTTTGGGGGTGTTGGTGATGTAGCGGCTATCAGGGGATATTTTGGTAATTTGACATGTTGGCATTAAATTTTTTAGAACGTACATAATTTAGCGTTCGGAGGGGTGGGAAGCGAGGAATAGTGGTAGTATGTCTAAAATGAGGGTTGTTATCGATAATAAGTCGAGAATGCTAGATTAAGGATCCGATTATCGGATCGAATTAACTAGCTATCGTAAGATGCTATGAACGGTTAAGTGGGAAAGGGTAGAATAAGGAGTGCGTATGTGTTGAATGATGACTAACGAGCAGGATATGATTTGACTAGGTGATGCAGCTCGTTGCGATCAGAGATTGCGAGTTGCTTCGGCTATAAGCCAATCAGGTAAGGACAATGCGGTTCTGATATGCTAATTCATTGTTTTGATTAGCATGCCATGTTGATGATGTGTTGTTGAATTCTTGTTGTTATGATTGGAAGTCGGTAGTCATTGCGACCGGTATACGTATATTTGAATTGTGCTGTTGAGGACCTAGGGTAGAAGAAATTTCCTTAGTCCGCCCTATTGATGGAATTTAGTGAGGATGATGAGTGTCCTAGTATGCTATGATTCGATTCAGTTAGCATACCTGAAGTTGATGATGATATTGCGAAGGGGTTATCGTGTGGTTGTTGTTAGATGTCGGCAGTTATTGATAGCCGATATCTCTTTTCTTTGAGAACACCATTGAGGACTCATGGCAAGCTTCTCCCGAGTCTGCCCTGTCGTTGATGATGATGTTGTTGAGGTCATTGCGTGTTGTTGTGAAATGTCGGCACTTATTGGTAGTCGACATTCCTGTTATGTAAGAACATTGTTGAGGGCTTGCGGTAATCTTCTCCCAAGTCCGCCCTATTGATGATGTTACGTTGAAGTCTTGTTGTTAGATCTGAACACCGGTTGATCTTCTGATCTTGTATTCCTTCTTGAGGACACGAGGTGGAATAATTTTCCCTTAGTCCGCCCTGTTGATGAAGTCATGTTGCTTGGTTGTAAGGTGGTTAGGAAAAGCACTCTAAATGAGTTCCCTGCTTGTTGACAGTGTCCCTTTTATTTACTTGAGACTGAGATGAACATCCCATAAGATGGGACATCAATATGAGGAGGATGGCCTGTGAAACATGATCACTGGCAAAGAGGATGTAGGGCGCGCGAGTCGAGTCTGTCATGTCCGGTCGAGTCTGGTCCGTCGTGTCCATGTGCATTGCATTTGATTTTCTTTTGATGTTGATGATTTTAATGATTTGTATTTCAATGATGTTTGCCTTTATGACCTTATATTTTGGGTCCAATTGCATAGTCAGTCGGTCAGTAGGTCCAGTCCATGAGGAGGTGGCAGTAATGCTGTTCTATTGGGCCTTAAAGCCGGTCAGTCTAACGAAAGAAAAATTATCGTTTGACAAGTTATGTTGATGCTAAAATTTATTGACTACTCTTGATTCATTGCTATCGTTGAGATGATTATTATTCCTCCGAGTCTTTTGAATAATTTGTACACGATATTCCTCGTGTTGTCTTTACTGGGCGATTTGCGCTCATTCCTTATGTTGTATTGTGCAGGCTATAAGGTTGATCAAAGAGAACCCTCTAGGGAAGGGAAATGAAACAAGATAGAAAAGTTGAGCAAGGGGATGCGTTGTGTGAGGTAAGGATTGAGTTGTGAGATCGGTTGTTAAGAATCCTACGACTACATTCGTATATTAGGTTGTAAATATTCATGTTGTTTAGAGACTTGAAAGTCTTCCGCTATAGTATGATGTATGTTTGTAAGGAAATTTTTTGTAAGGACGCATTTTGGAGCGTCTATTAATGATATATGAGTATGAGGATGTAGTTACTCTGTATTCAGCACATGATTTTGAAGGTGATTATGATCGATAACTCAGCCCGGTGATGTCACCAGGGTTGACGGTGTCGCAATAAGTATAAAAAGATAATGTAAAGAGAGAAGGGTTTAGAGATACTTGACAAGGAGATTTAAATGGTTCGGCTTGAAATACCCTCAAGCCTACGGCCACCCCCTTCAAGGAAGTCCCTTGAAAGGCCCTAGAATCCACTAGTATGATCTTTCTTATGGGTCAAGATCAAACCGCTTACAATCCCTTGATGCTATGTCCACATCAAGAACAAGCTTTGACAATCCTAAAGCTCTAAAGCTTGACAACCCCAAGTTTTGATACAAGAAACTTTAGATGAAGAATTGTGTACAAAGATTCACTCTTAAAAAGTAGATGTGTACAAGTTCAAGCTCTAGAACAAGAGAGATGAGTGTATGATGACTTTATGAAAGTGTATATATCTCAAATGTAAGCTCACAATAAATGCTCTCTTGAAATGAATGAGAAAACAGTGGAAACCAAGAGAGATTGAACAATTGCTTTGATCTTTGAGAATATGCAAGACAAGAAAGTTTTGAATGCAATTGATGAATCAAAACTATGCCCAAGATGAGTATTTTATAGGGGTGCGAATAAATATGACTGTTTGGAGTTAGTTGCAGCATTAAATGAGCCAAACGGTAAATACAGTCGACTGCAATGTGCCATTACAGTTGACTGTAATCCCAAAGTAGCCGTTGGAAATTCAAAATTTCCAACTTGCAGTCGACTGCATTCCAATACAGTCGACTGTAATAGGCTACTGGAAGTATTGCAGTTGACTTCATTGGAATGCAGTCGAATGTAATACCTCACTGCCCAACATGCAGTGGACTGCATTCCTGAAAATGCAGTTTCCTTATTTTCAAAGAATGAAAAACTTTTATGCATGCAAGGGAAACCTATGGGCAAGTTCTAGGTATACAGTCATCGATACGATCAACTCTCTAAGTCTAGTTACAAAGAAGGAAATAAAAGCATTGTAAAACTCAATCGACGAATTCCTTCTTTGATGCGTTCCGTTGAGTAACTTTGAAAGATTTGCTCGTCTAATTCTCCGTTTGCATGAGTATGAGATTGTACCTATTGCTTCATCAAGTTAATGCATGTTAGACAACATAATCGTTAATGTTAGTTATCATGAGAATCAAATATAATCCTAGGTTAAATAACCGTAGGGTTATCAAGTTCTTTTGTAGAGCCTTCATCTCTTCATTCATTGCATTCGTCCACCTTGGATCTGCTAATGCTTCTTGCAAACTACTAGGAAAAGATACTTTGGAGAATTGATCGACAATTAGATCATACGAATCCGATAGTCTATGAGTAGAGATATAATTGTTAATGGGATATTTGACATTGGCTTTGAGACCAGGTTCATATTGTTTCTTTGGGATACCCTTATTCGATCTTGGTGGAAATCGAGAAGGAGGGGACTAATTCCTACAGTATTCTAACTTATTTAAAGGTAAATCATGGGTTACCTGCAGCGTAGCATCATCTTGAACATTTTAGGAAAGTTCTTCAGTTGATGATGTTAATACGGGTTCTTCTAAGGCATCTTCATCACCTTCTGGTACTACATCATTCTCAAGTAAACTCGACAAACATAGAACCTCTATATCTGGCCGATAAGCAGTGGGGTGATGTGTACTCAATCTTTGTTCAATGGCCTCCTGTTAAAGAAGTCAGCCTCACCTCTTGAAATTTATTGTCTCCTCATTTCATCTTGGGCTCTTCACTTAAGTTCTCCCCCTGAAAAGATGAGCTGGGAACTCCCCTTATGTAGTATGGTTCGGTCTCAAGAAAGGAGACATTTAAGGTGACATGCAATTTCTTATTCTGTGGGTCATAACATTGCTAGCCCTTCTGAAAATCTGAATAACCAACAAAAGCACACCGTTTTGCACAAGGGTCCAGTTTACTTCTTAAGATTTTGGGGATATGAACATATACTGTACCACCAAAAACTCTACGTTCGATGTTTGCTAGATACAAAATAGAGCAAAAGATTGTAACTTTTGTTAGGGAGTTTGGAAGCCAATAACTAGGGAAGGAACCCGATTGATAAGGTAGACAGTAGATTTGACGGCCTCCTCCTAATAAAACCATGCCATATCCATCCCAAAGAGATATGCACATACTACTTCCATGATTAACCTATTTTTCCTTTCTGCCAGACCATTTTGTTGTGGTGTGTATGTGCAGGAAGTATGGTGTCATATCCCCAGTTGATTAAGATCCCCTCTCCAAATGAAGCATCAATAAAATCCATCGCATTGTCGGACTGCCAGATCCAAATTTGTCATTGATATTGGGAGTGCACCATATTGTAAAATTTCTTAAATGTCGTACATGCATCACTTCCCTTTTGGAGCAAAGACACCCACATCACCCTGGTGCATTCATCTATGAAAGTGACAAAATAACGGGCCTTTAAAATGGATGAAACCCTTGCAGCCCCCAGATATCATGAAAACAAAAGGTTCTGAGCATTTATTTAAACTTGGCAAATAAGGAATTCGATGGCTTTTCACTAGTGCACATGTATCGCATCAAAAACAACTTCGTCAAAGTTTTCTTAAGGTAGCCAAAAGAAACGTTTCCTAGTCTCCTACGCCATAACCATATACTTGTTCGAGCCTACCTCAACACCACTTGTTTGAAATGCATGGCTAACTTTCTGTTCCCATCTTTGGAAAGTTCCAAATAGTAGAGCTTGCCCCGTTTAACACCATAACCAAGAGTCTTTCGGGTCAGAATGTCCTGAAAAATACAGAGTGACGGCCAAAAAGTTACACCACAATCAAAAGATGAGGTGATTTGGCTGACAGACAAAAGATTGTACTCAAGTGTGGGAACGACCAAGCCAATATCGAGCTTCGCGGCACTGGATAGTACGACAGATCCCAATCCCATGATAGGAAAGGCTTTATTTTAAAAAAAAGGTTTTTAACGACGGATTTTTCCTACTGGTTTTTGCGACAGAATCTCCGTTGGTAAAAGTTTTTAGAAAATTATAATTTCAGTCAAATTTTTAAATAAATGTTTAGCAATGGAATTTCTTCGTCACTAAAGATTCCGTAACTAAAAACTCTTTCAGAGGCGGAGTTTTCCATTGCTAAAAATATCCATCTCTTAAAGTCTAAATATTATTGACTTTTATTGACAGACTTTAGTGACGGACAATTATGTCGCTAAAAGTCCTGTAATAAAAAGCCCAGTCCCTTGTTTTTTCTCTTTTCTCTCTCAGTTTCTCATTCACTATCTGATTTCCTACCTCTGGGGACCCTTCCTCCGGCGATACCACTTCCGGTGATGCCCCCCTGGTAACATCCCCCCCCCCCATCCCACGACGCCGTCCCCCTCAGCTCGACTTCTCCCAAGCCCTCCACTACAGCACCACCACTGCTGCCATACCACCTCCGGTAAGCTCCATTTTACCCTAATTTATTTTAGGTAAATTGCATAAAATCCCCTGAGTTTTACATCCGGTTCTTACTTAAGACCCTGAGGTTTCAATTTAAACAATTAACACCCCAACGTTGAGAATTGGTTCCAATTAGACCCAAAATCATTTTTCTATTTAAACAGAGGTAGATGGCCTTCCACCTTGAGTGGCATTTTTGGTAATCAATATTTATTAATTATTGATTGGTAATCAATCATTGGAGGC
This sequence comes from Escallonia herrerae, assembly GCA_033070095.1. NCBI lineage: Eukaryota > Viridiplantae > Streptophyta > Magnoliopsida > Escalloniales > Escalloniaceae > Escallonia > Escallonia herrerae. The sequence goes on along the minus strand of JAVXUP010000266.1, from coordinate 553,308 downwards.
ATATTGAAGAATTTGTTAGTGTGATTTTAGAAAAAACTATTAAGGAGATAGTGTTAAATTACTTGGTTACAGATTCTTGTGTACAGGTTGTAGTAAGGCCTGGCAGAGGCCTAGGTGGTTGTTTGGATGGGGCTGCGGCTTGTCACTGGCCTAGCTCATGGACCTACCCTTGTGTTCGAGTCGTGATAGGAATGGTATAAGAGCATATGTATACGATTCTGTAGACTCATATTTGGGCTAATGAAAGTGGGGTAGGATGGGAAAAGAAAAGGCTTTGACTTAGTGATTTTAGGAATCTGTCCATATGTGTTCTTATTACAAGTTTGGAAAAAGGTTAAGCAATTGATTATTAGGCTAAAACAATACAGTCTGGTGGTACTTAAGGCTTACGATTGAGATCCTGTAGACTCTTAAGCCTAAGATAATATACGAATAAGATTAAAGAGTTGTGGTAGGATTGACAACGTAATTGGTGAGGTTAAGTTCTCGGCCGTACACGCGATAGTAGACATTTCTCATAGAAATTGATATTGGCTATGTCAAATGCGATATACTTCAAGGATTAATCAGTGATACTGGTTGGTGTAAGGTTAGCAACAAAAAAAAAGGTGGGCAAAATATTTATTCTAAGTTTTGTGACCCTGAATTGAATAGACTCCCATCATTGAAATTTAGTCAGGCCGTACACATAGAGTTTGAGATTTTAGTAGTCGACAGAATCTGGATAGAAAGGTTTTGGCAATTGGAGCAAGTGATTTTGTATTTATAATGCTGATCGAGGTTTGAGAGTCATGTACTCGTTGATTTTCTTAGGTGGGATATATTACACCTTTAATCTGACGACCTCTCTTTTGTTTTAGTTGTAGGATGTTTAGCCAAGGATCCCCTATCGAACCAACTATGGAAAAGGAAAACTCCTTATTATCCCAAAAGACGTTGTCGACTGAGCAACCTCATGAGTCTGGCCTGAGGACATTGACGAAATCCACACTCTAAGGCCAGACGAGCACCTAGATCTAGCAAAGAAGGAAATATGAGTGGAAGAATTAGAGGAGCAACGTGAAATATACTTCAGAAAGAAGATGCCATTTAGCAGAGGGAACTGCAAAAAACTTGGAATGACCAACCGAAGAACTTCCAAAGAAACTCAGCACCTTGGAAGAGTGGAAAAGCTAGATCGTTGCCATGCTGCACGTGTAATCACTTTCATCCTGGTTGACTCTGTAGGTGAAAAACTAGGGAATGTTCTCACGTGGACAACAGGGTCATTTTATTAGGAATTACCCTAGAATTGGACCACCGAGTCAACCAAACGGGGATGCAACGAAACTTCGGGCAACGACAAAAGTACTTGCAAAAACCCAGCGGGATTCACTGTCATCCAATTCAGTGGTTACGGTTGCACTTCCTCTCCCTCCTCCTTACAAAGGTGTTTTCTGACTTAGTACTGTAGGCATATAATCTTGGTTCTAGTGAACGAAAAAGGCTGAATATGTTATTCTACTTTGGTGGCGGTTTAAGCCAGACATAAGTCAAGAGTTTGTGTGTGTGTGTGTGTATTGGTATGTGAAGCATTTGAGGACATTTGAAAGGTGAAGGGGTCCTTTAAGTTGGGATAAGAAAAACATGACCAAGGTTGTCGGATAGCATGTAGTATGATAGTTTTGTAAGCATGTGGTCGGTACATTAGAATTTTGAGACTTTGGAAATTTTTAAAAGGTTGTACGATGTTTGAAGTTCTGCAAGTGCTAGAGCGTAAATGATGATCTAGTAACTTCAAGCTTAACATTAATATTTGAACAAGAATTATGACGTTTAATATTCATCAGTGATAAATTTTGGTGTGGATGTTAGGCACTGATCGGATATTGTGTTGGTGGCCATATATCTGAGTTATGTTGCGAGAGTTGTGTCTAAACGTTGTAAGTATTAAATTCAAGGCCGGATTTCTTTTAATGGGGAAGAGGATGTAATATTCTGGTCTAAACTTGGTCTTAGTGTTGATTTTGACAAATATACTTGACACTCTAGAAATGGTTCACTTGGTGATATTTCACACTTTAAAGACTATTTAATTTATAAATGGAGAACTGTTGATATTTCGGTGTGAATGAGCTTGTGACATAAGAATATTGGTAACTGAGAGTACATGAATTAAAGTAGCGCTGTTGGTAATTGACATAAGAATATTGGTAATTGATATCGCATATACATTGTAAGTCATTTGAATTTGGATATGGATAGTTGCCGACCGTTTAAATGGATGTAGGGATATCAACACTCGTGGAATTATGAAGGTGAATACAGGAGATCAAACATGGCTAGAAAGCATTAATCTAAGGAACACCAAATTTCAAGAATGAAATTTTTTTTAGGGGAAGATAATATAATACTCTGAACCTAGAATACTGTTTACGGTGAACATTAAAATTTTAGTTACTCTCTCAGTGGCAGTTGTGGTAATATACAATAATTGGGGTCTTTAACAATGATTATTTCCAGCGGTATTGATTGTGACTTTTAGTGACAATTATAATGCTCATAAGTTGCAAATTAATGAGGTGGGGATAATGTACGCCCGAAATTTTATTTTCGTCAACGAAAATTTTATGTGTTGAAATATCTATTTTTCCTTACTTTAAGTCAAGAATTTGTAATCTTTTAAGGGAATGTTGGTGAAGCAAGAAATTAGCTAAAGATGAGGGGAGTCTCTTTAACAAATTTCAACCTAGGGCAACTATATATAAAGAGAGCCTTGAGAGGACAGCCGTCCAACAAATTTTCCCACCCCCTTTACGTGAAGTCCAGAGAGGAAGAGAGAAAGAGAGAAGGAACAAGGCTAGGGTAAGGAAAAATTCAAGGTAATAAAATTCCTAAACTCTATCTTTAGTTTATCCATGAATTTAGATGATATATATGTTTTTTGGTGTGAAATTGGTAGCTTTTGTGGGTGTGTTTGAGAAGAAGGCTATTATAGAGCAGCATAAAAGTGGATTAGGGTTTTTAACGTATCTCCTTTATTTTAAATCCAATTGAGATGATTTTAAACTTTATGTAAACCTCATTGTGTCACCTTTATATTTTTATTTTTGAGGTTTCTCAAAATACCACGTTTGTACATTGAAAAAAGACCTTAAAATCAATTCACTATAGAAGTCTAGAATTTTCGACTTCTGGCAGCGACTATGATATATGGTAAAAAATTGATTACTGATGGGTGTTTTGTGAAATTTGTATTTGTAGAAACCTCAGAAATTATTCTACAAATTTTAGTTCTGAGTCTTTTAAGATTCATAGTATTTTGTCTCCAAAAAAATCATTGAGTAAAACTAGTCTACACAGAGATGTGATGTGTCCATCAGCCAATTTGACTTGCTATAGAAACGACATCACTATTTGGATTTTTGTGACCCTTATATTTCTAAAAACCTCATTAAGTCTACTTTAACTTTATAGTTTTGAATGTTTTAAGATTCGTCATGTTTCTTTTTGAAAACGAACAATATACAAAACTTGAGTTTGCCGAAAAAAATGTTGTTTCTAAAATTACTTATCAGTCCATTGCCAAAACTTTTTGAGCCAATTTTTAGCATATTTAGGCAAAGGGCAAAACTAAAACTCCCCTTATTTTCGTGAAATATGCGATATATAATTTTATGAGATTTTTATAGGCATGCAAAAGGCCAAAAACGATCTTATTTTGAAAACAGACTTTTGAATTATTTGATGTAATAAACAAAATTAGTTTTAGTGAAAAATTTTACAGTGATCTAAACATACTGAGACATTTGAGTGCCCAAAATTTCGTGATAATTTGGCGCCGGTCAATATACTTTGAAATAGGAACCTTAACACTTAATTTAATTAAGGAGCAGTTTAGGATTCCGAACAGAGAATTCCGTGAAAAGCCATTCTTGTCTGAAAAGCCTGCCTAGTTGTTTCAAAGGGATGTTTTTGGTTATTTCTTGCTGTGAAAGGGTATGTTAGGTGTCGAGAGTAACTTGGTAATTTTAAACAAGCCTAGCGGTGTTTTGGTAATTTCACCCACTTGGGAGAATTTAACACCTAAGCATGCTTGAGCGGCAACAAATAACATCTGTGTGGTTTGTTATTTAGCTTTCGAAAGACAAGAGTTAGGGCAACTTAGAAATCAAAACCGCTTAGCTATCAAGGTAAGCACTCCTGCCATGTTCCTCCGTACAACATATTTGCCAATATATGTAAATGTGTATGTCATTTTACCAAATGAAAGTTTTTGAAATATTTGTACGGCATATGTCTTCATGGTAAATCGTTAGACGAGAATTTAAATTAGAAATTCCGTGGAATGTTTCTATGAGTAGTGTTTTAAAGTTGGCTTATGTTGAATGAGACCGTTTTCCCGGCTTGGTTGTTATGCCCCATATCCATGGGGAAAGTTGGATTGTGGGTCTTGGTCGACGGGACGATATGTTGACGTACAGTAATGTTGCTCGTGGTTTGCCCTTGCGTCCAAAAATAATATATATTCTGGATGAAGGAGGGATTGTAGGCCCTAACCAGGGAGGCTTGTACTCTGACCAAATAATATTTATGCAAGGTGGAGTTGGGATTGTGGGCCCTAGTCAGGGGGGATTGTACACTGCAGCATACCTAAGTCATGATAAACTATAATAGTTGTTAATGAGCCTTCTTGATTGTCATACTTCGGTTCTGACAATCTTGGATGAATTGCTTTCATAAAGTAATTATATGTATAGTATCTCTTCTAAAAATGTTTACCAGTTTTAAATCGAGAAAGCCATGGCATGTTTTATAAACTCCAAAACATGTTTTAGGAATATGGCTTGTGTACTGGGTCCTTAGCTTATTCTTTTATAAATGTTTTGAGGTGACTTAGATGAACCCAACATTCGTGAGGGTAACGAGGATGGACTCACATTAGATGGTCGTTAGGAATTTAATTTAAGCCTTTTGAAAAATTGTTAGCAACCGAAAATAATTGTAGTACTATTTTGCTTATGTGCTGAGAATTGTTCGGAGCTTAGGTTTCCATGAGATTTTCTATCATTTGTGTTAGTCATTCATGGAGAAAATCATTAAAGGCATATTGAAGAAATTATTAGTGTGATTTTAGAAAAACTATTAAGGAGATTGTGTTAAATTACTTGGTTACAGATTCTTGTGTATAGGTTATAGTAAGGCCTGGCAGAGCCCTGGGTGGATGTTTGGATGAGCCTGCGGCTGGTCACGGGCCTAGCTCATGGACCTACCCGTGGGGTTAGGACATGACAGGAATGGTATCAGAGCATATGTATATGATTCTGTAGACTCGTATCTAGGCTAATGAAAATGGAGTAGGATCGGAAAGGAAAAAGGCTTTGACTAAGTGATTTTATGAATCTGTCCATATGTGTTCTTATTACAAGTTTGGAAAAAGGTTAAGGGAATGATCATTAGGCTAAAATAGTACGGTCTGGTGGTACTTAAGGCTTAGGCTTCAAATCCTGTAGACTCTTAAGCCTAAGAAAATATATGATTAAGATTAAAGAGTTATGATAGGATTGACAACGTAATTGGTGAGGTTATGTTCTGGGGCCGTATACGCAATAGTAGACATTTCTTATCGAAATTGATATTGGCTATGTCAAATGCGATATGCTTCAAGGGTTAATCGGTGATACTGGTTGGTGTTAGACTAGCAACAAAAAAAAAGGGTGGGGAAAATATTTATTCTAAGTTTTGTGACCCATGAACTGAATAGACTCCCATCATTGAAATTTAGTCAGGCCGTAGACATAGAGTTTGAGATTTTAGTAGTCAATGGAATACGGATAGAAATGTTGAGCTTGTTGATCTCTAGAGTAACCACCTATTTGAAGTATTAAGACTTGTGACGGCATAGAGTGTATGACTTTAGAAAGTGATGTTGGCAATTAGAGCAAGTGATTTTGTATTTATAATGCTAATCAAGGTTTGGGAGTCAAGTACTCGTTGATTTTCTTAAGGGAGATATATTATGCCTTTAATCTGACGATCTCTCTTTTGTTTTAGCTTTAGGATATTTAACCAAGGATTTCCTATCGAACCTAGTATGGAGAAAGGAAACTCCTTGTTATAGCAAAAGACGTTGTCAACCGAGCAGCCTCAAGATTCTGACCTGAGGACATTGACGAATCCACAGTTTAAGGCCATACGGGCACCTAGATCTAGCACAGAAGGAAAGAGGCATGGTAGAATTAGAGGAGCAACGAGAAATATACTTCAGGAAGATGATGCCCTTTGGCGGAGGGAACTACAGAAAACTTGGAATGACCAACGAACAAACTTCCAAATAAACTCAGCACCTTGGAAGAGTGGAAAAGCTAGATCGCTGCCATGCCGCTTGTGTAATCGCTTTAATCTTAGTCGACTCTATAGGTTGAAAATAAGGGAATGTTTCTCATGTGTACAAGAGGGTCATTTTATTATGGATTGCCCTAATATTGGACCACAGACCCAACCAAACGAGGATGGAACAAAACCCCGGGCAACGACAAAATTTCTTGCAAAAACCCAGCGGGACACGCAGTCATCCAATTCAGTGGTTACGGGTGCACTTCCTATCCCTTCCATCCTTAAAAAGGTGTTTTTGACTTACTATTGTAGGCATATAATCTTTGTTCTAATGAACGAAAATGGCAATATGTTATTTTAGTTTGGTTGCGGTTTAAGCCGGACATAAGTCAAGATTACTCTTTTTTTTTTTTGGTATGTGCAACATTTGAGGACTTTTGAAAGGTGAAGGGGTCCTTTAAGTTGGGAAAAGAAAAACCTAACCAAGGTTGTCGGATAGCATGTAGTATGATAGTTTTGGAAGCCTGTGGTCGGTACATTAGAATTTTGAGACTTTAGAAATTTTAAAAAGGTTGTACGATGTTTTGAAGTTCTACAAGTACTAGAGCATAAATGATGATCTAGTAACTTCGAGTTTAGCATTAAGATTTTTCATAGTCCACACCCCGCTGTTGGGTATAGCCTTTAGCTACAAGACGTGCCTTATACTTGTCAATTGACCCATCTGCCTTGCGCTTGGCTTTTAAACCCACTTGTTTCCAATAGTCTTGCACCCTGGCAGAAGGTCAATCAACTCCCAGACCTAATTATTTAACATTGAGCTCAACTCATCCTTCATTGCCGCCATCCACTCATTACTAGCAGATGAAGATAAGGCTTCTTCCACAAAAGTAGGTTCGTCTTCATCATTTGGAGTGCACATAAGAATTTTTCCGTCAATCTCAAAACGATGACGTAGAACTCTTCCTCGTGCACCTCTACGCAGTTGAGAATCTTGTTGACCTAATGGTCCTTGTGGTGTGCTCCCACTGTCTGGGATACTCCCACTAGGTTGAGGGTCACTTATACTATCTTCAGTGACAACCAGATGAGGAACTAATTCCCCACCTTCGCTTGGAGATGGTAAAGTGGCTTCAACCTCCTCTAACTCATAGAGGTCAAGATTCTTAGTCACGTCTCCAATGCTAGGAAAATCACTCTCTATGAAATCGACATCACGACTCTATTTCAGTCCTTCCATCGTTTGAATGTTCACCATACATCACATAGCCTTTAGAGTTTCAGAATACCTTAGGAAGATACTCTTCTTAGCTCTGGCCCTAGTTTCCCATACTTATAAGGGGTGGATTTGATTGACTGTGAAAGCACACGATTAAGTATATAGGCTGCACTCAAAAGGGCATCCCCCCAAAAAGATATTGGAAGGTTTGCTTGCGCCATCATAGACCTAACCATGTCCAACAATGTTCTATTCCTTCTTTCCGCAACACTTTTTTGTTGTGGAGTATTAGGAATAGTAAGTTGCCTGCATATCTCTTTTTCCTCACAAAACTTCTTGAAGTGATCTGACAAATATTCGCTTCCCCGGTCAATGCGAAGAGTTTTTAAATTCTTCTCTTTCTGATTCTCATCCTCTGCTACAAAGCATTTGAAACAGTCCAAAGCTTCATAGCGGTGAGATATCAGATACACATAACCATATCGCGTATAATCGTCTATTAGTGTAAGGAAATAAGAGGCGCCATGGGATACCTTTACACTCATAGGTCCACATATGTCAGAGTGAACTAGCTCAAGTGGTTGAGTTGCTCTGACAGCCTTTCCAAAAGGCTTCATGTATGCTTTACCGGCCAAACAAGTCTCACAAGTTTGTAGATTGACTTTTGCGAGTGGGCCTAAAAGGCCTTCTCTAGCCAAACGAGTCATTCTATCTTGGCCTATGTGGCCCAGCCTTACATGCCAGGTGGTAGAATCATTCACAATATTATCATTCACAACATAAGAATAAGAGGACTGATAATCAATTAAATCCAATTTAAAAAGACTATCCATGTGAAAACCATGTCCAAACAAAACATTATCCAAAAATATTTCCAACTTATTACCCTTAAAAGGAAAAGAAAACATCAGCGCTTGCAGTTTGCATTACACGAACACCCTTGCATTTCTTCATTTTCCCTTCCTTTGGCGCAGAAGTGCTAGCCTCGCTTTTCTTACTTTGTCTTCCGCGCTTGCCATTTGCATTGCGCGATCCCTCTTGGGTGACATAAGTAAGGGCCTTGTCAGTGTCTCGAGTCTCAGCCTTAAGGATGACATGCTATGAAACATCAGAAAAAATTCTTGATGTTTTCACTATGGGTCAATATGTGTTTCATATTGCTGCTCATCTGTGAGCGCATGTCCAGCATCCCTCAGCTTACCAATCATATTGGACATCACCCTTAGATGCTCACTCATGGTATGCTTAGGGTCTTTCGTGTACTCCTCAAATGTGATCACAAGGCTACGAAGCCGCGTAGTTGAGGTTCCACCAAAAGAGAACTTGAGCTGATCCCATAAAGCTTTGCAAGTTGGAAGTTCATCATACAACCCAATTAGATCATTTTGCAAGCTGCTCAACAAGGTGAAGCGCGCACTACGATCTTTCTCATTCCATTTCTAGTAGGCAGCGTAGTTTTTTAGGGGTTGCGCCTCAGTTGGCGCGACCATCTCCTTGGTCAAGTGCTCCTCGAGCTCTTGTTCATTCAGCATGAATTTCATCTCTTTGTGGGAAATGTCATAATTATTTCCGTTAAGTTTCTCACCCTTAACAAGATCAGCTATGAAATTCTTGGTGGCCATTCTATTCACTTCATTAGATTGCGCAAGGAAAAGACATTAATTATACATCCTTCTATTTATTTCAAAAAATTCAAATGAAAAACATAATCCTTCCTCACATCATGAAATCGAAAATTTGCTAAGCTCGTAATCATCTCCCATGTATGTGAGTTGGGAAAATATTTTTCAAGTAATTTTTTTGCAATAAATTTCATCATCAAATAAGCCACAATGTAATAAATCATTCAAATGATAATTTAGAACAATATAAAATTGCACCATGCAATTAAGTGTGCAAGGACTCCATTGAGCCCTATTGGCATTTTAATAACTTATGCTAAAAAAATTCTGGCTTGAATAATGTGCGTACGAAATTACATCCCCATACAAGGCTTTCTTGAAATATATAGGGAAATAATAGAATACAACATCTTTGAAAATCCAACTACAAACTACTCCAATAAAACAAATTGAGATGCCGCACAACACATTATTCTCAAAAGAATTTTCTTAAAACAAGAGTAAACACATTAAACATAAGTTTCTTTAGAATACCAATGTAATATTCATCCATTTAACCTAAAACTAGCATGCTCAAATAACAAGTTAAAGGGTAATAAAATGGATGAATAGGCCACATTCTCCTTCCAAGGAAAACGGGTGTAAAGGCCTTGAAATTAAGTTTAAAAAAAATTGTGGACTTACCAAAAGCCCAACAAATATACTTTAACAAAAATATTTAAACCATAATTCTAATCAAGGCAAATAAATAAAACATAATTTATCTATGTCATATAACTCTCCAAAAAATATTTATTTTTTTTACGCACAACGTACAAAAAATAATATTTGTGCATTATTCGTATTTTTTGGGACCACTAAAGTACCACAAAAAATACTCCCAAATAGCCCAAAAATGAGAGACAATTTTAAAAAATGGCAAATAGTAAATTTACCCCTAATACACCCTTTGAAATTAAAGAAAAATTCTGTGTGCATTAAAACAAATTTTTAAAGTTAATTTTTATATATATAAAAAATTGTTTAAAAATTAAGCATAACACACACAAAAGGTATAAAGGTAAATCTAACACCATAGAAAAAATTCAGAAGCCAAAACAAGACTCCACGCTCGGGCGGTGGGTCAAAAAACTGCTAGAAACCTCTTTCACAAGCATCCACGCGCCACCGTGCATGGGGCAGCGACTGAAGGTCTTGGAGCAGGCACAAGTGGAGCACGCGCGCGTGTGTGCGCGTAGACTCAGCCGCGCGTGGGTGCGTGGAGCAACAGCCTTGGCTGGCGCATGTGGCGCGTGCAAGCGCGTGGAGAAAGCCACGTCTGGCGCGTGGAGAGCGCGTGGCGGTGCGGCTTGGCACGTGACTGTGTATGCGGCTTGGACGGCACGTCGCAGCTCGCTTGAGCACGTGGGAGCGTGTGGGATCACTGTTCATCTTCTTCTTTAAAAACCCTAATTTTCCAGCCGCCGCCATGCCGCGATATCAACTTCCGAAGGCCATATCTCTCTTGTTTTTTGGCCAAATAATGTGTGCCATACATCGTTGGAAAGCCTATGCGACATAGATTAATTATGTACCAACCGATCATGATAAAAACTGAATATCATGCTCTGAATTTGAGTCCCAAATCTCAAAAAAAAATAATTTTTCTTGAAAAATAAAATCGTGATTTCTTACAAACGATGCATCCAATAATCACAAAATTTTACGGAGTTCATCCTCAACCATAGGAGAACAAAAATATATAATTACTTTTCAGAGAAACATGCTCAAAATTTTTTGAATTTTAATAATGTGTCTCATTCATGTATCCAGAAAAAATCGCAACATGCACATTATTTATTCTAGCATGTTAAAGGCGAATCAACAAGTAATCATGCTCTGATACCAATGTTGAAACGATTAAATGCGCTTACCACATAACATAATGGGTTCAAAAACATACCGTACAAAGTCTCCGATCAATTCCGATGTAGGATCCTTGTTGTTACGAGCCTCCAATACGCTTGATCTTTATCGTAGGTACAAAAACGGAGTCGAGTTCTATGTCCACGAACCAAATCCTAGAGCTTGGTGATTGCTCTAGAGAGAGGGATTGTCTTGTGACTTATTGTCTGTCACTTATTGCTACGACTTCTGATTTATTGGGATATCTCTAGCCTTTAAATAGAAATACAATTAGAGACTGACTTTACCTCAAACGCTTAGGAGATAAAGATGTATTTACCTCAAACGCTTAGGAGATAAATATTGTATTTACCTCAAACACTTAGGAGATAAATATCCTCTAATTAACTGTAATTATCTAGACTAACAATTACACATTATCTGTTAGTGGACGGATAATGGGTCCAATGACCCAATTTATTAACATTTGTCAATCCTTTCCTTCAGTTGACTGGGGAAAAACTAAACTTTGGCAGGCGTTCTCCTTTCATTAGGGGCTTTGTCAAAGCTCGATTCTAGTTTGAAGGGTTGTGGATGAAGTCAAGTCTCTTTTACAAAGTTAACCACATAGAAAATAGTTGATAAATTATTGTTTCTTATCTTCTGTGGTCCAATATCGATGTTAGAGGATATATATTAATATGAAAATTACCTTATCGCTTTTGTCCTCTGTCTAGATTATTCTAGAGTTCTCCTAACTTCTATAAGATTCTCTTCTGTCTCTGGTAGAATAATTTTCTCTTGCCTATATAAAGGAATCATTGTACTCAGTTTTATAATGCTCTCTAATATAATTATCTTTCTCTTCACCTTTTCTATCATGGTATTAGAGTACAATTCACCGGTCTGAGACTGTTTCAACTTTTTTCACAAACTCTAGCAGACGACCTTTTGCTGTTCGAAGGTCGTCTGCCCGGCCAACTCAAGTTCTTTTATTTCTTTTTGTGCTCTTCTTTTCTTCTTGAGTTCTAATTCTGTTCCCTCCATTTATCACAACTCTGCTAACCATGTCATCATGCCTCTCGTTCGGTTCCTGTAATGGATCCTGCTCTTGCCTTGTTCTGCCTCTTTCTTGTTCTTAGTCGCCGAACCTCACCGCGAGACATTTATGGTTGTCGAGCCTCGCCCGGGACTCCTACTCTATTCTTAGTCTCTAGACCTAGTTCTAGGACCCCTGTCTTGTTCTTAGTCGTCAGACCTCACCCCGGGACTCTTGTTCTATTCTTAGTCTGCGGACCTCATTCTGGGAATCCTATCTTTTTCTTAGTCGTCGGAACTCACTCTGAGACTTTATGGTTATCAGACTTCACCTCGGGAGTCCTGGTCTGTTCTTGCATTGTCAGACATCACCCCAAGACCTTGATGGTTGTCGGACTTCACCCTTGGACTCCTGCTCTGTTCTTGCATCGCTGGACTCTACACATGGAATTCACATCAACTTAGATCGCACTTAATGCAGCTAGTATCAAGACATCGCTCCGAGCTTAACTTTCAAACTCAAGCTTGTTCTTCTCCACCAACTTGAGTTTGAGGGGGGATGTTGAAGAATATATATTAGGGTAAATGTGACACCCTCAACCCTGGTGACGTCACCGGGCTGAGTTATCGACCATAATCACATTCAAAACCCTGTGTTGAATACAGAGCAACTACATCCTCATACTCACACATCATTAATAGACGCTCCAAAATGCGTCCTTACAAAAAAATTTCTTACAAATATACATCATACTGCAGCGGAAGACTCTCAAGTCTATGAACAACATGAATATGTACAACCTAACATACGACTGTAGTCGTAAGATTCTTAACAACCAATCTCACGGCTCAATCTTTACCTCACACAACGCATCTCCTTGCTCAACTTTTCTAACTTGTTTCTCTTCCCTTCTCTAGAGGGTTCTCCTTATAGCCTACACAATACAACATAAGGAATGAGCGCAAATCGCCCAGTAAAGACAACACGAGGAATATCGTGTACAAATGATTCAAAAGACTTAAATAAATTTCGTCCTCGAAATAGGGGCAAACCTCATTCTTCAACTAGATGTGGAATATTACCGCATTAGTGCCTCGAGTTTCAAGGTAGCTTCCTTGTCCGCATGATTTTTCCCAATCAACTTTGACCACTAGCATTCACGTGAAACATGTTCCTTTTTATCAGCCATCTTCGTCAGCGCCTCCCATTACGAGATATTATCTTGTATTTCCACTTGTTTCAACTAAATCCCATGCATAAGATCCCATGCATAGAATTGGGATCATACTTCCTCAACATTGACACGTGACACACGTTACGCAATTAACTCAATCCTGAACGTAGATCGGTTTTGATGCTATCTTCTCAATCCTAGGCAGGATTTTAAATGGTCCGATGAACTTCGGACTCAACATCCTCCACTTCCTGAATCGCAAATTCCTTTCCACGGTAACACTTATAAAATTGACCAGGTCACCTACTTCAAACTCCAACATCCTACGCCTCTTGTCAGCATAACTTTTCTGCTATTCCTACGCAGTAAGATTTCTCTCTTAAATACCGTTCACCTTGTTTTCTATTTCTTTGCACAATCTCGTGCAGAATAGTCTCGACTCTAACCACACTCTACAAATAAGCGTGTGACATCTTCGGCCATACAACACTCCATAAGGAGCTATTTTCTTTGCTCGACCGATAACCATTTTTATAGGAGAATTCGACTAAGGGTAACTGTTTACCCCACGTTTTGCCAAAATAATTAATGTAGGCCCTCAACACTCTCCCAGTATTCATATCATACATCTTAATCGGCCACCTGTTGGAGGTAAAAGGCCGTCCTCATGGTCAACTTTGTTTTCATTTCTTATTGAAAACTTTTCCAAACTTTAAAGATGAAACTTACATCTCTATCGGACACAGTAGTTACTAAAACTCCATAACATCAAACCACTTGCTTAACATAAGTTTGGGCAAGTCGTTCAGAAAAATTCCCGGATAAAATAAGTTGGGATGTCTTAGTGAGCCTACCCACTACAACCCAGATGGATGTATATCTCTTAGTTGTTCGTGGCAACCTTAACACTAAGGCTTCGTTTGACAAAAAAAAAATTTTGGTTTTCAGTTTTTAAAGAGCAGTTTTTTAAAGAGCAGCTTAATTTTTTTTTTTTATAAAAACAAGTGGGTGTTTGATAACCCCTTTTTTTTTTAGGTTTTTTTTTTGGTGTTTGGTAACCCTTTTTATTTTGACTTTTTTTTTTGTGGTTTGCGGTGGCGGTGGTGGGGCGTAGCGGTGGTCGACGGTGGTGGTGGCCGACGGCCGGAGGTGGCTGCCGGCAGTCACCGGCGGTGGTGGCCGGCGGCCGGAGGTAGCTGCCGGCAGTCTCCGGCGGTGGTCGCCGGCGGCCGGAGGTGGCTGCCGGCAGTCACCGGCGGTGGTGGCCGGCGGCCGGAGGTAGCTGCCGGCCGTCTTCGGCGGTGGTCGCCGGCGGCCGGAGGTGGCTGCCGGCAGTCTCCGGCGGCTGGAGGTGGCTACCGGCAGTCTCCGGCGGTGGTCGCCGGCGGCCGGAGATGGCTGCCGACAGTCTCCGGCGGTGGCTGCCGGCGGCCGGAGGTGGCTGCCGGTGGTCGCCGGCGGCCGGAGGTGGTTGTCGGCAGTCTCCGGCGGTGGTCGCCGGCGGCCGGAGGTGGCTGCCGGCGGCCGGCAGTCTCCGGCGGTGGTCGCCTGAGGTGGCTGCCGACGGTGGGAGGGTGGTGGTGGTGGTCGAAAAAAAAAACCAAAAGTGAAAAAAAAAACCAGTTTTTGGAGTTTTTTTTTTACTCTGCAGTTTAAAAACTGATTTTTTTAATTGAAAAAAAAATGGTTACCAAACGCTCCTTTTTTTTCAGTTTTTAAAACTGAAAAAAAAAGAGGGAAAAAAAGAGTGTCAAACGGGGCCTAAATTTCATCATAATGTGTTCCCACTTCCATTCAGGTACAAAGAGTGGTTGCCACTATCTGGCGATCTTATGATCCACTTCTACCTATGAACAGGTCAAACATCGGGATACAAACTTTTATATATCCCTCTTCATGTTAAGCCACCAAAATTCCTTGGGCCATAACTCAGGGTATACTTCCGTCTCCCTTAAGTGAATCAGCACTCAAAACTATGAGTCCCTTCAAAATTCCTTTCCTCAATTCATTATTAGGTGGAACATATGTCCGACCTTCACATTGTAACTACCACCCTCATCAGAATCAAAATTTCTTTTTATTCATTTCAAATCCCCGGGGGATCTCAACATCCTTGCATTTTTACCTTAAGCTTCCTTGATTTAATTAAGATGCGATGGTCGCATTTCCATGTGAAATGAACTATTACTTCCATTTCTTCCTTCTCGAACTTTGACTTCGAGTTGTTCACATTCTTATTAATTTGGCGTAATAATCATCATAGTCACTTTTCTTCGATAAGGCATCTTAGAGAGATTGTCAATCACTCTCTGGTAGCCTCCGATCAAGCTTAGGAAGCTACTAATCTCAACGTCAATTGTTTTACGACTTCCCTATTTGTCACCTTTTCAACTTTTTCCAAATCTCCTAACTTACTTCTGCATCAATCCCATATATCCAATCCCCCAGTCAAAATTCAAATTCCTCGAATTTGACATACAACTTAACTTTCTTAAAACTGATTAAACTTGCCATTGTGCAAGTTCTTTCTTGTCTTTAGCATCATTCATAAGGGCACCAATAAGGTGACGACACGATGATCAAGTACTCTGTAAAGACTTGATTCCTCAAATTTATAACTGCCACAACGGCCATAATGAATCCACCTGACACTACCAAAATTATAATGCATGTCTCTGTTTCTAAACACAATCTTGACAACTTCATCCTTCCTCATTCCTTATCTGGTGATGACCTGCTCTAAGGTCAACCACAGAAAGAAAATACTTAGCACCCTGCAATTGATCAACATATTCTCTAGTTCAGAAAAATGAGTAATTATTCCTGACTCTCATCTTAATCATCTTAATCAGCTTCTGATAGCCAATACTTAGTCTCATAAACTCCTCATTTCTTCTTACTTCAATGACCATCACCCTCCTTTAGAGCACCTCTGTCCGGTCAATATACTCTGGCTGTTGACATTTGAAACAGCCCCCTTTTTTTTTTGCTTTATCTTAAACATTATTTCAGTGACTTGCTCTCATACTTAAGATATGCTTTACTGGCCTTAGCATAGTTCACACCCTCGTGCCTCAATCCACATCATCTACATTTTCGATCTCCTTTTCTTGGTTCTGAACTTTGTCCAGGTTGTTCTTCATCTACTCTCTTCTTACCTTTCTTTTCACCCTTGTAGTTTCATTCCTGGATTCTACCTCCTTTCCATCCTTGCTTCCTTCCTTCTTCGTAGACCTCTTTATTATCTACGTCCATCACATAGTGTTTCTAATAATCCAGTAGCAATTCTCTATCAGAGCCTCCTTACTAGCCTTTGGAAAATTGAAAATTATTTGCAAACCCTTTTCAACTTGTTCCACCTTTAGAACACTTCTATCATCACTTAATAAGGGATAATAATAATAGGACAACTCACCAATTGCCCTAATATGCTTTTTCACCTTTCTATCTTTCCGCTTAGTATGAGAAACCTGTCTCCAACTTACTCTGCAATTTGAGCAGAAATATACATCATCAACATGTTACCTGAACCTATTACAATAATATAGGCTCGATAAGTACTCTTACTATCTCAACTTGTTTGCGCTCATTCTTCCAATCACTTATAACCCTATTTTTACGTATAGCTGGCGAACATTATCTTTTAATACTTTCCCACGTCTTGTTATTTCAACTACCTTCTCCATCTCTCAATTCAACGTATTTGTCTATACTAACCGCTTTCTCTCCCGTGAGATTCTACTCAACGGGCATCCTTAAAGTGCTAAGATCTACATTATTTTCTTCCTTTTACTGGGGCTGTCATAACAGCAGCCACCAGTCGTACCTTTAGAACTCCCACAATCTTTTTGCAGAAGTCTCACCATCTCTTTCTTAAGGTCTTCTTGACCTGATACAACTCTCTGCTTATTCCTTCCACCTACATCCTCAATATTCACCATAATCACTTTTATTGAGGGCCCCTCTCGACTGGGAACCCTCTCTCTCTTTCCGAGGAAGGAATATCACGATAATTGAAATTGCACACCATAATATTAACCTTCACGTTCAGACAACTAATGGCTTTCATCACTAAACAACCCTTTTTTTTTACAATAGTATGTAAATAATACTAGTTTCCCCATCGTCATTCCCTTTCTTAATCATACTTTAGGTCCGATTTCAAAAGCGGACTCCACCCTCATCAACCTCAGAGGAACTATCACTCTCTTATAACAATTCAGGCTTCAATGACTCCCTCTTAGAATCAATTGTTGCCTGTCTTTAGGTATTGCCCTATCAGGAGGGTAATCACGAACAACCTATCATGTTCTTTCGAGTGACCCGCATACTGGTGTCCACCGTCTCCTTTAATAGCTAATTTGATACTTTATTCACGTCTTCTCATTTAACTTTCAATCTCTCTATCGTTTAGTTAACATCGCTAATTTGGGACTCGAGCTGACTTGTTGATCAGTCCCTTTTTCCTCATTACTTGGAAGTACTTTTTCCTCCAAAATCTCATTAAAATTCTCCTCATTTCCAGCCTAAACTCCTCATGTCTCCATTTACGGTTTACACAATAAAAGTGCCCGACCTCAACCATATCTCTCTACCAGGTCCTTTTATTTCAATTTCTACCGGACCTCGATAAGGTGGTAAAACCCATCTCGTCTACATTCTCATCAGGATCCTTTTTCGAGATCCGACACCGCAACCTTATCATCATCAAACCACGCTTCTAAAACTAGATCAACCAACTCTTTCTTCTATTCCTAGCATCAATAGCCGGAATGCTGAGGTCATAATATATATGCCGTAGCCAACCTCAACCCACATATCTTAACCATCCTCTTAGTTCTGCTAAATCATCAAAATTCTTCTTCTACTCCCCTCATTGAAAACTTAGGCGTTCCAACAGATACATCAAAAGTCTACAGAATCATTTGCCTAAGCTCTGATACCAACTTGCGACACCCTCAATCCTGGTGACGTCACCGGGCTGAGTTATCGTCCATAATCACATTCAAAACCCTATGCTGAATACAGAGCAACTACATCCTCATACTCACACATCATTAATAGACGCTCCAAAATGCGTCCTTACAAAAAAATTTCTTACAAATATACATCATACTGCAGCGGAAGACTCTCAAGTCTATGAACAACATGAATATGTACAACCTAATATACGACTGTAGTCGTAAGATTCTTAACAACCGATCTCACGGCTCAATCTTTACCTCATACAACGCATCTCCTTGCTCAACTTTTCTAACTTGTTTCTCTTCCCTTCTCTAGAGGGTTCTCCTTATAGCCTGCACAATACAACATAAGGAATGAGCGCAAATCGCCCAGTAAAGACAACACGAGGAATATCGTGTACAAATGATTCAAAAGACTCGGAGGAATAATAATCATCTCAACGATAGCAATGAATCAAGAGTAGTCAATAAATTTCAGCATCAACATAACTTGTCAAATGAAAAGTTTTCTTTCGTTACACTGAGCGGCTTTAAGGCCCAATAGAACAACATTACTGCCACCTCCTCATGGACTGGATTGACTGACCGACAGACTGACTGACTGACTATGCAAGTGAATACTAAAACAAGAAATTGAAAGATAAACATCAACGAAATACAAGTCATTAACATCATTAACATCAAAAGAAAATCAAATGCAATGCAACTCAGACACGACAGACTCGACTCGCGCGCCCTACATCCTTTTTGCCAGTGATCATGTTTCACAGGCCATCCTCCTCATATTGATGTCCCATTTTACAGGATGTTCATCTCAGTCTCAAGTAAATAAAAGAGACATTGTCAACAAGTAGGGAACTCATTGAGAGTGCTTTCCCTAATCACATTACAGCCAAGCAACAAGACGTCATCAACGGGGCGGACTAAGGAAAAATTTATTCCACCTTATGTCCTCAACAACACAGCTCAACAAGAAATACCAGATCAGAAGATCGACCGGTGTTCAGACCTAACAACAAGAGTTCAACGTAACATCATCAACATGGTGGACTTGGGAAAAATTTACCGCAAGCCCTCAACAACGTTCTTACATAAGAGAAATGTCGGTTATCAATAAATACCAACATTTCACAACAACACGCAACGACCTCAACAACATCAACGACATCATTATCAACGATAGGACGGACTCTGGAGAAGATTACTGCAAGTCCTCAATGGTGTTCTCAAAGAGAAGAGATATTGGCTATCAATAATTACCGGCATCTCACAACCACCACACAACAACTCTACACAACATCATCATCCACTTCAGGTATGTTAATCAAATCAAGTCATAACATACAAGGACGCCCATCATCCTCACTAAATTCTATCAACAGGGTGGACTAAGGGAATTTCATCTACTCTAAGTCCTCAACAGCACAATTCAAACATACGTATACCGGTCACAATGACTACCGGTGTCAACCCATAACAGCAAGAGTCCAACATAAACGTCATCAACATAGTATGCTAATCAAAACAATGCATTAGCATAATAGAACCGCATTGTCCTTACCTGCTTGGCTTATAGCCGAAGCAACTCGCAATCTCTGATCGCAACGAGCTGCATCACCTAGTCAAATCATATCATGTTCGTTAGTCATCATTCATCATATACGCACTCATTATTCTACCCATTCCCACTTAATCGTTCATAGCATCTTACGATAGCTAGTTAATTCGATCCGATAATTGGATCCTTAATCTAGCCTTATCGACTTATTATTGATAACAACCCTCATTTTAGACATACTACCACTATTCCTTGCTTCCCACCCCTCCAAATGCTAAATTATGATCGTCCTAAAAAATTTAGCGTCAACATGGCAAATTACCAAAATATCCCCTGATGGCTGCTACATCACCAACACCCTCACCAAAACCCCAAAACCGCTTTAAAACTACATTTTAGATGTACTGCATCATTTATAGATCAAATATTCTCTCAAAAATTTTAAAGGGAAAAATTACCAAAACACCCCCTGGCGGCCATCGCCCCAACAAACGTCTCAAAATTACTTTAAAATAACTTTTCCACTGTCTTACATCCCTTTCCGGACTAACAAGTCCTTTGAAGCATTTTATAGAAAAACTTTACCAAAATACCCCCTTTGGAGACAAATTACCAAAATGCTCCCTGGTTCACTATCACTGCAACGCCCTGAATCAACTTCAAAACAACCTTTTAGGTGTTTTACAATCCTTTCTGGACTAAACAGTCCCTTAAAAAACTTTATCGGGAAATTTACCAAAATACCCCTCTCTAGGTAGCAAATTACCAAAATGCCCTCCTGAGGGTTTCCGGCACCATAAAAATCTCAAAATCACTTTAAAATGATATTTTAAACCTCCTGCATTCATTCTTGAGCTAAAAAGTATTTTACAAAATTTTTGCCCAAAAATTCCGAACCGGTGTCCGGACCGAGCGCTTAAAAGCTCGTTCGGTCAAAAATAGCTAATGACTTTGGAATGACCCAAATCTTGAAAAATATAAATTCTCAGTGTCCCAGAGTCCTCATAAAAGTTTTGTGCAAAATCGCATTCATTTGATATTTTAAATTTCACCATAAAGTTTTAAACTTCCTGCATCCGTTCACCCTCTTCCTGATCTCGGAAAAATCTGAAATTTTTCCACAATACAGGTCTCTCAAAACTAACTAGGGTCTCTTTTTTGTACTTTGGCTAAATATGACCCTGTGTATTTTTAAAAATTTGAATTAGAAACTGTTTAACTAATTTCTACTTTTAGTGACAAAAACAGTCACTATTCACATTAAACACACACACTAGTTCACCTTGGACACACACACTCATCTTCTTCCTCCTTCAGCCGTCCCACACTTGGGCAGACTTTTCTCCTTCAATTGGACATGAATTTCTCATTTGGTTCACATTCGAATCACTTGGTTACATGACTACTACACATTAACACACAAATCCACTTAATTACACAATTCCTCCATATAAATTCATACACATATCCACCCGAATCTATATACACAGCCATACATATATAACATGTTATTCAACCAAAAATTCCATCTAATTCATCCATAATTTCGCGATTAGGGTTCAAAATCATACCCCGTTAGGGTTTGGATTTCACTTTCTTTCCTTCCTTTCCTTCTTCTTCCTTTTTCCTTCTCTTTTTCCCGTAGCTGCTACGGTGATGTTCTTTGTGGTTACTGTTCACTCCCAGCTCTTATTCATGAATTTCTCATATTTTCACTTTCAACCCCACAAATTTTCTTTTATATTTTCATTCCATCATCTTATCCCAACAATAGTTTATTGTTTATGAGGCTTAGTCAGCCCAATTCACTCAAGAGGTGGAAGACACTCGGCCGAATTCTCCCCACCTTATGACACATTTTGCAAACTTTCATTATTTGCACTTTGGCCCCTCAAGTTTCCAAAATTGCATTTTGACCCCTCAACTTTGTAAAATTACAATTTGACCCCAAAATCACCCTGACCATCCATGTAGCCCCCTAACACCTCATTATCATCAAAAGGATGCTACTTAATAAAGATATGCATCCCGTTCATAATATTTTTCAAAATTACACTTTTACCCCCTTTAACTTTCTAAAATTACATTTTGACCCCCAAGGCCAAACTAACCTCCCATATAGCTCCCTAACACTTAATCATCATCAGCGTATTGCTACGTAATAAAAATAGTACCCCTTAATTAATCAAACTCACGATTAGATTAATTTTCGGTATTTTCGGGGTATCACAGTAAATTATACACGGCACCCCTAAGGTTTGTCCTAAACTACACACGGACCCCCTATCTTTTTTAATTACACTCCGCTCCCTGAGGTTTGTACCCGCATTTTACGAAGCTACAAAAATTTGACGGGAACCCTAACTTCGTTTGGAGATTCCCTAACACCTTACTTTTTGATTTTTTCATCCCCAAACTACCCTCCCTTTCTTGAATAAAACCCCCATTTGCCCTTTAGGGTTTTTCTTCTTCTTCTTTCTCTTTCCCCTTGCAGACCTTTTCTCCTTGTTCCTCCCTTTCTTCCTTCCCTTCATTCTTTCCCTTCTAACCAAAAAATGTCAAGGATCTATAACAAAGAACTCATCAAGCAAGCAAGAGAGAAGAAAGGCTAGATATAAGCGTCATGCAAGCTGCGAATCAGAACAAAATTTGATCAGGACACCGGCAGAAAATTAGACCCAATTCTCTCTCTTTCTCTCTCTACAAAATTTGATCAGAACAAATCAGACCCCAATTCTCTCTCTCTCTCTCTCTCTCTATGATTCTAACTACCGGCGGTAACGACACCTCCTACTCCTCCGCCGAGGCCTCCTCCCCGCCGACTGCCACCTTGTCGCCAACATCCTCCGACAAGCGGCCCTTCTCTATGGTGCATGACCCCTGGGGATTGCCCTCCGGCGTGTTGCCTAGCAGCGCATCAGACGGATCCTCGAGGGTCGACGACGGGTCGTTTACGCATTTGCCTTAGGGCTCTTCTTCGTCGTCCTCCAATGGTGATGACGGTAGTGGCCGCCTTGAGGAAGGCCTCTTTGATGGACTCCAGTGGCAGTGCGCAGTCCTCGAGGCCCGCATCTTCCAGTCATGGTGGTCGGATCTTTTCCAGCATGCCCGCTACAGCTCCGGCTTTTGCTTCCATACTTTAACCTCGCTTGAAACCCTAACCCTAAAATTTCGAGCTGTGTAAAACGGCAACGAAGATAAAAAAAAAATGCCAATCTCACACTTGTTTGCTTTACTCATCGGCACAAATGTTTTAGAAATGTTCTCAGTTCCTCCAAAATCCAAGACGACACTGTGTAGTTAATATACGAAGGTAAAAATGTCTTTTTGCGTCCCACCGTTAACATCGTCAAAGAAATGGAGCGGAGTGTAATTAAAAAAGATAGGGGGTCTGTGTATAGTTTAGGGCAAACCTCAGGAGTGCCGTGTGTAATTTACCCTATATATTAATATGAAAATTACCTTATCGCTTTTGTACTATGTCTAGATTATTCTAGAGTTCTCCTAACTTCTATAGGATTCTCTTTTTTGTCTCTGGTAGGATAATTTTCTCTTTCCTATATAAATGCATCATTGTACTAAGTTCTATGATGCTCTTGAATATAATTATCTTTCCCTTCACCTTTTCTATCAATCAAGGCAAGGATCATGAATTTCAACTCTTCTATTGGCCTCATATGAAGGTGGATGTCTTCAAGGGGACCTTTGCTTTTGAGGCTGCAAGGATAAATAGGTCAGGGGCTGGCTTGATTTATAAGCGCCATCTTAGATTTTTTGAAGAGATCTTGTGTGACCGATTCATAATGCCTTCCAAAGCTAGATGTCGACGAAATTTTTTGTAGAGAATCCTTCTCCACTGTCAGATCATTGCATTTGTCTGAGAGCAGAAGTGACTATATTCACCTTTTGTCTCTTAGGGCCCTTTGCTAGAACTGTTGCCTATTGGTGGCTACTATAAAAGGGAATGCCAAGAAGCATTGTGGGGATGTACGAGGAAACCCTTTGTAAATTTCTCCTACCGATTGAAGTTTTTCGAACAGGTGATGTGGGTGGTTCATTGCCTGCAAAATGGTGAGGTCACCTCATATTGCCATGTAGTGCTATTTAGATACCATTATGGAAATGGACCAAGAAAGATATTCACTCGCTTAGACAAAAATACGGCATTGATTACCAGACTGCACAGATTACATGTTGCGGCCTCCGTGCTGCTAGACAAACTCTAAGTAGGGGCCAGATAGATTGGAAAGCTGTGAAGCCGGATCCATAAGTGATTGTTGAAGACATCAATCACCAGTCCCTACATGAACCAATTCCTCTTGCTTTCAAAGAATGGAGCAGTGGGGATAGAAAAACAATAGTATGCCTCGGCTGCATTAACACACTTTGTTTAAGTATTTCTCTGCTTTTACAGCTAATATGGGGGGCTTGGTGTGGGGCTTATGAACGCCCCACCACGCCTACGGTTGGTTGGATTGCGACTATTTACAAATATTCTTAGGCCTTTTTTTATCTTATTGGACCAAAATGCGGGGATGAGAAGCACTTCTAAGACTTTCTAAACTGTTCTAAGAAAACAATCTAGTACCACATAAGAAATGAACGATGAAGTCAACTCTTAATTTGGTTGGTTTCGATTATTAAGTTGAGGTCTCGCGTGGAACGCTTCACAATGCAATGGAAATGGTTTCGAAGTACAATTGTTACTCTCTCCCTCTCTCTCTCTCTTAAGATCTTTGCAGCCTTTCCTCTTTCTAATTTTCTGTCTTTTGGTGCAGTCCAAGGGCACTTTTCATAGAGGTTGGGGCAGTGGAAATGATAAAGAGACCATTTGGTTGTTCATATCATTTTTCAGAGATAAAATAGAAGTGAACTAAAAAGCCTTACTCTTACAGGCCGGTGCAACTGATTTACCGACCGGTTTAAATATTGCCCAAACTTACCGACCGGTTCTTTGAGCAATTGTCCAGTTTTCTTACCTTAACTGATGCAACTATATACCAATTCTAAAGGGAGAAGAACACGAAATCTGATTAAATTAAACACATATAAAACACTTGTGATAAACCAGAATTCTGGATTTACTAACAAACCTCATCCAAACCAAGCACTAGGCACCCTTTCCTATTGATACTCGTCAGTTTACGTACTTCGCAGTGAAATAAGTTTTTTTTTTCTTTTAAATTAACAAGAATTAATCTAGTAATATGGTAGCCAAGGCTGGAGGCCTTTCATGACCGAAATATGATGCATCTAATTCCTTGTTTTACATACTTCCAACTCATCCAATTGAGAGAAACTATAAATATTCTCTGACGCTTCTGGTTAAATACACAAGCTCTTGCCTCCATAATTAGGAAGCCACAATAAAGGCTACAGTTCGTTATCATATATAGGAAACTAAAGTTGGTAGCAGCGGCAATTCCTTTTAGTTAATATTTGAGATCCCGATTCAAGTCAAGGTCAAAAAAGAAGTGCGAAGTGTGGACAATGTTAAAGAACTATAATGTGCATGATAATAATGAAGGATAATATCATGTTGTATTTAATATATTGCTTCCATCTGCTTCATGAGAAATTTCCTTGACGAATTGGTGTCTTGCAACCTCAGTACGCATGCGAATGACCCATAATGTAACCTCGAAAAAGGTTTATGAAATATGAAAGATTAAAGTAATTCCGGCAATGAAAAGTGCGGATAATGATGTAAGGGCGTAGTATTGGTAATATTAACTTTGACTATTTCTTTAATCATGATGAGGGTTCATGATTAATTATTTAGTTATTTAATTCTCACACGCACTATACGTACCAACGCTCCCTACTGGTAATAATAATGATATACATAAAATCAGTAGATTATGTTTTGAATTTCATACACGCACAAAATTCTTTTGGTGCTCAAGCAGCCTAACAAAAGGAGAGGAAAAAACATTACGGGGACAGTTTCCTTCTTATCTGCTCGCTCATGGTCGGTAATCCTGCTTCGCACAACTGTGGCTACTTCTCAACCTCCTTTGTTTCTGAAAATTGATGAGGATTTCCATAGGGGTATTTGTGCTTTTGATCAAATAGCATTTTGCCTAAATAGCATTTTGCCTAAATATACCAATAAAGTTTGTTACCTTCGATAGTTGGTATGAAATCAATTGCATATATTTCGCAATAGTTCTTGTTTATCTATTTTCCATCTTTAATCACTGTTAAGCTATAACGTTAATGGAAATGTTTTCTGTTCAATTTTTTTCAGATCATACCCCACATCCTTACTCAATTGTACTCATTAAGATGCAAATTCTGCAGTTATTAGTTTTATTTTAAGGCCAAGGTTTATCTGGTCAAATTTTAGTCTAAGAACTTGCATATAGCAAAGGCTAAAGGTTTGGAACCAATTCTAGACTGGATTTGTGTACGAAATGACACTGGGGTATTTTCAGTTTTGAACCAAAGGTTTTTTTTTTTCCTTCTAGATTTTGTGTTTGGGGATAAAAGAAATGGATAGGCTTCAATTTACAGATTAGTCGTTACTCCCTCCATTTCATGGATATTGTCTACTTTTATTTTTTGCAAATTTCTTGTACAGATTTTGTTGGAATTGTTGCAAGAAATAGGCAAGAACAATTCCAAAAATATAATGTAAAACAGCTGACTGAAGCACGGACTAGGTTGCTCTCTTAAGACGATTCACGCCCCTTCGGAGGATTACCACCGGTGCAGCAATTTATCGACGCGTCGCCTCCGGAATACAACAACCCAGCTTTCACTATTGCTTCACTGGTAATTCTGCACAAACGAATGAAGTAAAAGCTTCACTCGATACCTTACCACAATACCCACAAGCCTAAGTGTTTAGAAATCAGAAATGAGAGCTAAAGAGAAAGACTGAGTTGTGTGTTGAAAAAGTGAGGAAGAGGTCTCCATTTTTAGGCGAAGAAAAAGAGCTGTTGGAAATCTGTTACAAGAAAATAAATCTAAAATTCATTTCAGAAATAAAATGCTGTAATAAAAAATATGACTGTTGTCCAACAGCTATATTTTGCACTATAAATAGTCATGCTAGGGTCCCATATGAGTTCTGGGATATTAGAAACTCGTATCTCCCTCACTTGTCCTTCTCTCCATGCGCGCGCGAGTCTTAGACTTAAGCACAACTTACAAAAATGCCAATAAGTGTCAACTTATGTACTTTTTAAAATTCTTTTTAATGGCCAATGTGGGACAAATACTTTTCAAAACTTTAAGTATGTAAGAAAACCTTTCCTTACGATTTTCAAGTAATGTGGGACTAAAGTACTTTATGGTTTTTACTCAAAACTTTAATGTTTTCTCAAAACCAATCTTGTAAAAAAGAGAAGTTTTTGTTAAAATACTCCAACAAATTTCAAGAACTGGTTTTGATTACACTTGTATAGGTTTTAAGAATGGGCGTTTGTGGCTTTTTACTATCAAATTCTGATGTATTTGAGGCCATTCTCTTGTAAATTTCATGTGTACATGCCATAGATGCCCCTCTTGGCGCTAAAGTCCTACTACAGACTGAATTGACAGAATCACGTTTTAGTTGATATCACATTGATCCCACCCGAGAATCGGGAGAAGAGAGACGGCATGTCAAACAATCTTTCTGGTAATTCCTTGGTGCCAGATAATGTGGCGATTAAGATCCTTTTGCGACTGTCTGTGAGGTCTCTGTTGCGATGTAAGTCAGTCTGCAAATCCTGGTTTGGTATGATAAAAAGCAGTAATTTTATTAGCAAATACCATCACCATGAAAACAGTCACAACCGTATCCTTGTTCGTCATCTCTTCCACGATGATGTTGCAAAAAATTTTTTAAAAATCTTTTCTCCTCATTCACTGATAAACCACATTCACGTCAAGATCTAAATTATCTGTATGTAATACACTGATTTAATCTAACCGAGAATTAGATCAATCGAGGGCATTATTTCTATTAATATTATTATTTTTATCAATAATGAACCACTTAGAATAAAATGGGAGGTTGGTTTGGCCTGCAGGGTCAAAATATAATTTTGAAAAGTTAGGGGCATAAGTATAATTTTTGAAACTTTAGGGGTCATTTTGTAAATTTTAAAACTTGAGGGGCTATTTTGTAATTTTTGAAAACTTAGCCTTATGTGTCAATTTTCAGAAGTCTCGGATAAGGAGATGCCACCTCCTGTGATGAGTTACCTGATTGTTTTTTTTTTTGTTTTTTTAATGTTGTGTTAGTTTGATTTTATCCTAAATGGAAGGGAAAAAAACAGAAGAAGAATGAAAGATAACCTTTTCATTTCGGGAAAGGAACAAAAAACAGGAACAAGAACAAGAACAAATAGGAAGGAAAGAAGGAAGAAGAAACAAAGTGAAAATAGGGAGAAGAGAAGCAGAACAGGGCTCAGGGGAAGGGAAAGGAAACTGAAGGAAAACAAAAGGGAATTAGGGTAGCTTCTTTGCCCTTTTGTGCATTAATTCGGTGTGTTTATGGTTGTGTGCAGTGGGTTCAAGGTGTGTAAAACAATGAGTGTGTTCATGGCGGAGTGAAGATTGTGTATCAATAGGTAAGCACACGGGTGTAGTGGGTGTAGGTCTGCGAATTTAGTGCATGTTGGTGTCAGAAATTAATAAGTGTGCTTAAAATAGTGAAGGGTAAAGGGGTTTTCTGTTGGGTTCATAGTGACAGTGTGTGTGTTCTTCGGGGTGTGTGAGTGTGTTTTTATGTATGTTAAGTGCGTAATTGTGTAGTAGTTTATGTTTTTAAGTGTAATTATATACAGGTAAGTGTTTGAGGGTTTTGGGAGTGGCCGTATGCATGAAAAAAAATCATGAGGGTTTACTGGTGTTTCGGTAGAAAGTGGGGGAAGGAGAGGTTGAAGAAGGTATGCATTTTGAAGGTGAGGTAGTGTGTTGTGACGTGAATAGTGAATGTTTTTGTCACTAAAAGTGAAAATTAATTAATCAATTTAGAATTCAATTTTAAAAAAAAAATAGTTAGGTTTATATTTAGCCCAAGTGAAAAAAAGAGACCCCAGCTATTTTTATGAGACATACATCGTGGAAAAATTTTAGATTTTTTTTAGGTAGGGAAATAGGTTAACCGCTGTGTGAATTTTGAAATTTTAAAATGGAAATTAAAATATTAAAGAAGCACGGTTTCACGTGAATATTTTATGAGAACCCTAGGATTTCTGGAAGTTACATTTCCCAAGATTTTGGGTCATTCTAAAGTCGTTTTCTATTTTTGGCAAGCACTCGCTCTGAACACCAGTTCGAAATTTTTTGGCTAAAATTTTCTAAAATACTTTTTAACTTAAGAATGATTTCAGGAGGCTAAAAATAGCATTTTTAAGTGCTTTTGAGATTTTTCTCGTGCCGGGAACCTTGAAGGGCTATTTCAGTAATTTGCCACCCAGAGAGGGAGGTGTTTTGGTAATTTTTGTATAATTTTTTAAGGACTTTTTAGTTCAAAAAGGAGTATAAGATATCTGGAAGGTTGTTTTAAAGTAGCTCTGAGGTGTTTGTTGACAGTGTCTCTTCTATTTATTTGAGGCTAAGATGAACATCCTGTAAAATGGGACATCAATATAAAGAAGATGGCCTATGAATTATGATCACTGGCCAAAGAGGATGAATGTCGCTCGAGGAAAGTCTTTCGTGTCTGGTCGAGTCCTATCCGTTGTGTCCACATGCATTGCATTTGATTTTCTTTTGATATTGATGATTTTAATGATTTGTATTTAAATAATGTTTATCTTTGTGACCTTGGATTTCGGGTTCGCTTGCGAAATCAGTCAGCCCTGGTCCATGAGGAGGTGGCAGGAATGTTGTTCTATTGGGCCTTGAAGCCACTTAGTCTGATGAAAGAAAATATCATTTCACAATTATGCTGATGTTGAAAATTTATTGGAGCTCTTGATTCATTGTTATTGTTAAGATGATTATTATTCATCCGAGTCTCTTGAATCATTTGTACACGATACTCCTCGTGTTGTCTTTTCTAGGCTATTTGCACCCATTCCTTATGTTGTATTATGCATGCTATAAGGTTGATCAAGGAGAAAAGGGAAACGAACCGAGCTAGAAAAGTTGAGCAAGGGGATCAATTGTGTGAGGTAAGACATGCTAGAAATGGTGAGGTAAAGATTGAGTTGCGAGATAGGTTGATAAGAGTCACAAGGCTACAGTTGTATAATAGGTTGTAACCCTTCATGTTGTTTAGTGACTTGAAAGTCTTCCACTGCAGTATGATGTATGTTTGTAAGAAAAAAATTGTAAGGAGGCATTTTGGAGCGTCTATTAATGGAATATGAGTATGAGGATATAGTTGCTCTGTTTTTTACACATGATTTTAAAGGTGATTATGATGGATAACTCAACCCGGTGAAGTCACCAAGGTTGAGGGTGTCGCAAGTTGGTATCAGAGCTTAGGCAAATGATTCTGTAGACTTTCAAAGTGTCTGGTGGAAGGCCTAAGTTGTCTATAAGAAGAGTAGAAGAATAATTTTGATGGTTTGGCTAAACTGGGAGGGTGGTTAAGATATGTTGGGGCTGAGGTTGGCTAAGGCATAAGTATTGTGACCGTAACATTCCTGCTATTGCTATAGGGAATGGAAGATCGAGTTGGTTGACCTACTTTTAGAAGAATGGATTGATGATGATAAGGTTTGGATTGAAGAGAAGATAAAAGAGAAGTAATTAGAGTTGAAAGAACCATATGAAGGTCCAGTAGGAAGTGAATTTATAGGAACCATCAGGAGGATAGATGAGGTTGAACACTTTTATTGTGTGTACTTGGAATGAAGAACCGATAGTGAGAATGAGTAGAGTTTTAATGGAATTTTGGAAGAGAACGTACTTCCAAGTGATGCGGAAAAAAGGACTGATCGACAAATCAGTTCGAGTCCCAAACTAACGATGTTAATCAAATGATAGAGAGGTTGAGAGTTGAATAAGAGGACAAGAAGTAAGTATCAAATTAGATACTAATGGAAATGATGGACACTAGTATACGGATTGTCTAAAAGGAATGGCAAATTACTTATGACTACCCGTCTTATAGGGTTTTATCCGAGGATATGTAACAAGGGACTCTAAGTGAGAGTCCTTAAAGCCTGAAATTGTTGAATAAGTGTTATTGCTTCTCCAAGTTTGATAGGGTATACAAGTAGGGGTGGAGTTCGCTTTTGATCGGACCTAAAGTTGTTATTGAAAGGGAGAAGGGTGATGAGGAACTAGTTTCGTTTACATACTATTATAGAAAAAGGTTGTTTAGGGATAAAAATCATTAGCTGGTTAAGTGTGAATGGTAATATTATGGTGCATAATTTTAATTATCATGCTACTCTTTCCTAGAAAGACGAAAGAGAGGTTCCTAGCCGAGAAGGACCCTCAATAGAAGTGATTGCGATGAATGTTGAGGATATAGGTAGAAGGAATAAGCTGGGAGCTGTATTAAGTCAAGAAGACATTAAGAAAGAGCTAGTGAGACTTCTACAACAAGATCATTAGAGTTAGAATAGTACAACCGGTGGCTGCTATTATGACAACCTTGGTAGGAGGAAGAAAAGACCATAGATCTAAGAATTTTCAGGATGCCCACCTGAGTGGAGTCTTAGGGGAGGGAAATGGCTAGTATAGACAATTACATGGATTTGAGAGATTGAGAAGATAGTTGAAGTGACAAGATGAAGGAGAACATCAAAAAGATGATTTTTGCCAGTAATATGGACAAACGGAGTTCCATGTTGTTGAAAACGGGCAAAAACAAGTGAGGATAAAGCTTATTTGGCCTGCATTGCCCAGAATAGGTGCAGGTAACATGTTGATGATAGATAATTTTGCTTAAATTGTAGAGTAAGCTAGAAATGTGTTTTTGTGCTAAATTGGAAGGATAGAAAGACAAAAAAGTATATTAAGAATTTGTGTGAGTTGGCCTATTTGCCTTTATCAGGTGATGACAAAAAATTTGAAAAGCGAAACAAAATAAGGAGAGTTAGAAAATAATCCTTAAAAAGACAAGCAATGAGGCTTCTAAGGGTGAATTGCTACAGAAGTAGCAAAAAAATTGAGTAGTGGAGGTAGGAAATAAAAAGATCTGAGAAGAAAGAAGGGAGCGAGGACGAAAAAGAGGTAGAATCCAGGATCGAAATTGGAAAGTGGAAAGAATTGTAAGAGATTAACAGTCTGGACAAAGTTTAGGAGAAGGTGAAGGAGATAGAAAATGTAGATGGTGTGGATTGAGACACGAGGATGTGGACTATGCTAAGGCAAGTAAAGCATGTCTTAAGTATGAGAGCGAGTCACTGAACTAATGTTTAAAATGGATCAAAAGAGGTTGTTTCAAGTGTTAGCAGCCAGGGTATATTGAACTGAGGCGCTCTAAAGGAGGGTGATAGTCATTGAAGTAAACAAGAACAAAAAAAAGGGGTATATGAGACTATGTATTGATTATCAGAAGCTGAATAAGGTGACAGTTAGGAATAATTACTCATTGCCTGACTTAAATGATATATTGATCAGTTGTAGGGTGCTAAGTATTGCCTTACTTAAATGATATATTGAATAAGTATTTTCTTTTTGTAGTTGCCAGACCGAAGATGCCACACACCTATTTGTAGAAGAATGTGGTTAGAGCCAAAGACTATTTCGCACAAACTGTGCAAAGAAACTGAAGACAAGGTGAGGGTTATTCGAGAAAGAGTTCGTACTATGTAGAAAAGTTATGCTGACAAGAAGCATAGGTTGTTGGAGTTAAAGTACATGACCTAGTAATATTTATAAGTGTCACATTGGAAAGAAGTCATGTGATTTGGAAAGTAGAGGAAGTTGATTCTGAGGTTCATCGAACCGTTCAAAACAAAATCTTGTCTAGGATTAACTTGATTAAATAACGTGTATCACATGTCAATGTTAAGGAAGTATGATTCCAATTCTATGAATGAGATCTCGTTGGAACAAGTTAAAATTTGAGATAATATCTCGTATTAGGAGGCACCGACGAAGGTGACTGATAAAAAGGAACATGTTTTTACGTGAATGATGGTGGTCAAAGATGATTGGGAAAATCATGCAGCTAAGGAGGCTACCTTGAAACCCGAGGTGCTAATGTGGTAATAATGTCCGCACCTAGTTCCAGTATAAGGTTTGTCCCTATTTCGAGGACGAAATTTAATTTGTAAGGGGGGGGGGGGGGGAAGGGCGAAAGAATGTAATACCTTGATATCATCTAACCAAGAATTAGATTAATCGAGGGCATTATTTCTATTGATATTATTTCCATTTTGAAGGGCTTTCTAGTTTGGAAAGGAGTATACAAAATATGGAAGTTTGTTGTATAGTAGTTATGAGGTTTTTGTTCGGGCGATGGCCGCCAGAGGATATTTTGGAAATTTTACATAAGTTGGGGGTGTTTTGGTAATTTTTTCCTTTAAAATTTTTTGAGGGACTCTTCAGTCTATAACTGATGTAGTACATCTAAGATGTAGTTTTAAAGCGGTTTTGGTGTGTTGGTAGTGTAGCGGCCATCAGGGTGTATTTTGGTAATTTATTACGTTGGCGCTAAATTTTTAGAAACTCGCGTAATTAAGTGTCCAAAGTGGCGGGAAGCGAGGAATGGTGTTAATACATCTAAAATTAAGGGAGGTTGTTATTGCTAATGCGTCGATAAGGATAGGTTAAGGATCCAGTTATTGGATCGGGTTAACTAGCTGTCATAAAATGCTATGAGCGGTTAAATGGGAAGGGGTAGAATAAGAAGTGCGTATATGTTGAATAATGTCTAACGAGCAAGGTCTCTTTGACTAGGTGATGTAGCTTGTTGCGATCAGAGATTGCAAGTTGCTTCAGCTATAAGCCAATCAGGTAAGGACAATGCGGTTCTGATATGCTAATTTATTGTTTCGATTAGCATGCCATGTTGATGACGTCTTGTTGAATTCTTGTTGTTATGATTGGACATCGGTAGTCATGGTGACCGGTATATGTATACTTTAATTGTGCTGTTGAGGACTTACGGTTGAATAAATTCCCTTAGTCTGCCCTTTTGATTGAATTTAGTGAGGATAATGTGTGTCCTAGTATGCTATGTTTCGATTCGATTAGCATACCTGAATTTGGTGATGATGTCGCATATGGGTTATTGCGTGGTTGTTGTGACATGTGGGCTGTCATTGATAGCCGATATCCCTTCTATCTGAAAACACTATGGAGGACTTGTGATAAACTTTTCCAGAGTCCGCCCTGTCATTGTTGAGGTCGTTGCGTGTTGTTGTGAAATGTCGACACTTGTTGGTAGTTGACATTTCTCTTATGTAAGAACGTTATTGAGGGCTTGCGATAATCTTCTCCCAAGTCTGCCATGTTGATGATGTTACGTTGAACTCTTGTGGTTAGGTTTGAACACCGGTTGATCTTCTAATCCAGTATTCCTTATTGAGCTATGTTGTTGAAGGACATAAGGGAGAATAAATTTTCCCTTAGTCCGCCCCATTGATGAAGTCTTGTTGCTTGGCTGTAACATGGTTAGGAAAATCACTCTAAATGAATTTCTTGCTTATTGACAGCGTCTCTTCTATTTACTTGGGACAGAGATGAACATCCCGTAAAATGGTTGATCCGGTATTCCTTGTTGAGCTGTGTTGTTGAGGACATAAGGGAGAATAAATTTTTTTGAAAGTTTTGTAAAATACTTTTTAGCTTAAGAATGATTTCAAGAGGCTAAAAATAGCGTTTTAAAGAGTTTTTGAGATTTTTCTAGTGCCGGAAACACTGCGGGGATATTTCGGTAAATTGCCACTCGGAGAGAGATATTTTGGTAATTTATCCTAATTAAAAATTTTTGAAGGACTTTTTAGTTCAGAGGTGTTTGTTGGGCCGATGGCCGCTGGGGGTATTTTGGTAATTTACATAAGTTAGGGTGTTTTGGTAATTTTTCCATTGAAATTTTCTGAGGGACTTTTTCGTCCATAAATGATGTAGTACATCTAAAAAGTAGTTTTAAAGCGGTTTTGGGAGGGGGGTGTTGGTGGTGTAGCGGCCTTCAGGGGGTATTTTGGTAATTCCTTACATTGGCGCTAAATTTTTGGAAACGAGCGTTATTAAACGTCCAAAGTGGCGAGAAGTGAGGAATGATGTTAATACGTTTAAAATGAGGGGAGTTTGTTATCGCTAATGCGTCGATAAAGTTAGGTTAAGGATCCGGTTAACTAACTGTCATAAAATGCTATGAGGGGTTAAAAGGGAAGGGGTAAAACAAGAAGTGTATATATGTTGAATAATGTCTAACGGGCAGGATATTATTTGAGTAAGTGATACAGCTTATTGCGATCAGAGATTGTGAGTTGCTTCGGCTATAACCAATCAGGTAAGGACAATGCGGTTCTGATATTTTAATTCATTGTTTCGATTAGCATGCGATGTTGATGACGTGTGTTGAATTCTTGTTGTTTTCATTGGACACCGGTAGTCATCGTGACCGATATATGTATACTTTAATTGTGCTGTTGAGGACTTAGGGTGGAATAAATTCCCTTAGTCCACCCTTTTGATGGAATTTAGCAAGGATAATGTGTGTCCTAGTATGCTATGCTTCGATTCAATTAGCATACCTGAAGTTGATGATGATGTTGCATAGGGGTTATTGCGTGGTTGTTGTGACATGTCGGCAGTCAGTAATAGCCGATGTCCCTTCTATCTGAGAACACTATCGAAGACTTATGGCAAACTTTTTCCGAGTCCGCCCTGTCGTTGTTGAGGTCATTGCGTGTTGTTGTGAAATGTCGACACTTATTGGTAGTTGACATTTCTCTTTTGTAAGAATGTTGTTGAGGGCTTGCGGTAATCATCTCCCAAGTCCGTCCTGTTGATGATGTTACGTTGAACTCTTGTGGTTAGGTTTGAACACGGGTTGATATTCTAATCCGGTATTCCTTGTTGAGCTATATTGTTGAGAACATAAAGGGGAATAAATTTGTCCTTAGTTCGCCCCGTTGATGAAGTCTTGTTGTTTGGCTGTATCACGGTTAGGAAAACCTAGGAAAAGTACCCTAAATGAGTTCTCTGCTTGTTGACAGAGTCTCTTCTATTTACTTGAGACTGAGATGAACATCCTGTAAAATGGTTGATCCGGTATTCCTTGTTGAGCTGTGTTGTTGAGGATAGAAGGGGAAATAATTTTTTTTAAAATTTTCTAAAATACTTTTTAAGTTAAGAATGAGTTCAGGAGGCTAAACAAGTCGACAGTCATTGATAGCTGATATCCCTTCTATCTGAGAACACTATCGAGGAATTGTGGCAAACTTCTCCCGAGTCTGCCCTGTCGTTGTTGAGGTCGTTGCGTGTTGTTGTGAAATGTCGACACTTATGGGTAGTCAACATTTCTCTTGTGGTTAGGTTTGAACACCGGTTGATCTTTTGATCCGGTATTCCTTGTTGAGCTGTGTTGTTGAAGGACATAAGGGAGAATAAATTTTCCCTTAGTCCGCCTCATTGATGAAGTCTTGTTGCTTGGCTGTAACATGGTTAGGAAAAACATTCTAAATGAGTTCCCTACTTGTTGACAATGTCTCTTCTATTTACTTGAGACTGAAATGTTTGTTGTTGAGGACATGAAGGGGAATAAATTTTTTGAAAAAATTTCTAAAATAATTTTTAGCTTAAGAATGACTTCAGGAGGCTAAAAATAGCATTTTAAAGATCTTTTGAGATTTGTTTGGTGTGGGAACAATAAGGGGGTATTTTGGTAATTTACCACCCGGAGAGGGGTATTTTGGTAATTTTCCCTTAATTTTTTAAGGACTTTTTAGTTCGGGATGGAGTATAAGACATCTGGAAGGTTCTTGTAAAGTAGTTCTGAGTGTGTTTTGGGCAATGGCCGCTAGGGGGTATTTTTGTAGTGGGGGTGTTTTGGTAATTTTTTCTTTAAAATTTTCTGAGGGACTTTTAGGTATATAAATGATATAGTGCATCTAAAAGTAGTTTTAAAGCGGTTTAATGGGTGTTAGTGGTGTAGCGGTCATCATGAGGTATTTTGGAAGTTTGCCAAGTTGGCGCTAAATTTTTTGAAATGCGCGTTATTAAGTGTTCAAAGTGGCGGGAAGCGAGGAATGGTGTTAATACGTCTAAAATGAGGGGAGGTTGTTATCGCTAATGCGTCGATAAGGCTAGATTAAGGATCCAGTTATTGGATCGGGTTAACTAGCTGTCATAAAATACTATGAGCGGTTAAATGGGAAGGGGTAGAATACGTTGATTTGTCTAATGAGCAGGGTATTATTTGATTAGGTGTTGCAGCTTGTTGCGATCAGAGATTGTGAGTTGCTTCGGTTGTAAGCCAATCAGGAAAGGACAATGCGGTTCTGATATGCTAATTGATTGTTTTGATTAGCATGCCATGTTGACGACGTGTTGTTGAATTCTTGTGTTTTGATTGGACACCGATAGTCATGGTGAGCGGTATATGTATACTTTAATTGTGAAATTTCGACACTAATTGGTAGTCGACATTTCTCTTATGTAAGAACGTTGTTGAGGGCTTGCGGTAATCTTCTCCCAAGTCCGCCCTTTTGATGATGTTACGTTGAACTCTTGTGGTTAGGTTTGAACACCGATTGATCTTTTGATCCGGTATTCCTTATTGAACTGTGTTGTTGAGGACATAAGGGGGAATAAATTTTTCCTTAGTCCGCCCCGTTGATGAAGTCTTGTTGCTTGGCTGTAATGTGATTAGGAAAAGCACTCTAAATGAGTTCCCTACTTGTTAGCAGTGTCTCTTCTATTTACTTGAGATTGAGATGAACATCCCGTAAAATGGGACATCAATATACTGTCTAGATAAGAAACAAGTGGAGAAGGTCTGTCAGTGGGTTAAGAATTTGAAGCTTCTGGATGGGCTTGTGTCCAATATATCTCGTTTCTGCAATGTATTGAATACAAGTTCCAAGGGATGAAGAGTCACGACTGTCACGTATTCATGGAGAGATTGATTCCTATTACCTTCTGGGGATTGTTGCTGAGGGTTATATGCGAGACTTTGACTGAATTATCTCATTTCTTTCGAGATATATGTTCTTCTACAATCCGAGTGAGTAACATGGATGTGCTTAAAATGAACATTGTGGTGACAATTTGTAAGCTAGAGAAAATATTCTCACCTTCGTTCTTTGATTCAATAGAGCATTTGCCTGTTCACTTCGCATATGAAGCTAAGATGGGTGGACCTGTGCAATATCGGTGGATTTATCAATTTGAGAGGTAATCCTTAAACTATTACAGTTGTTCGTTTACACATAATGCAAAACCTGTTATCATTGATATTTCACCTAACTTTGCTAAACTTCTAGGTTCATGTTCCATTTGAAGAAGAAAGTCCGTAATAAGGCTCATATTGAGGGCTCAATTGCGGGGGCTTATGTAATGGAAGAGCTTGCAAACTTTTGTAGCCAATATTTTGGGTTTGATGTTGATACAAGGTTAAATCAACTAGGCTGAAATGACCCCGGATCCAGCACAAATTTGGAAGGGCAATTGTCAATATTCAATCAATCAGGTAGTCCGCTCGGATGAACCTATACTCGATAGCTAATGGGTGAAGAGTACAGTGCTGCAACAATATATGCCCTTCTAAATTGTGATAAAGTTTCAGCATTCGTTGAGTAAGTTAATGTCTTAATTAAAAAAATTAATGTACATAATTGAAAATGTGTTATAAGCGAGTAAATGATAGTATTGGTTTCCAGTGAGTTCGATGCAGAATCTTTTGGACTTGAATCTCATCAAAAATCACAATTTGTATAGTGGTTCAGAATGCGTGTAAGTCTTTAACAAAATTATATTATGTTTATATATAGTTATGTGGCCAATTAGTATACTTATTCATCCTTAATTTTTTTTACCGTCATCTACAATAGGTTCAGTTAATGGATAAACCAGTAGCCTCATGCTTGAAATTACTAGCTCAAGGCCTTAATAAACAAGCATCCTGTCATGGAGGCTATATCATCAACGAGTTTAGGTTTAACGTAAAAGATGATGATCGAACAAAACAAACCCAAAATGGTGAAGGGGGTCAACGGCTATTGTTATGACGAGAATTGCATGGACTTTTATAAAGAGTTGGATGAGATTGTTGAGCTAGCATATTTGGGTTCCAAAAATCGCCTGGTAGTGTTCAATTTTACATGGTTTAATGTCACATGCAGTGGAGGAATTCGTGTTAGCTCTCAAGGGATTGTAGATATCAATGTCAAGTCAAGACTTGCATTGGACGAGCCGTTTGTGTTGGCTAGTCAAGCTGCACAAGTCTTTTTTGCGCAGGGCGTCGCAAATCCCAAATCTCATCGGTATACAGTTATCAAGTCCAAAAAATTTCTCGTGGCAAATGACAGTGAAGTAGATACCTTTCAAGCCAACCAAGCACCTGTCTTGGTATCTGTTGAGGTGAACAACGAGGAGGACGATCTTCCTCTTCCAACAACACTTTATGTAGGAGAAGAAGCCGTAGATAATGATGCGGAAGACGTGAAAAGTGTTGAAGATGATGTGACTGAGTTTACTGATGAAGAGGATGAACTATAAGATGAGGATAACGATGAGTCCCACGAAGAAGAGGATGACGAGTCTAGCGATGAAGATGATGATGATTCCTAAACTGAAAGTGATTGACTTATACTGTTGTAACATCATGGTTGTAGTACTTGGTTCATATTGTGTTTTTATACTCGGTTCATATAATGTTGTAACAATTTTTTTCTACCTAATTATGGTTCTTAATGTGTTAATTTCTTTGCACTTTATCTATATAAAGCCAGTTATGGATAGAATATGGGCTATTCGTGGTTTGGGTGAACGCAGAGCTGCCTCTTCCCCGGTGGGTCCCACCTCATCATTGTTCACTGATGACGGGCACAAAGTGCTCACGTATAGCAGACAGGGCCCCAATCCCTGCCCCAGCCACAGACCCAGCCGTCGCCCCAAACCGAAGCCGATTCCTCCCACACGCGCGTTGATTTTCCTTCTTCTGTGGGTTCTACGTCAGGTATATTTGATAACGGTGTTTAGTCAATTTTTTCTAGCCTTATATTTAAATTATATTTGAATTGTATTAATGTCGGTATTTTGTAGGATCTCGACGCGGCCGTGGCCCGATACCCCGGGGTATGCATCGACCCCCAACGTAAACAGAGAGTTACTCTCACCCAGAAGGGCCAGTAAGTAAAAAAAATCACATCATGCAGTATACACATTCTTCAATTCTGATAGTTATTACGGCTCATTTATTTATTTCTTTGGCAGGATCCTGGAGAATCAAGCGAAGACGAAGATCGGTGTTCTTGTGAAGGGCCGATTCTTTAAGCCACGGCTGTACTGGAAGGACTGAGATGCCGTTACAAGAGAGTCCCTATGGGAGGAGTGGCTGGTACAATTAACTATTTTTGTCCACGATAGTATTTGTTTTAATTAGAATGTAGTATTTAAATTAATTTGTGTAATTGGATGCGTTACAAGAGGGGTTCGCGTTTGACTCTCCTGAGCAGTAGGCGCTGGGGTGGTAGGCCTTTTTTGCCTATCTCGGCAAGAATTACTACCGATGGCTTCACAATGCATGGGACCGAGCGAAGAAGATGCTGCCCGAGGGTGCCCGATGCAGGAGTTGAAGAAGTACCCCCCACATTGGATATCTCCTTATATATGGGGGCATATGATTGATCGGTGGGATACTGATCCAGGATGGGACACCAAGAGTAGGGGTGGAATACATTATCCATCTCTAATGTATGAAACATTCCATCGCTGAAAGTCCAATATTAGGTGACGGATTTTAGAATTTTGTCGCCTAATATTGGACTTTCAGCGATGGAATGTTTCGTTGGTGGCCATTGGTGTACAGCAGACTGGGCAAAGCTGAGTGAACGAGGCAAGGATATGGCTCATAGCGAGAAGAAGATGAAACATAATGTTGGATCCCGTCCATCTGTTGTGCATGAGCTGAAGTTAAAGAGAAGACGACCCTGAAAAAAGGCCCCTTACGATGCTCCGTGAGGAAAGCCGCTTGGAAGGTGGGTATCCTCAAGTTTTTATGTTTGAGGCACTTTTTAGTTCTTTACTCTGGGAACATTGGCAAGAATGATGTAACGCGAGAGCGAGGCAGACATTGTTGTAATGGCATCAGCCTGCCGCGCTCACTAAACTTTTCACAAATTTCTATGAATTCGGTGAGCTTCCTTGATATGGATGTTTTCTAGTACCCTATTTAGAGCACGGCCACTAGTATTTGCTTTGCTATGAACCATCGGCTATGAAAATTTTAATTCTCGAACGTCTTGACAATGATACGTAGTGGATGCCTCTTACGGACCGTTACAAAGAACAATTGGGAGCATTGTTTTTGTCCTTACAGTTTATCTATTTCTTAATTTAATAATTGTTATTCGACTCTCATAGC
Organism: Escallonia herrerae; assembly: GCA_033070095.1. Lineage (NCBI taxonomy): Eukaryota > Viridiplantae > Streptophyta > Magnoliopsida > Escalloniales > Escalloniaceae > Escallonia > Escallonia herrerae. Next base: position 512,091 of record JAVXUP010000266.1, on the reverse strand, counting down.
TTATGTTTCTTTTATTATTTTGTAGGATTTGTTTTGTGCCATTCTTCATAACCACTGTGGGCTGAAAGTACCGGCAAGGCCGAAGATTGATACATGAGTGAAGAAAAATAGGCCCCTGCAAAAGAATGACTTGGACTGCGGTGTCTATATGTTGACATATATGGACTTCATCTCTCGGTCTAAGAGCCTCAAGAAGGCCAATTGGAGCCAAGACGACATGGACAACTTTAGATATAGGATAGCTTGGCAGATTCAACAACTTAAACCTAGATCAGTTAGGGATATTGAATTTTTGGCTAAACCAAAGGCCAGATAACATTGGACGTATGTCTTTGAGGTAATAAAATTCCATTTCATAAAGATTCATCTCGCGCACTTTATTCTAGTATTGATTGTGTGATGTGATTTGGGAATGTCGTGTTTATGGTTGAGTATTGATTATGAATGTGGTCCATTATAGTTGAGTATCGATTTGAGAATGTGGTGTGTGTATGGTTGATTTGAGAATGGTTGAAACAGGTTGATGGTAGGTTAAAATAAGGCAAAATAGGTTTTCAGGCTTGCTTTACCCTCGCCACATTGTATAGCGGATGGTAGTGCAGTGTGCAATGTTTCTATCCCCGTGTCCACTACATTATGTAGCGAATGGTAGAGCAAGAGCCCGAATTTTTTCTGAGTATTAGAGTGCTATGTTTCTGCCTTTCATCCACTACATTATGTAGTGGACGGAGGAGCACAATGGTTTTTTGGTAGTCTTGAAGCTCGAATTTTTTTTAAAATGTTGGAGTACAATGTTTCTGTCCCCTTGTCACTACAGTACGTAGCGAAAGGTGGAGTAAAATGGTTTTTCGGTAGTCTCCAAACACAAATTTTTTCTAATTGTTGGAGTACAATGTTTATGTCCCCTCATCTGCTACATTATATAGCGGATTGTGGAGCAAAATGTTTTTTTGGTAATCTGGAAGCGAATTTTTTTTCAGTGTTCACTACAAGAAAAAGGATTTTTAGGTACGGATAATTCCGTCGCTAAAAGCCCCTACGTCCGTTGCCAAACACTTTTAGTAACGAACACCCCGTCGCTAAAAGTCCATTGCCTACAACCCTGTTACTCAAAGTTTTGCGATGAAATTTTCAAATCCGTTGACTAAAGTCAACCTTAAGTGACGGAGGTACAAATACAATTAGCGACGGAATATCCATCGCTAATTGTATTTTTCGTATGTTAATTTATTTTCTTTTTTCAGAAATAATTTATTACGTAAAATATTTAGTGAATGAACAATTCGTTGTCAAAATTTTTAACGACATATATTTAGTAACGGATTATCCGTCGCTAGAAATTCATGGATTTAGCGACGAAAAATCCATCGCTAAAAGTCTTTTGCTTAAAACCATTTATTCAAGTGAGACTTTTTAGCGACGAAAGAAAATCCATCACAAAAAGTCAAACTAATTTTAAAAATAATTTATTATTATTTTTTTAATACGGAAACCTATAATTACAAATTCTCAACAAACATTCTCAATCCAACAAATATTTCTCAATGCACATTAGTGTTAAAAAATTGTTGATCCATCAGTCATTATTTAGCCTTAAAATAGATACAATACATATGTATAAAGAATGAATTCTATACTCATAAAAAATAAAGTGTATACAAAGTTCAGAAGGGCACGAGACGGGGTATAATAGAGTAAGGGATGGGAGGGGAGTACAACTTGGGGAGGGGAACGGGAGTGGGATACAAACATCTAGGTGGTCGGGGAAGGGCTGATCAGGGGTTGGCGAGTCCCGGATCTGGATCCCGTTGATCGTCCTCATCCATAGGGGCACTGTGATTCGGATCTGGCTCAGTATGTCCAGTAGCAGTGCCCTGCATGTAAAGGCGCGGGCGCATTAATTTTGATATCAATCGTATAAAGTGTTTACTCAATGAATATAGTGGTTGTACCTGATTATTCACCGCAATCGTCCTATACACCTCCGTAGTAGTGCGGATCTCATCCTCTTGTAACGACACTTGCCCCAAGATCGGTGTCTGCATTTGCGGAGGGCAGCAGGGGGTGGGGACACTCCGATCAAGACACGTGCAGTCGTACCTAGGAGGCCGTATATGTGGCCTTTTGACCTATTGATGACCCTCAGTGTATCCAGCCATCGCTTCAATCCCCCAGACCCCCTGATCTGTTCGTACGAGGCCTGCAAAACAGTGATTTGACATTCAAAACATTAAGGTGACAAACATCGAATACAAAGGCAAAATTTTAACAAACTAAATAAATTAATTTGTAACTTACATCGATGCGCCAGGAAAGATATGAAACAAAGTCCTTCGCCTAGTGTTGATCATCGTTATCCTTTTTCCTCATGTGTATCTGAGTGTACGTTAGAGCACAGACCTTATCTGGCGCTAGCTTCGGGTGCTTAATCGCATTCTTGTGTTGGAGGACGTCGTAAGCACCCCCCCCCCACGTGTGTGGGATCTTTGTCCTGTTTGTTCCTGCTCCTACTCTTACTCTTGGCCTCCCAAGATGTATCAGCCCTCCACTTATCTGCCAACCCTCCTCATACGGCTGGAGATATCCAATGAGGGGGAAATTTCTTTCACTCCTCCGTCGGGGCACCCTTGGGCCTCACTCCCGTGCGTCGTGAAACCATCCCCGATATTTTTGCTGATGTGGACAAAAACAATTTGCCGCCCCAATGCCTGCTGCTCAAGCGACTCAAACTCGAACCCCTCCTGCAATGCATCCAACAACACTATCAATACGATTAATTTAAAATTATATTCTAATTAAACAAATAATGACTGACACAAACGGACCATACCAGCGACTCTTCCCTTAACGACTCCCTTGTCGTGGCATCCCAGCCCTTTCAATATAGTTGTGGCTCAAAGAATCGTCCCTTCACAAGGACGCCGATCTTCGTCTTCATCGGAGTCTCCAGGATCTTGATGAAAAACAACCATCAAATACATTAAATAAGTTTACATAGAAGATCGTAAGTACGGCACTATGTAATTTTTTTACTTACTGGCCCTCCTGGGTGAGAGTAAATCTCTGTTTACGCTGGGGGTCGATGCACACCACGTGTTGGTCAACGGCCTGGTCGAGATCCTGTAAAACACCAACATTTATTCAAATCAAATATAATTTAAATATTAGTTTAGGATTATGTTGAAACGTCGTTATCAAATATACCTAAGGTAGAACCGATAGAAGAAGGAGAACTAGCAGGCGTGTGGGAGGAATTGCCCAGGGCTGGGCCAATAGTTGGGACTGGGGCTGGGCAGTGGCTGCGGCTGGGGTTACGATGGGGGCTAGGGACTGGGCCCCCTTCTGTTGGATGTGAGCACTATGTCCCTCATCATCAACAGGCAATGACGAGGTGGGAGCCACCAGGGTTAATGCAGCTCGGCATCCACCGTGACCGCGGATGGCCCATAATCTATCTATGTCTGACTTCATGTACAACAAGTCCAAAGAAATTAACACATACAAAACAATGTATAGTTCACATCATGTTACAACACTATTTAAATGAAACAATTATATATATGAGCCAAGTACTAAAAGAATGCATGTTAAAACAGTACAAGTCAATCATCTTCATTTTTGCGAATCATGCCATGATCATCGTCAAACTCGTCATCCTCTATTTTCTGGGGCTTGTCGTCCTCTTAATCTAGTAATTCTTCCTCTTCGTCAGTAGACTCAGCCTCATCATCTTCAACACTTTCTACGTCTTCCTCATAATCATCTACGACTTCTTCTTCCACATCAACTGTTGGTTGAAGAGGGATATCGTCCTTCTCGTTGTCCACTTCAACATGTACTGAGACAGGTGCTTGGTCGGCTTGAAAGGTGTCTACCTCATTGTCATATACGGCGGGCAATTTCTTGGAATTGATAACTATATACCAATGAGATTTGAGATTTATGATGTCATCCACGTAAAAGACTTGTGCAACTTGAGTAGCAAACACAAACTGCTCACCTGATGCAAGTCTTGACTTAGCATTGACATCTACATTCCCTTGCGAGCTAACACGGATTCCTCTATTGCATGTGACATCGAACCGTGTACACTTGAATATTAGCAGGTGGTTTTGGGAACCAAGATATGTTAGCTCAACAATCCCATCTAGCTCTCCATAAAAGTCCATGCAATTCTCGTCATAACTGTCGCTGTTGACCAAGACTTCATTCTTTTGGGTTTGTTTTGTCCGATCATCATCTTTTATGTTAAACCTAAACACATTGATGATATAGCCTCCGTGACTGCTACTTGTTTACTAGGGCCTTGAGCTAGTAATTTTAACAAGGAGACTACTGGAGCATCAACCAACTGAACCTATTATATAAGACGGTGAAAGTTAATAAACCACATATGGAGTGGCATATAAAACATAGTATATTTTGGTTAAAGACTTACACGTCTTCTGAACCACTTTACAAATTAGGATTTTCTACGAGATTCAAGTCCAACGAGATCAGTGATTAAACATTGTCATGTCGAATTCATTGCAAATCGAGAGAGTAGCCCACTGATCACACATTTTCAATTACTGAACATTAATTATCTGAAGTCAAAAACCCACTCAACGAATGCTGAAACCTCATCATAATTTAGAAGGGCATTTATTGTTACAGCACTGTACTCTACATCCGTTAGCCACCAAGTATAGGTTCATTCGAATGGACTACCTGACTGCTTGAGTATTGACAATTGCCTTTCCAAATGTGTGCGGCTCCGGACTCATTTCGGCCTAGTTGATTTAATCTTGTATCAACATAGGCTCAAAATATTGGCTACAAAAGTTTACAAGCTCTTTCATTACGTAAGCCTTAGCAATTGAGCCCTCAACACGAGCTTTATTACAGACTTTCTTTTTCAAATAGAACATGAACCTAGAAGTTTAATGAATAGAGTTAGGTGAAATATCAATGAATCAGTGTTTGCATTACCTGTTAATGAACAACGTATGAGTTAAAGCAATACCTCTCAAATGGATACATCCACTGATATTGCACAGACCCACCCATCTTAGCTTCATACACCAAGTGAACGGGAAAATGTTCCATTGAATCAAAGAATAACGGTGGAAAGATTTTCTCGAGCTTGCAAATTATCAACACATTGTTCTTCTCGAGCACCTCCATGTTACTCACCTGGATTATAGAAGAACAGATATCCCAAAATAAATAAGATAATTCAGTTAAAGTCTCGCATACAACCCTTGGCAACAGTCCCTAGAAGACAATAAGAATGAATCTTTCAATAAATATGTGACAGTTGTGACTCTTCATTTATTGGAACTTGCATTCCGATACATTGCAGCAACAAGATATGTTGGACGCATGCCCATCCGAAAGCTTCAAATTCTTAACCCATTGACACACCTTCTCCACATGTTTCTTGTCTAGACAGTAGGGTGCTTTCGGAAGCAGTGTCCTCCCACTGACTGTCTGAGGATGCAGTTCACGGCATACGCCTAACTGTTGTAGATCCTTTCTCGCTTTAAGATGATCTTGCGATTTCCCCTTGACATTCATTAATGTGTTGAACACATCATCAAAAACATTCTTCTTAATATGCATCACATGCATGTTGTTTCGGATAATGAGTGTCCTCCAGTAGGCTAACTCCCAGAAAATACATTATTTCCTCCAATCGCGCTCTTTCCCATATCATCAAATCTTCTGATCCGGTACACCCTTGTCGTATGGTATGTCAGTATCAAGTGCCTCTAGGTGCGAGAGCACTTCTTCATTAGATGGGTAGTCCAGTATGACAACATCACGCTTGATTTTCCAGTCGAATTTATCCTTCTACCTATAGAACTTATGGTCTATTATGTATAGTCCACATCAAAGCAGCCCTCACCTAAAAGTTCTATTTGCGGGAGGCATCATAAGTTTTGACTCCAGGATCCTATAGCTGTTTGAGCTCATCAATCGACGGCCTTAAATACATATGTATGTCCTTAGTGGGACTCTTCGGTCCCAAAATAAGCAAAGACAAAAATATGTACGGCTTCTTCATGCACATGCCTGGTGGAAGGTTGTACGAGACGCCATGTGGAATGAGGTGTGCTAGACTGCCTGAAAGGGTTGCACCCATCGGTTGCCAAACCAAGTCTAACATTCCAAACTTCTTGAGAAAAGCTTGGATGCCTGTGGTCAAACTCCTTCCCCGCCTCTCCATTAGCTGAGTGTGTCAGTACATCGGCATCGTTGCTACGAGTCTCACAGTGAGCCTTCATATGTTCAGCCGTATTGGAGAAGTAGTACATCCTCTAAAGCCTTGGGTTAACAGAAAAATATCGCAGCACCTTCCATGCAATGTTTTCCTTCTTCCGTTCATCCGGTTTATACCTCAAATGATCACATACTAAACACTGTGTCAAGCTCTTATTCTCTTTCCAGAACAATACACAGTCGTTATTGCATGCATCTATCCACTCATAGCTCAATCCAGGTTTTCTCATCATCTTCTTCGTATCATAGTACAAAGGGGGCAGCTTTTCGCTCTCTGACAAAGTCTCTTTGATAAACTCGTTAAATCCTCTCTCATTTAGCCCGTGGTCTGATTTTACCTGTAATAACTGCATTGCCTCGGTAGTCACCCTATTCAACATTAGCATGCCCAACATCCATAATCATATATTGGTAATCATACTGTGCCTCCTCCCTAACGTCAGCTTGACTAGCCAGGTTGGATGATAATACTACCGTTTTCCTATGCTCCGTCCACCTTGTGTATCCACCCATAAAACTGTGCCGGAGAAGATGTAATTTTACCACCATTATCCTTCTCCAATACAACAAATCACACTTACTGCACGAACACCTTATCATCTCAGGGTCAACATATGCAAGATGCGCGTAAGCGAACTCGAGAAATTCATCGACGCGATCCTCAAAATCATCATCATTCTTCCTTTTCATCCAACTTCGATCAACCGACATGATGACTGAGATTACTATATACCACCTTAAATTAACACAAATAATTAGGCAGGGTTGATGTGAAAATGAATGCATGCATGTGAAAACATGTCTATATATTCCCCCAACGTTCTCTAATAGGTAGTGGTTCTATCCCATTCAGAAAAGCACATGCTTATAAAACAGTTACCAACTCATGCTTTGTCCTATGTCTGCAGAAAATTCAGCTACTTGGGTACAAGACATCGATTAGGTGTTCAGACATCTATCTAATCTTGCTCTTGCAAGAATTAATGGATGTTAGAACACCAGATCTGTATGCACCCGGAGAAACACTGAAGAACGTGTACCAAATATCCACGACATAAAACACAGAGGATGAGTTGATATATTATTTTATAAACACGTAGCTTTTCCAAATTATCCCAACTGGACATTCAAAGGCTCATTACAAAGCATTACTTTGTAATGAGTATCTTGGAATGGGAACTAAAGGTTTTTATGCGTGCATGCGTTTGAAAATTGGTAACATATGCAAAATCTTTATGAAAATTTTGCAAAGATTGTTGCATACATTACCAATTTCACTTTAATTAGAATTCATTGACAACGAGTTGAACCAACTTGTTGTCAATAGACTTCACAAAATAATGACAAATATTCCTAATGCGGGAAGCCGACTCACGTTTCTCAATGGAATATTGATTAATTAGGAATGTACTAGGGCTTACTAGTCCTAATTAGGGATCGACTAGGGTTTAATTAGGGTTAAGTAGGGTAATTAGGACTAATAAGGTTAATTATGGATGTATTAGAGTTCAATTAGAGATGTATTAGAGTTTAATTAGGGCTTAATTATGATTAATTTTGATTTAATTAGGGTTGATTATGGTTAATTAGGTTTAATTAGGGTTGATTAGGTTTATTCGGATTGATTAGGGTTAGTCAGGGTTAATAGTGGTTAATTTTTTCTAACTATCAATACAACTATACATTATAACAATTAAAACAATTATAACATATATTTCGAACATGTAATTATTCATATACGTATAAAGCATATGTAACAAAAATATAAAGCATATATAACATATAATTCTAACATGTAATTATTTATACATGTATAAAGCAAAGAATTATACGTACAAGTGGGGGGCGGTGGACGGGGGCAGTGGTAGGTGGTAGGCAGCGGCGATGGCTTCTCTCGCGAGGTGATTGTGAGGTGAGGGACGGTATATTTGCCAGCGAGGAGGAAGGACGACAGAGTGGTGATGGTTGTGATGTGCGGGTTCTTGCTGGCGGCAATGGTAGAGGACAGTCATCGGTAGAGAGAGAGAGGGAGAGAGAGACGGCGAACGGGAAGAAAGAAGATTAGGGATTTTGTTTTTGGACTTTTAGTGACGGACACATCCCGTTGCTAAAGGTTCGTCGCTAAGAGTCATGCTTTCAATTTTTTTTAGAGACTGATATAAAATTTAAAAAAAATATATAAAATATTTATTTTAGTGACGGATTAATATCTACCGCAAAGACTTCGTCGCTAATTAATTTATGAAATTAATTCCAAAATTCAACTGAAAATAGAAAAGTTGAAAAACCTTTTAGTGATGGAAATTCCATCGATATAAATCCATTCCGTTACTAAATATTCGTCGCTAAAACTTATTACTGACGGGATGCTCTGTCGGTAAAAACATGTAGAGACAGATATTTATCGACGGCCTTTCCCGTCACTAAATGTTACTTTTAGCGACGGACACAACATTATGCCCCCTCGCTAAAGGTTTTTCTTGTATTGGTTGGAGTGAAATGTTTATGCCCCCTCGTCTGCAACATTATGTAGTGGACGGTGGGGCAGAATGGTTTTTTGGTAGTCTTGAAGCCCGAAAGTTTTCTAAGTATTGAAGTGAAATGTTTCTGTCCCCTCATCTGCTACATTACGTAGCGGAAGGTGGAGCTGAATACTTTGTTTCTGCTCCACCATCCACTACTTAATGAAGTCGACGGTGGAGCAAAATTTTTTGTTCGCTCCACTGCCGCTACATAATGAAGCAGATGGGGAAGCAAAATCCTTTTTGGGGTTCTTTTTTGCTCTCAAAGTGTTGGGACCTAGAAGCCCGAATTTTCCAAGTGTTGGAAAAAAGGTTTTTGCTCCATTTTATGTAGCGGACGGACTTGTACACACACACACACACAAAAGCTTTGCAGTTTGGCATGGCCAATTAACCTGCTGATATACAACTTACCAAAAAATTCACAAGTTGGTCACTGTAAGGGTACATTAAAATTCAAATGAGAAAAAATACAATTCGTGAATAACCCAATGTTACATCAAAATTGATTATTAGGATAATTATAGAAATGTCTTAGAGGTTCGGGTGAACTTACAGTTAAAAACATTAAGTTTTAAAATGTAACATACCGAGACAAAAAAACTCTAATTTTGTAACACTTGTGTCCATCCGTCAAGGTTCCATCCAAAAAGTGTACTTTTTTATGATGTCATCGTGACATATTTTTATAATGGCAATAATGCCCTTGTATCATAATTTGAAAATTTTAAAAATACTTTCACAAATTTCTAATTTGAAGACTAGGGTTTGTAAAAAAAACCTAATTTTCAAATTAGGGTTGTGAAAATTGATCTATTCCCTATCTTGATAATGATATCATTTATCTTTTTCATCAATTTTTCTCAATTTGCAAATACAATGCCTAAAGATTCTCTCTCTAATTTCCTTAAAAACCTTAACTATTTTCTTCCCATTTGAAATTTCAGCCGCCAGCAATCCCCTCCCTCACCCCATGCAGCCAGCTAGTGATGAAATGGACCCGCAATGAGGAATTTTTAGACTTTAATAACAACCCAAAATGAGGAACTTTGTTAAAAAAATTGTCAATCATTTCCAAACCACAACATCACTAGTAGACTGACTACCAGCAATGGTTCGGGTATGAGCCAGGGTATGACTCATTAGGACCAGTGGAGTCAATCCTCATTTGAGTTGCATAGGGACTCGAACATTGCATTAGATCCCCAGAGTCGAGTCACACAACATTTTGACTTCGCGAACTTCAACTTCTCAGACTCACTATAGCTCGTTCCGTGGTTGGGAACTTCTACTTCGTGCCTTGGGATACCCGAAAGGCCTCAAGGACAAAATCCCCCCTCCCCCCCCCCCAGGTTAATCCCATCCCTCTTACCCCAATGGTCATCCGTTAAAGCCCTTGAAGCCAAAAAAACATGCCCTAGTCCATCGAAGTTGGTTTGGTAATAAGCCCTTCCCCCCCCCCATTATTCTCGCAAGTTTGTGTTCGATCTGATGAGCTTGGTTACGATATCTCGTGGGACAATATGCCAACCCTCAAGCCTTATGCTTGGTTGGAAGATAAGGTAGTAAGTGTTTACATCAAGCTTCTGATCCGTAAAGAGAGGGATACGAGAGATGCATTGTAATACCCTGCAAATACCTTAAATTAATCTAACGGTGAAGTAGATTAATTGAGTGGGGTTGCTTTTATTAGTAGCATTACTTTGTTGATAATTAAGTATTAGGAAGTTTAATGAGGGGTTAGTTTGGCCTTGGTGCCAAAATATAATTTTACAAAAATAGTGGGGTCAAAATATAGTTAGGGAAAGTTGGGGGTAAAATTGCAATTTTAAAAATTTGTGATGAGTGGCATGAAAGGTGTCACGAGGGAGGAAAAGATTTAAGGGATGTTGGCCACATCCTACTTAGGAAAGGTGACTAAGCTTGTTGTTAAAAAAAAATTATGCGAATTTAGGAAAATTAAAGAAGAAAGAAAGAAAAAGAAAAAATGGAGAGAGAGAGAGAGAGGGTCTCAACAGAAGGAAGAAAACAAGAGAAGAGAAGAAAAAAAATAGAATGGAAAGAAGGAAGAACAAGGAAAGAGAAGGAAAATCAACTCAAAAAAAGGGTAATCTCCCTCTATTGAATTGTTAATTTGGTGTAATTTATATGTGTGTTTACGGTTGGGTGATGCCTACTATGCATGTTCGTGAGTGTGCTGTGTGTGGGCATGGGGATGAAGGGGGAAGCAGCCATGAAGGCTGCTGGGGTGCACTGTGAGTGGGCCGGTGCCCTCTGTGTGTGTGTGTGTGTGTGTGTGTGTGTGAAAGGGGAAGGGGGAGGGAGAGATCAACAACCCTGCTGTTATTGTGTGCACAGTGGGGGCATGAATGGTGAAGGGGAAGGGGAAGGGAGAGGGAAGGCAGCACGGAGGTTGCACTGTGTGGTATGTTGGGCTATGATGGTGTGAATGTAATGAAGGGGGTGGTTATGCACTATGGTGTGTGAAAATTAGCCCACGGCTGCCATGGCAGCAGCGGTGCAAGGTGCTGGGGACGGGGCTGTGTGGTGTTGTGTGTGTGGATGGAGGAAATAAGGGAAAAGGGATGGGGAGAGCAACATCCATGGAGCTACTGCTATGTTGTGGTGGTGTAGCTGGGTTTATGAGGGGGTAGGGGGTGTGAGATTAAATGTGTAGGGGGGGTGAATTTTCATGGATGTAAGGGGGTGAGGGGCTCGGCAGTTGGGGGCAAGAAAAAAGTGCAGGTGTGTGATGGTGGGTGACTGGGTGTGTTTGATCCCAAAATGCATGAATAGTGACTGTAATTGTCACTAAAAATAGTTAGGTTAACGCAGTCCATAGATGGAATTTTTAAAATGAGTTTGAATTAGGTTTAGACAAAGCACAAAGAACAAACTCTAGTTATTTTTATGAGACCTGCCTGTAATGTAGAAAAATTTTAGATTGTTTTAAGGTTGGGAAGGGGGTCAACGGATGCAGTTATTGTGAAACTTCGCGATGAATATACAAATAGCAAATTAATGCAATTTCACGTGAAATTTTTATGAGGACCTTAAAATGTTGAGATGCTTCAATATCCGAAGTTTTGGGACACTTCAAAGTCGATAGCATTTTTTTAGCAGAGCCGGCTTCCGAGTTCTCCGTTAATTATCAGTTCGGGATTTCTGAGCGAAAAATTCTTAAAAGGCTTTTCAGTCCAAAAAATGAATGTAGATGCTTAAAAATATATTTTAAAGTATTTTTGTAGGCACGATGACCATCAGGAGGTCTTTGGGTAATTTTACATAAGCCGGGGTATTTAGATATTTTTTCTTATAAAATTTTCTAAAGGACTTTTTTTTGGTTCGGGAAGCGGTGTAAGACATTTAAGAAGTTGTTTTAAAACAGTTTTGGGGTGTTGGGGTTGTTATGGCCATCAGGGTGTGTGTTTTTTCGTAATTTACCATGTTGATACTGAATTTCAGGGAACGCATGCAATTAAGAATTCTAAGTGACGGGAAGCAAAGAATGCGGTTAGTACGCTTAAATGAAGGAATATTAGTACTCATGAAGTATTAGGGCTGGGTTAACGACCCGACTGTCGTGCTGGAAAAACTGGTCATCGCAAAACATTATAAATAACTGTATAAAAGAGTAGAATAATATTTATGTTGGATTAGCCCCTGACGAGCAAGGTCTTATTTGATTAGGTAATCCCGTTCGTTGTAATCTGAGGTTGCTTGGCTGATCGGCTAAAAGCCAATCAGGTAAGGATAATGCGGTTCCTTGTATGCTATGAATTGCTTTGCTTAGCATACCTATTATTGATAGTGTTGTGTATTGTGAATGTTGCATGCTTGATATGAGATATCAGTGGTGGCTCTGTGGTTAATGTTGGTGTGAGTTTCAGTTATAATGTGGAACGCTGGTCAGTTTTGGGACCATAAATTCTTGCTTGAGTAATTAATTGACTAAAGACGTAAGGTGACATAATTTCCCTTTAATCCGTCCAATTCGTGTAACTTGTAGTTTGGTGGTAGCGTGGTTAGGGACGAACACTCTTCATGAGTTCCCGTCTTGTGTTTAGCGTCTCTTTTAATTACCTGAAACTGAGATGAACATTCCAAAATACGGGACATTAGATGAAAGGAGGGGCTCTGAAACATGATCGCCGACAAAAGGGATGTATGGCACGCGAGTTGAGTTTGTCGTGTTTGGTCAAGTCCAATCAGTCCGGTCTGAGTCTGCATTACATTTGACTTTGGTTCGATGTTAACGATTTTAATGGCTTGTATTTCATTGATGTTTAATTTTGGCTATACTGATTTAATATTAGTGCATAGTCTATCAGTCTGTTAGTCATGTCCATAAAAATATGGAAATAATGTTGCTCTGTTGGGCCTCAAAGTCGCTCAGTGTGACGAAAAAAAGTTATATCGCTTGGCCATTAGGTTGATCTTACGTTACTTATTGAACTCTCGATTATTGATATCATTGGTGATATAACTCAAATATAACTTCCAATAATTGGGGAATGCCTAGCAATCCCAGTCAAACTGGGAGATCAATAATTATCTTATTAGAGATCGTGACGTGATCCTCAATGATCCTAATGCGATCCTAATACATATGGCCCACGACACAGTCCTACTAGGACTGTCCTCCTACAGCTACATTGCGACACCCTCAACCCTGGTGACATCACCGGGCTAAGTTATCAACCATAATCACATTCAAAACCCTGTGCCGAATACAGAGCAACTACTTCCTCATACTCATACATCATTAATAGACGCTCTAAAATGCGTCCTTATAAAAATTTTCCTTCTAAACATATATCGTACTGCAGCGAAAGACTTTCAGGTTTTTAAACAACATGAATGGTTACAACCTAATATACGACTGTAGTCGTCTGACTCTTACCAACCTATCTCGTAACTCAATCTTTATCTCACCATTTAGCTTATCTTTCCTCACACCACTGATAAACTTGCTCAACTTTTCTAGCTTGTTTCCTTTTCCTTTCCCTTTCTAGAGGGTTCTCCTTGATCAACCTTATAGCCCGCACAATACAACATAAGGAATGAGCGCAAATCGCCCAGTAAAGACAACACGAGGAGTATCGCGTACAAATGATTCAAGAGACTCGAATAATCATCTCAACAATAACAATGAATCAAGAGTTCAAATAATTTTCAACATCAGCATAATTGTCAAACGATGTTTTCTTTCGTCAGACTGAATGGCTTCAAGGCCTAACAGAACATCATTTATTGCCACCTCCTCATGGACAAGACTGACAGACTGACTATGCAAATGAGCACTAAAATAGAAAATTGAAAAGATAAACATCAACGAAATACAAGTCTTTAAAATCATTAACATCAAAAGAAAATCAAATGCAATGCAACTCAGACACGACAGACTAGATTCAACCAGACATGACAGACTAGACTCGCGCGCCCTACATCCTATTTGCCAATGATCATATTTCACAGGCCATCCTCCTCATATTGATGTCCCATTTTATGGGATGTTCATCTCAGTCTCAAGTAAATAGAAGAGACACTGTCAACAAGCAGGGAACTTATTTCGAGTGCTTTCCTTAACCACGCTACAGCCAAGCAACAAGACTTCATCAACGGGGCGGACTAAGGAAAAATTTATTCCACCTTATGTCCTCAACAACACAGCTCAACAAGGAATACCGGATCAGAAGACCAACCGGTGTTCAGACCTAACAACAAGAATTCAGCGTAACATCATCAACAGCGTGGGCTTGGGAGAAGATTACCGCAAGCCTTCAATAACGTTCTTACATAAGAGAAATATCGATTACCAATAAGTGCCGACATTTCACAACAACATGCAACGACCTCAACAACATCATCATCAACGATAGGGCGGACTCGGGAGAAGATTACCGCAAGTCCTCAATGGTGTTCCCAAATAGAAGAGATATCGGCTATCAATGACTGCCGACATCTCACAACAACCATACGATAACCCCTACGCAACATCATCATGAACTTCGGGTATACTAATTGAATCGAATCATAGCATACTTGGACACCCATTATTCTCTTTAAATTCTATTAACAGGGCAGACTAAAGGAATTTATTCTACCCTAAGTCCTCAACAACACAATATAAATATGCATATACCGGTTACAATGACTACCGATGTCCAATCATAACGACAAGAATTCAACAACACGTCATCAACATGGCATGCTAATCAAAAAATGAATTAGCATATTAGAATCGCATTGTCCTTACCTAATTGGCTTATAGCCGAAACAATTCGCAATCTCTGATCACAACGAGCTGCATCACCTAGTCAAATAACAATCTGCTCGTTAGAAATCACTCCACACATACGCACTCCCAATTCTACCCTTTTCCATTTTATCATTTATAATGCCTTACGACAGCTTGTTAATCCGACCCAATAATTGGATCATTAACCTAACTTACCAAAGCATTAGCGATAACAACCTCCCTTTATTTTAGACGTATTAACACCATTCCTCGCTTTCCGCCGCTCTGGACGCTTAATAACCTGCGTTTCCAAAAATTTAGCGCTAACGTGACAAATTACCAAAATACCCCTGATGGCAGCTACACCACCAACACCCCAAAACTGCTTCAAAACTGCTTTAAAACTACTTTTTAGATGTACTACATCATTTACAGCCCAATATAGTCCCTTGAAAAACTTTAAAGGAAAAAATTACCAAAACACCCCAAACTTATGTAGATTTACCAAAATACCCCTGGAGGCCATCGCCCCAACAACCACCACAGAACTACTTTAAAACAACTTTTCAGGTTCCCGGACTAAAAAGTCCTTTGAAAAACTTTATCAGAAAGATTACCAAAACACCCCTCTCTGGGTGGCAATTTACCAAAATACCCCTGAGGGTTCCTGGTACCAGAAAAATCTCAAAACCACTTTAAAAATGTTATTTTAAGCATGCTGAAATCATTTTTGAGCTAAAATATATATTTACAAAAAATTTTCCCAAAAATTCCGAACCGGTGTCTAGACCGAGCGCTTGAAAAAGCCTGTTCGGCCAAAAAATAGTTAACAACTTCGGAATGACCTGAACTTTTTGTAAATGGAACTTCTTAGCATCTTAAGGTCCCCATAAATTTTTTCCGCAAAACCGCATTTGTTCAATATTTTAAATTTTACAGTAAATTTCCAAAATTCTCTCATCCGTTCACCCTTTTCCCGACCTCGAAAAAATCTAAAATATTTCTATGATGTAGGTCTCCTAAACAGAACTGGGGTCTCTTCTTTATACTTTGACTAAATATGATCCTAACTATTTTTAAAAAATCGGATAAGAAACTGCTTCATGACTTTTCATCTTTAGCGACAATTACACGTTACTATTCAGATCGTCACACACACTAACACACCTTGACCACACACACTCATCTTCTTCCTTCAGTCCGTCACACACCTGGGCACACTTACGGCCATTCACGCATGAATTTCTCATTGTTACACATCCTAATCACTTGATTCTATCACAAATTACATATTAACACTCTAAATCCACTTAATTTACACAATTACAACAAGAATCCATCCAATTTTTTTTCATTCCCGAAACATATATACACAACTGAAGCATATATATACATATATATATATATGTATATCACATATGTACAACCAAATTCAATTCTATTTCGCTATTACGGGTTCAAGCTCGAGGGATTACCCTGATGAATCCACAAGTCTTTCTTTCTTTCCTTTCTTCTCCTCTTTATTCCTTCTTTTTCTTCTCTGTTTGCTGTGTTCTTCACGAGTTACTGTGTTGTAATCTATTCCTAAGTGAGAAATAGACTACAACACAGTTTAAATAAATTACACCACAGTCCAAATTATCGTTCAAATAGATTACACACATATGAAATAGTTTAATTGCAATACAAATGTAACAAAACATTCAACATAAAAGTTTCCAAAGCAAGCGTCCAGCTAGCCCGCACTCCAAATACAAACGCAGTCACTGTTCCCTGAAAAAAATTAAAAGGAAAAAGCGACATTAAATTAAATAGATACAAAAGAAAGGTAAAGAGTAAAATAGAAGAAGACTTGATCACCGAAATAACTGAAATTACACAAAGCTTGAATTAAGTCGACAATAGGAAATTACACAAGACTATGTCCCCAGCAATTATACATGGATGCTTTTATAAGTAGCATTTGTATATCTCAAAAAGGTATCATATAGTAACTAAGCAATAAAACCCCAATTCCAAAAAGACTCATGTACGAGCAATTACACGAAAAACCAATTCCCTTAATTCACAGAAAGAAACAGAGAAACACAACTCATACTAGTTCATGCCCATCATTGAAAAACCATTTAGAAACAAAATCTAAAAAAAGCAAACTTCCACATTCTGATAAGAATTTCAAAAGAACGTAGATAGTACGATGCAATAGGAAGTTTCACTACAGACTTCAAAAAACCATTCAGGAAGTTTCACTATAGTTTCTTTGTCTCTGGCAAACATCCCACCATGCAGTAAAATCAAATGGGTGTAGTAGTACACATGAATCAAAAGAATAAGTCAACTGTAGAAAGAAGGTTGTAAGACCCTAACCAATCACTGTTAAATGAAGTCTTCGCCGTGAAATGATGTCTACAAAATAACAAAAAATTCATCAGTTCTGAAAAATTAAACAAAGGAAAGAGATGATCGCAGCAGCACTAAAGCCTCTCCTTTAGCCACCTTCCTACTATACATTGCCTGATGTCTCTAGTCAAGCAGGAATGAAAACGGAATGAAGTTCTCATTAGATATTACTAGTAATTAGACAAAGAAACTCAATTCTTTTTATCACAGAAAAAGACCGAGAAGTTCAACTATGAAACTACATACCCACATCATTTAGTAATCAATTATAAACAAGATAAATCAGAAGAATCATGTTAGGCTAAGTGCATTGAATTAGATTAATCACAAAAATCAATTAGGCAAAGTGCGTTGAATTTGGATGGATGCTCGACAGAAATGATAAGAAGAATGTTACAGAAATGTTACCACAAGAATCGCATTACAGAAACGATAAGAAAAACTGACCTTGGATTCGGGATAAGAAGTAGAGAAGAAGAAAGAGGCAGCGGCGACGGCCGTCGGTGGAGCTGTAGAGGTGGTTTCACTGGTTTGTGGCAGTGGGGGCTGACCAAGGATAGTGCGGGGGAGAGGGAGAGAAGAATGAGGTAGCGACAACCGGCTGTGGAGCCATCGACAGAGTCGCAAAGACGGAGAGATGAGGTAGCGGCGGCCGGTGTGGTAATTGGGAAGTCTAAGTCGGCAGAGGCAGAGATTGAGAGAGAAGGTAGAATCTAGGGTTTCTTGAGACAAACATATATATATATATATATATATATATATATATATATATACACTATTGAATGGATGGTTAAGATTGGATGATGCAGAGGGTAAGTATACCGGGGTGGGTTGGACAGAATACCATACCCGGTCCTAACCCGTTGTAGATTTTAGAAAAAAATATCGTACCCGCCCCGTGACTGGGTCAAAGTCGAAATAACCCGCTCCTATAAGATCGGAGGGGGTCAGAAGTCCGCCAGTTGCGGATCTTTTTGCCATCCCTACCACTATTCATGTTCATAACTTTCTTGTATTTGTGTTTTCCTCCCCAACACCTTCTTCCCCTTTTCTTTTGTTTCAATTTCACCCACTCCCTTAATTTATCATTAGATTTCATTACTCATCCGAGACTCTAGCTGGAGGTGGCCACGTTATGGCCACTTTCTTTCAAATCTTGACACCTAAGTGCAACTTTACAAAATTCCACTTTAGCCCCCAAAGTTATCAAAATTGTATTTTGACCCCTCAAGTTTGAAAAATTATAATTTTGACCCCAAAAATCACCGTAACCCCTCCTTTAGCCCCCTAACACCTCATTATCATCGAAATGATGCTACTTAATAAAATATGCATCCTGTTCACTATATTTTCCAAAATTGCATGTTTGCCCCTTTAACTTTTCAAAATTACATTTTAACCCCCAAGACCACACTAACCCTTTATTCAGCTCCTTAAGACTTAATCATCATCAATGTATTGCTACTTAATAATATAGCATCCCTTAATTAATCAAACTCACGGTTAGATTAATTTTTGGTATTTCAGGGGTATCACATATATAAAGGGGTCTACCCCCCAGGTATGAGGACAATTATACAATTCATGCTTTTTCAGAGTTACTATTCTGTAGCTGTGCTCTGACTTAAGCATCGGAGAGTTCTCTGCCAAGAACCCACCCGGCGATCACTCGTTTTCTGTCTTGCAGGTCATCGGTCTAGGCTCGGGTTCTGCCAACGTACGCAGAGCTTATTTTTAGCAGCAACGGATTGGCGCCATCCATGGGAACCGCCAGCCTAGTCGTTTGACCGCAAGAAATTTCAAACAATCATATCCCAAATCGCTGGCCGCAACGTGTCGGAACCACCGAGGGTACCACCACGGATTCCAAGGATAGCCTCCACTGGTGCACGTCCATCCCCCGCCAGAGTCAGCGGTGCCACAATCGGCCTCACAACCGCCGCAAGTCAGCAGTCCGTTCATAGAAAAAAAAACCAACATGGAAGAAGTCGCCTCAATGCCGCTTTGCCGTCATGGGAAAAACCTACACAGCAGCGGCGCTACAGACGTCAACAGCACTTACGTAGACAGGCCCATGCCTACGCAACCACGACACTACCGGAGTCGTCACCTACGGAAATGCAGACACCATGAACCCTCGACCACCGCCGCAAAGCTGCCGGAGCAGCAATCGCAACAAGGCCATGGAAAAGGGAAAAACATAAGGATGAACAAGCCACGGCAGCACCGCCACTCATGAGTCAAAACCGTATCGTCGCCACCGTGGCGTCTCCTCCAGCTATGTGCCGACACCACACACAGTCAGGCCACCCACCATCGTGGACCTTCGACAGTCATCGCCGCACGAGCTTCTCTACGACAACCATGGTCACCGGCATTACAAACTTCCTCCTGCCGCCATGGAGCTGCCAGAGTAGCAACGACAAAAAATAAAATAGAAATGTCGAGAGTGGGATTTGAACCCACGCTCTTTTGGACCAAAACCTTAATCTGGCACCTTAGACCAACTCGGCCATCTCGAGGGCACGTACGACGAGAACTCTTAAGTTCTATCAAACCCTCAAGGGTATTTACATGAGCTCCGCACTCCATCCACCCCTGAGGGCGCGTACAACGAGTACTCTTAAGTTTCATCAAACCTCAAGGGTATTTGCACGAGCTCCACACTCTGTCAGGCCTCGAGGGCACGTACGACGAGAACTCTTAAGTTTTGTCAAACCCTTGAGGGTATTTGCATGAACTCTGCGCTCTGTCCATCCCCGAGGGCACGTACGATGAGAACTTTTAAGTTTTATCATACCCTCGAGGGTATTTGAATGAGCTCCGCGCTCAGTCCGCCCTCGAGGGCGCGTACGACGAGAACTCTTAAGTTCTATCAAATCCTTAAGGGTATTTGCATGAGCTTTGCGCTCCGTTCACCCTCAAGGGCACGTACAATGAGAACTCTTAAGTTTCGTCAAACCCCTGAGGGTATTTGTATGAGCTCCGGCTCCGTGCGCCTCTAAGGGCACGTATGATAAGAACTCTAAGTTCCGTCAAACCCTCAAGGGTATTTGCACGAGCTCCGCACTCTATCTGGCCCCGAGGGTACGTACAACGAGAACTCTTAAGTTCTGTCAAACCCCTGAGGGTATTTGTATGAGCTCCGCGTTCTGCCTGCCCTCAAGGGAGCGTACGATGAGAACTCCTAAGTTCCGTAAAACCCTCGAGGGTATTTGCATGAGCTCCGCACTTCGTCTGGCCTCGAGGACACGTACAACAAGAACTCTTAAGTTTCATCAAGCCCTCGAGGGTATTTGCATGAGCTTCGGGCTTTGTCTACCCCTGAGGGCACGTATGACGAGAACTCTTATGTTTTGTCAAATTGTCGAGGGTATTTGCATGAGCTCTGTACTCTGTCCACCCCCGAGGGCACGTACGATGAGAACTCTAAGTTCTATCAAACCCCTGAGGGTATTTACATGAGCTTCGGGCTCTGTCTACCCCTAAGGGCATTAAGTTCCGTCAAGCCCTCGAGGGTAATTGTATGAATTCCGTACTCTATTTGCCCCCGAGGGTGCGTACGACGAGAACTCTTATGTTCTGTCAAACCCTCGAGGGTAATTGCATGAGCTCTGTGCTCCATCTGCCCCCAAGGCACGTATGATGAGAACTCCTAAGTTTCATCAAACCCTTGAGGGTAATCGCATGAGCTCCGCACTCTATCCACCCCCAAGGGCGTGTACGACGAGAACTCTTAAGTTTCGTCAAACCCTCGAGGCTATTTGCATGAGCTCCGTGCTCCAACAACCCTCGAGGGCACGTACGACGATAATTCTTAAGTTTTGTCAAACCCTCGATGGTATTTGCATGAGCTTCACGCTTTGTCCGCCCCAACAGGGCGTACAATGAGAACACTTAAGTTCTATCAAACCCTCACGGGCATTTTCATGAGCTCCGTACTCCATCTGCCCTCGAGGGCATGTATGACGAGAAACTCTAAGTTCCATCAAATCCCTGAGGGTATTTACATGAGCTCTGTGCTCCAGTAGCCCTCAAAGGCACTTACTAGAACTCTAGGTTCCACTAGCCCTCTAGGGTGGTTGTTCGAGGGACGAGCAACCTCAAGGGTGACATGACAGAGCTCAAGTTCTATCCGAATAGTTTAGCTACAGTTCTAACATGTGAAATAACAAAGACTATGTGGGACTTCATCCCCCTACCATGCTTTGTCAATTCAAAACCCAGCCAAGCGTGAGTGCGAGGCTTCTTTGCTAGCTCTTAGCTGATGATAAGAGTTCACGACAAAGTAAAACGCAAGCATGATGTGGTTGGCTCAAGCTAAAGAAGACACACTTGCACAAAATGAATGCCCTCCAAGTGAGAGGTGACATCTCAAGGGGACATTCAAACACCTTTCAAAGGTGAGGTGACCCCTTAAGGGAACATTCAAACACCCTTCAAAGGAGAGGTGAAACCCAAGGGAACATTTAAACACTTAAGCACAGGCAATAACTTGCATGCACAGCTTGTGTCCTCTCTCTAAAGAGGCTACTTCGGGGCACAGCCTCTAATGGATCTCAAGATCCCATGATTCATCTTCCAAAAGATGATTCCAAATAGCCTACCTAGGTGACATTCTAAAGACCTAGTTCTCAAGAGCTAGAGCTTTAGCACCCTATTTGGGCAAAAGTTACAAAGCTTAAGCTCTCAAGAGCTTAGGTCCGAGCACATGGAGTAGAAAAATATTATTACCCCTACAAGTGGATGGAGAATACCTTACAAATCTGACGCATGTCTCGAGACACCAGGTATAAACTTCCTCACCCAAACATTTTGGCTAAGGAAGTGGGGGGCTGATGATATAACTCAAATATAACTCCCAATAATTGGGAAATACCTGGCAATCCCAGTCAAACTGGGAGATTGATAATTATATTATAAGAGATCATGACGTAATTCACAAGGATCCTAACACGATCCTAATACATCTAGTCCACGGCTCAGTCCTACTAGGACTCTCCTCCTACAACTATATAAAGGGGTCTACCCCCAGGTATGAGGACAATTATACAATTCATGCTTTTTTAGAGTTAATATTATGTAGTTGCGCTTTGACTTAAGCATCGGAGAGTTCTCTGCCGGGAACCCATCTGGCAGTCACTCATTTTCTGTCTTGCAGGTCATCGGTCCAGGTTAGGGTTCCGCCAACGTACGCAGAGCATATTTTTAGCAGC
This sequence comes from Escallonia herrerae, assembly GCA_033070095.1. Classification (NCBI taxonomy): domain Eukaryota; kingdom Viridiplantae; phylum Streptophyta; class Magnoliopsida; order Escalloniales; family Escalloniaceae; genus Escallonia; species Escallonia herrerae. The sequence continues at coordinate 489,448 of JAVXUP010000266.1, read as the reverse complement.
AACAGTTGGGTTGACTATTATTTTTTCTTAAAGCTGTCAGATCGTCTATGCACGTTAATCATCCTGTGTATCTTTACTGGGTAATTTGGACTCATTCATTATATGTGTTTGTAATATTCTGAACTTTGGAAGCTGGTAAAATAACCATCTGTGCTCTGAAAAATAAACTGGCGATAATTTTCAGCAACGTTCGAGTGGTAGTAGATAATGGAAGTTTAAAAGAATTTTGGTGCAAGAAATGTAATTTTAAAAACTTTTGGGGCCATTTGTAATTTTGGAAAACTTGGGAGGACTAAATGTAATTAATGTATTTCGTGATGAAAAAAATGAAATGAGTGACAAAATTACTGACATCTAGTTAAATTAAGAATGATTAGAATAATTTTGGGCTAATTTGCAAAGATCCAAACCACAATTTTGAAAGTTGGTGCTTATGTGTCAAATTTTGGGAAAGGGATCACAATATATTGCCACCTCCTACTTCCTAGTTAATGACTAATGAACTTATGTTGTAAACATAAATGGGGTGATAAGTCTTAAGAAAGAAAAAAAAGAGAGAGAGAAAACTTTGGGGAGGAAAATTAAAATTAGAGAAAACAAAGAATAAAAGAATAGTGATAGAAAATAGAGCAAGACTGAGAGGAAGAAAAGGGAAACAGGGGCTCGGGCAAACCCAAAAAATTTGGACTATTATAGGAAATTAGAGAGAGTTGTAGGGGAGTTGAAGGATTCTTAAGGGGTAATCTCTACTTTTTAGTGTGTATTTTAAGCACTCTATGTGCACGCGCGCGCGCTCATTGTGTGTAAAGGTGTGTGTTTTCGAGATTGTTACTTTGGGTGGGAGATTGGGGGTGCATTTTTCAATGTAATTCTGTGGGTCCTAGCTTGTATGTGAGTGTTCAGTGTGTGTGGTTGCATATAAGGGCAAAGGAGAGTGCTCGTGGGGACGTGCAGTGGGTGTTTCAATGTGTTAGTGTGTGTATTTACTGTGAGTGTGTGTCTTGGGTATATGTGTTTGTGTGTATAATTGTTTGTGTATGCTTTAGAGGTGTTACAGTGTGTGTTTGGATGTATACATGTGAGTTTAAGTGTAGCAGTATGTGTGTGAATTGTGTGGGTGTATATGAGTGCTATAGCAGAGAGGCAGTGAAGTAAGGAAGATGAGAAGTACGTGTGGAAAATGTGTAATAGTGTTTGTGTTTGATTGAATAGTAATTGTTATTTTTGCTAAAAATAGAAATCAACTAAGCAGTTTTAATCCAAATTTTTATGAATAGTTAAGATGCAAGCTCTGGAATTGTTCTGGATTTTTCGGTGTTCGGAAAGAATGCGAAATTAGCGTATCGACTAAGAATAATTATCAAATTATTTAGCATAGCAAACCAAACTATTTCAATCTAAAGATTTTAGAGAAATCTTATTTTACTGATGTGTTTCGTATTCTAAAATTTCATGTCATTTCCAGGCCGAGAGATATTTTTAGTTGAACTGGCTTCAAAGCACTCAATCCAGACACCGGTTCGAGATTTTCCTGTAAAAATTTTTTGTATTACTTTTTAGGCCAAAAATAAATTCAAGATGTTAAAAATAGTGTTTTAAGATGTTTTGGGATTTTTCCGGTGCAGAAAACTCTCAGGGTATTTTGGTAATTTGCCACCCCAAGGGGGTATTTTGGTAATTTGACCTAAGAAAGGTATTTTTGGTTAAATTTGTATACAGTAAGGTTATTTTTAGTGATTATACTTATGGGAAGACCATTTTGGTGATTTAAGTTTAAGAGGGGCATTTCGATAATTTTACACATAAGTTGCATTTCAGTAATTTTATATAACCGGTGAAGGGGGTTCATTTTGGGAGTATGCAAGAGTCTGTATTGATTTATAATATCATAGTAGAGACCGTATTCTAATCAATTGGTTGTTCCATTAAGGGGAAAGTTAAAGACTTTTCGGTTAGGATAATCTAGAAGCGGATCTAGGTAAGAGTTTCTATTTGAACCCTTGGTAAGGACTTTCGTCTGAACCCTCATTTTAAAAACTCCTACTCATAATTACTCTTTGATTTACTTATGACTAATGCCAAACCCTAAATTATGTATTGATATCAGCATGTTATTGCCCAAAAAACTCCACTATTGAACCTGAATCGATTATTTAGAAATCTTGTTGATGCTTGCCTATTATTGTATGCGGAGCAAATTTGATAATTATTTGTTTCCGTTCTTCTGAATAGCTGTGCCTAAATTCAATAACTATTTGCAATCATTTTTGCTGTTTGTTTGTGATTTTGCTAGAATTTCGAGTGATGAATTATAGCAGTATGTTTATTGTTATTAGAACCTGAATTGCTTTCAGTGATTTGAGCTTATGTTAATGCTCATTGATATTGTTGATTTTGTGTTGACCTGAAAATCTATTATGTGGGGAGGCATTATAAGGCTGGTTTGAATCCTGCGTGGAACACATGCTAGATCCCAGTGAGACTAGTAATTATATATTGGTACATCATGCATGTATACACCATACTCGCTTTGCTGGAATGGCATTGCAACCGTCCATGATCAACATCGTTAATTTTATTGACATTGTATCTTACCGTGACGATTACAGAATTGACTAGAAAGGATTGTCTCATATGATCTATGTGCATTTTAAAATCCTTTGGAAAACATCATTGTATTTTGGAATGATGGCTTGGAAGATGACTTTTTATTGATCGTTTTGGAACCCATCGTGATTGTTCTTGTTTATTTTGGTATCTATTTATGATGAATTTTGATTATTTTGAAAATCATTGAGTTTTTTTATTATTTGAAGTATTTTGGAAACCATTGTCGGTTGGATTCTTTGAAATTGTTTTCTAATTCTTGTGGTAGTCCTTGTATGACCTTACTGAGCTCTCAAAAGCTCACCCTTTGTTTGACTCCCTTCTGCAGGTGATAATAAGTTATAGCATGTTCGGGAATGGATTAGAGTTTTGTGAGATTCTGGAGAACCCACCACAACTGTATAGAAAGACCCCTAGTGGGTCAGTAGTGTCAAATCATACGAAAGAGGTTCGAGGTTGTAAAGAACCTAGGTTTAATAGGTCCAATTCAAGTAATTTTGTAATCTTGTATTTGAAGAATTTGAGTTGATATCAGATTAAATCTTTTGCAGTATGTGTTATTGAATAGGATTTGGCAGGTTTGACTAAACTTGTAGGTTAACATTCCGAGAGTACGAGGCGATGGAGCTCTAAATTTTCAGGGCGCTACAATGTTATTTTAGGTGATAAGGTCGAACTGGGTAAGACGTCGAGAAAGGGAAGGAGAAGTTGGCTTGATTTATAAAACGAGACGTAACACGTTGTTAACCGTATTTTGGGATCTAGATGTTCTATTATAAAACTTCTACTGTTGGGAGGATTTTAAGGATGTTGGAAGGTTGCATTTCACATATATGTTTATATGAGTGAGGGGCTACAACAGCAGCCATAGAGGATGGGTTAATACAGTGTGTGAGAGTGAGCATTTGTATGTGTTTGTGGATGTGTGATGAGGGTGGAAGAAGGGTTAGTGTGAGTGTATAGGAGATGAAGAGATCTAACTGCCGTGAAACAGTAGTTGTAGTGTGTGCTGTGGGTGTATTGTGTGTGTGGTGCGTTGTGTGTGTATGGCAAATAAGAGGGGCTAAAGTTGAGTGTGTGTGTGTGAGGGTTGATGTTTCAGCAGCCATGGCTGCCAAGAGAGTGAGGTAGTGAGTGAATGATGTGCTTATGTGCATGAGTGTAGAACAAAAAGAGAGAGATAAAGACCCGCTACTGTGGGGCAGTGGATGTCATAGTGTGTTTGTGTGTAACTGTATAGGTGTTTTGTGTGTATATGTGTCTGTGTGTTAGATTATATGTATGGGTATTTGTGTGTGTAAAGGTGGGGATGAGGGTTTGTGAGAGGCTTCGTAAGGTGTGTACTCTGTGTGTGTGTGTGTGTGTGTGTGTCTGCTGTGTGTTTATGTGTAGATGTGTGCGTGCGCGTGAAGCTGCCAAGGGTAGCTATGTGCATGTGCATGAGTGTATGTTGTGTGGATGTTATGGTGTGTATTATGTGTGCGTGTATATGTATAGGTGCGATGACTGTTACAGGTGAGTAAGTCTTGTGTTGATGTTAAGTCTGTGAGTGTAGTGACGAAGAAAGGAGTGAAGTGGGTTCATGGAAGAAAAAGGTAGAAGATGGAGAGAGATAGAGAAAGGAGAGAGTGTGTATATGTGTGTGAAAAGAGTGAATGTGGAGGTGCATGTGTGTGTGTATAACAAGAAGAAGACCCACTGCGGTGAGGCAGTGGGTGTGGAATATACAAGTGGGTGAAAATGTGCGTGTTAATGTGAGTAAAGTGTGTGTAAATGGGGGGAGTGTGTAAGTGTATGCATGTGTGTAGTGTGTGTAATTAGTGAGTGAATAGGGGTTTCTGTGCATGAGTTTAATTCTAGGAAGGAGCTGGGCGTAGAGGGAGAAAGTAAAGAAGAAGAAAAAATGGGTTTTGTAGGATTGAGCAATTGGTAGTTCCTTGTGCGAGCACAGGTGTACCATGGGTTCGAGTTAAGAACGGCGCGTGCATTGGGTAGTGCAGAGTAATTGTTAGCATGTGAAACTTTAAAGTATAATACTTTAGGCTAAGTTAAAATTTTTGGCAAAAATTTGTAATCTCTGAAATCATGTGAATTTTTAATATTTTCTGTAATTTCATATTTGTAAAATACTTTTGAAGTCTTTAAAACTCATGAAAAAGTTCTGAAAAAATGAGAGTAATGTTTCTGTGGTATAAATAAGTTACAGTTTAAGTTTGATACTTGTTAGAGATGATTTGGTGTCTTTACCGTATCGCATTGGTTTTAGTAGAATGAATAATTTAAAAATAGTTGTAATGCCTTTTAATTTTTTAATTTAATTTTTATAATTTTATACATATTTTATAGATGTTAGAAAAAATTATGGGACTTTATTTTCAGCTAGAAGCAATTATGGCTATTTACGAGTTTTTATAGTATTTAAAGAAAATTTTTAATTCAAAAAGTTCATATTTTGACTTTTTATAATGTTTTAAGCATAAAAGTGTTTTGTTACAATTTATTTTGAATTTGGGGTATCATTACATATGAAGGAGTGTTGAGATTTTCAGTTAGGTTGGCCATGTGCGGGACCCACTTTGAGTTGCGTGATTTTGGGGTTAAGAATAAGCACATTGTGGGTGGTCAATATTAGGTTTATAGTATATTAGAAAAGATTGTGTTCTAAAAAATAAATTACCAATTTAGGTCAATTCAAGGATTGTTGATCGAGGTTGACTAGCTTCGCCTAGCTTGGATCGAGGTAAAAATTTTCTCTCCAAACCCTACTCATCATTTTGAATTAATATGTTTTAATCTTAACTGTTTTGCAAATTTTGTTGAACTATGGTTTTATAAAATTTTCATGAAAATATTTAGATTTTGCTCATGAAACCCTAACTTGAACCGTAAAGTGATCGTTTGGAATTCTTTGTTCATTCTCATCTGTTTATTGACTCGATCATCGTAAAACATTTTGAATTGTATTTATTTTTCTCAATATTGACATGAGTTTGTAAATCTGGGGGGTTATAAGAATGGTGTGTATTGTTGGCATTATAAAGATAGTCTGTTGCTTAGAGTTGAACTGGTGCCTAAATGAACTAGTTAGTGTACATATGTAGATGTAAAGTGTATCGAGCATTGTCGGGGGGGCTTTTCTATAGTGTACTGCTCATGTTTAATGTTATCTATTTTTTATTTATTACAGCTGAACTATTTAGAAATAACGATTGATTTGAGGGATTGAGTTGATACTCATCCATATGTCTATATCGAAATACATTGGTTTCATTTAAAAAATATCCGTTTAAAAGTTGTTATTATAAAATCGTCTGAATCGTTTTGTTTTAATCATTGGTTGACCTTACTGAACTCTCAAAATCTCACTCTCTTTTGACTTCCAGTCCGCAGGTGACAACCAATATTCAATAGCCTGATGTGTGGATTAGAGCCAAGCGAGAGAAGTTAAGTTTAGTGTTGCTCATTAGAACTCCTGCGTGGGTAAATGTTATTATTTAAAAATTTCCAAACTTAGATTTGATGTTTCTTCGATAATAGTCTACTGAGTATATGATAAATGGTTTAGTTGCTCTGATAATAGTCATTCATTTGTTGAGTTTTAGGGTATTTCTATCCTAGTGTAAGTGATCGAGCGAGTGCCTAACGTTTCGGATTTTCGGGATGTTACATACTGTGTCACCTTGGGGAGTCCCAATGTTGCTTGTAAGGAGTAAAGATGGAACAATGAGGCTTTGCATTGACTATCGCGAGTTAAACAAGGTAACTATTAGGAATAATATCCCTACCTCGCATAGACGACCTTTTTGATCAGTTAAAGGATGCAAAATATTTTTCAAAAATTGATCTTAGGTTTGGATACCACATTGCAAATAAAGGAGGATGATGTAGCAAAAGCTACTTTCAGAACCAGATATGGATATTATGAGTTTCTGGTAATGCCATTTAGACTGACCAATGCCCCTGCAGCATTCATAGATTTGATGAACAAAATGTTTCAGAGATATTCAGATTGTTGTGTCATCGTGTTCATTAACGACAGTTTGGTCTATTCTAAAAGTAAAGAAGAACATTATTAGCGTTAGAGGCAAATATTGCAAATTCTCTGGAAACATAAGTTGTATGCCAAACTGAAAGTACAGTTTTTGGGATATATAGTGTCGAGTGAAGGTATACTGGAAGACCCTGGAAAGGTAAAAACGGTTTTGAATTGGGAACATCCAACTTCAGTATTTGAAATTTGGAGTTTCCTAGGCTTAGCTGGATACTATCAGAGATTTATTAAGGACTTTTTTACAATAACGTCCCCATCGACAAATATAACCAAAAAAATGTAAAATTTAATTGGATAGAAAAGTGTGAAAACAGTTTTCAAGAACTGAAAAAGAAAGTTGGTGACAGCGCCTGTTCTTACATTATTGTCAGGATTGGAAGGATTTCTCATTTATTGTGATGGGTCTCGGGAAGGAATAGGTTATGTACTTATGCAACATGGCAAAGTAATTGCATATGCCTCCAGACAGTTAAGAAACCATGAAAAGAATTACCCGACACATGATTTGGAGTTGGCAGCGGTGATGTTTGCCCTAAAAATATGGAGACATTACTTATATGGGGTTACATGTGAGATATATACCGACCATAAGAGTTTGAAGTATATCTTTACCCAAAAAGGAACTTAATATGAGACAAAGGAGATGGCTGGAACTCCTTAAGGACTATGATTGTACTATAAAATATCATCTGAAGAAAGCTAATGTGATGGCGGATGTGCTGAGCAAGAAGCGAATAGGAAACCTAACTGCGATGATTACCACACAAAAGGCCATTATTGAAGATTTGGACAAACTCGAAGTTGAAGTCAGAGTTAGGGGAGAAAAAGGTAGTAACCTATTTTAGTTAAAATTCAGACCGACACTTTTCAATCGGATTAAGGAAGCCCAAGGTCAAGATGAAAGAATACATGAAATCTGGCAAGGTTTTGCAATGAATAAGAAAGAGAAATTTGATTGTGATAAGGATGTCGTTTACAAGTATGAGGGTCGGGTATATGTATCCCTGGTGGCGAATTGAGAAAAGAGATTATGACAGACACTGATTGTTCTAAATACTTGATCCACCCTTGGGAACAAAAATGTATCATGATCCACGGCTAAATATTTGTTGGCATGGTATGGAAAGAGATATATTAGGGTTTGTATCTCGGTGTTTGACGTGCCAACAGGTGAAGGTCGATCATAAGAAGATTTCCAGACAATTACAACCACTCCCTATACCCGAGTGGAATGGGAACACATTACAATGAATTTTGTGTTAGGATAACCATGAACAACTATGTCTATCTGGGTCGTAATGAATAGGTTAACCAAAATAGCTCAGTTTATTCCTGTCTGAGAAGGTATTCTACTGAACGACCTACTCGAGTTTCCGTTAAAGAGGTGATTAGCCGTTATCGGGTGCCAGTAACCATTGTGTCCGAAGAAGAAGCAAGGTTCACCTCGAGATTTTAAAAGTTTTCAAGAAGAAATGGGAACGAAGTTAACCACGAGTACGGCCTTCTAGCCTTAAACGGATGGACAATCTATACGTACCATACAAATATTGAAGGATATGTTTAGAGCGTGCGTTATTGATATCAGCAGAGCATGGATATGAACAGTTGCCTTTAATCAAATTCTCTTACAACAATAGTCATCAAATGAGCATTGAAATGGCTCCCTATGAATCTTTATACGGCCAAAGACGTTGCATGACTTTTTGTTAAGGTGCAGTGGGGGAACAGAGGCTGTCACGCACGTAATTGTGCAAGGAAACATAGGACAGAGTGAAGGTGGTCCGAGAAAGAATTTGTACTGCACAAAGTCGACATAAAACCTATTTAGATGAAAGGCATAGAATACTAGAGTTTGAAGTGGGTAACTTAGTGTTTTTAAAGGTGTCATCGTGGAAAGGGATCATGCGATTTAGGAAGCACTAAAAGTTAAGTCTGAGGTTCCTCGGACCGTTTAAAATTCTGTGTAGGATTGAGACGGTGGTGTACAGGCTCAATCTGCCACCAGAATAGAACCAATTGCATAACGTGTTTCACGTTTTAATGTTCCGGAAGTATTTTCCTGACCCTACGCATGTGATTCAGATGGACCAGTGGATATTCGAGATCATCTGTTATATCAGGAGGTGCCAATAGAAGTGATTGATAGAAAAGTGCATGTATTACGTTCTATGGTAATACCGGTTGATATAACTCAAATATAACTTCCAATAATTGGGGAATACCCGGCAATCCCAGTCAAACTGGGAGATCAATGATTATCTAATTTGGGATTGTGACGTGATCCTCGAGGATCCTAACGCGATCCTAACACATCTGGCCCATGACCCAGTCCTACTAGGAGTCTTCTCCTACAGCTATAAAAAGGAGTCTACCCCTCTAGGTATGGGATGACTAGACAATTCATGCTTTTTCAGACTTACTATTTTGTAGTTGCGCTCTGACTTAAGCATCGGAGAGTTCTCCGCCGGGAACCCCACCCGGTTGTCACTCATTTTCTGTCTTGCAGGTCATCGGTTCAGGCTCGGGTTCCGCAAAGTACGCGGAGCATATTTTTAGCAGCAACAAATTGGCGCCATCCGTGGGACCCGCCAGCCTAACCGTTTGACCACAAGAAAATTCAACAGTTTATCCCAAATTAACGGCGACAACGTGTCGGAACTACCGACAGAACCGCCGCTGGCACAAATTTCCAAATTAAATTATCGTCGGTCGCAAAACATATAAACACGCGTTGTTAGAAGAAAATTCAGAATTAGAACAAGCTGCCGCCCGCAGCCAAGCCACCGACAGCCCTACGGTCGTCAAATATTCCTGCTATCATCACTGCAAAATAGAGGAAATATTCGAGGCTGTTCGAAGCCCGCCAAAGACCGTCGCACAGCAGCTTCCACTGTCGCTATCAAGCTGACATCAACAAGTGACCGGACGGTGGGTGCCTTGCACTCAACCGCCGAGGAACCCATCACCATCGCAAATCTCCAGTCTAATCGCAAACAAAAATCAACACAGATTCTTCCATCGGAGTCACCCCATCATCTCGCAACTACCGGCGCAACCACCCGATCTCCGGCGTCACAAACCGCCGGCGTGAAGTTGCCAGAGCAGTTACAAACAACATCTCAAAAAAAACAGAGAATAGAAAGAATCAAAGATGAAGAAGCCGCGGTAGCGCCGCCGCCCATGGGTCAGAACCCTAGCGCCGCTACCGTGGCATGTCCTCGAGCAAGGCGCCGACACTACGCATCATCAAGCCATCGAGACCTCCTCCGTGATGGCCAACACCTCCATCATGGCCACGTTTAGATAGCGAACGGCGTCGCTCTGCCGCCCTTCTCTAGTTCTGCTCCACAACAACCAAAAGGCAACAGCGACATCTCGTCGTCCACCTCCTAGTAGTTGAGCCGTGAAGTTGCGCGGGTCACGGCGGTGGTGGTTGTTAGTTGCGGTAATAACACTGAATAGAGATCATGGCTGTAGTAAAGCAGCTACTAGCAATCAAAGAAAAAAAAAGACGGAAAGAAGAAGCAGATCACCGCCGCCGTTAACCGTCATTGGTGGCAACCAAGATGAAATCTTCGTGCAACCTCTAGCACCTGTTGCCGGCATCAACCCCGCGACCTTCCCCGACGTCGCGCCGTCAACGGCGAGCAAACAGGCGACGGCGCCGCTTTGCCACTAGCTCCCTGACATCGCCCGCTGCTAGCCGATGTGGCCGCCGGTCAGAGCTGCCCGATCTGCCGTCGCCGCCTCACTATGGCGTCGCCGCCTTCCTGCGGGGGTCGGATCTGTCTCCGGCCAATGGCCGCACTTCTGTCGACGGAAAGAAGGGATAAATCCAATCCAAATCAGGTGAAATCCTCTTTTTAAAAAACAAAATTCTGCATTTACCCCCCATAAAAAGGCATAGTTACATTTTAGACCTACAGTGTCTTCTTTATTCGACTTATGCCACACTGTTTTTAAGTATTAAGGTTTTAACCTATGCAAAAAGCATATTTATATTTAAGCCCCAAAAGTTTGACTAATTTGGGTTATGCCACATTTGTTGAAAGTATTAAGCTTTTAACCGAAGGAAAATGTGTATTTAGACTTAAGACCAACAAGGCCTTATTTATTATACATAGACCACATTAAGGCATTATACTTTGTATGTATGCTTATTTATGCTTTAGACCCCCAAGGTCTAAAGTATTTGACGTATGCCACAAATCCTTCAAGCACTGAGCTTTTTAACGCATATTTGAACTGAAGACCTACAGCGTCTCATTAATTCACATGTGTTTCACACTCTTTAAAGTATGCGCACATGTTTTTATTTTGTGGCACGTCGTTAAAAATTAAGTGACTATGATTCTAGGCGCTAGCAAGCCTTTCGAAGGCTGCTTCTCCTATGCGCTCGTATATTACCTAGACATATGTTCTATTTTGGTCTAGCACTATATAGTTGCGCCAATTAACGCATGCACGTCAAAAGTCGGGGCTTTCGACTGCTATGACGTTTTAAACCTCACCTGTGACATGCAGTGCAGCGTACTCTGTCGGCTAACCGACAAAGCCCTAATAGGGCTACGGTGTCTGAACACCCCTCTTATTTCTGTGTTAAAAATGTAGTTGTATTTTCATATGCTTTAGTGCTTCAAAGGCTATTTTTTCAGTCACGTACTTTTTCTTCTTGAAAGGGTTTAAACTACGCCTGCGAGTATTAACAGTGACATATAAATCACTTTGTAAAGCGAGGAACAAATTCACAGCACCCTGCAACTAAAAGTCAAGCCTAGGGTTTCTGCTGCAGCTTCTTGCCCACTCGGCATTCCTTATTATCTCGTGATGTTCGGTCACACAGTGACCTCGATCGGCGAATCAGAGAATATTGTCAGCCTCTGCTAATAAGCATCACTAATATGCCGGTACAACTGCAAAGCTCAAGCTCATGCGATCAGCAAACTAGTATATTGATGAACTGCGACAACTACTCTACTGATCATCGTTGCATCTTGCTCGGACGGACTACGTGTCCTCAAGCTTTATATGCTCATCCAGTCGAGCAAGCAGATTATGGTCTTCTATATTGCTCCCACAGGTCTTCTTGCGACCGGACTCTACATATGGGCTTAAAAGCTGTCTTTATATATCCACACCTTCTCAAAGGCCGGGGAGCTTTATATTTCATGAGATCAATCTTATACAGCTTAATGCCTTGTGTCTTATCAGACAGGGAGGTTCGCCACAACGACCATATTATGCGCTCCATGAACCGCGCCTTCTTATTTGGCACCGCGACAACAAGGACGAGAAACCCCTAAGGGCACAAACGACGAGAGTTCTAAGTTCTGTCAAATCCCCAAGGGAGCGTACAATGAGAACTCTAAAGTTCCGTCAAACTCCCGAGGACGCGTACGACAAGAACTCCAAGTTCCGTTAAACCCCCGAGGGCGTGTAAGACGAGAACTCTTAAATTCCGTCGAAGCCTCGAGGGTAATTGCATGAGCTCCGGCTCCATCTGCCCCCAAGGGCCCGTAAGACGAGAACTCTTAAGTTCCGTCAAACCCCCGAGGGTATTTTGCTTGAGCTCCGCGCTCCATCAGTCCCTCGAGGGACTAACACCCCCGAGGGTGATAGGATACAGCTCGAGCTCTTTCCGAACGGTTTAGCTGCAGTTCTAACCCGTGAAACGACAAAGGACTATGGGACTTCATCCCCCACCATTCTTTGTCAATTCAAAACCCAGCCAAGCGTGAGTGCGAGGCTTCTTTGCCAGCTCTTAGCTGATGATAAGAGTTCGCGACAAAGTAAAACGCAAGTATGATGTGGTCGGCTCGAGCTCAAGAACACAACTTGCACAAAATGAACACCCTCCAAAAGAGAGGTGACCCCTCGAGGGGACATTCAAGCACTTAGCACATGCAACAACTTGCATGCACAGCTTTGTGTCCTCTCTCGAGAGAGGCTACCATGGGGCACAGCCCCTAAAGGATCTCGAGATCCCATGATTTGTCTCTCTAAAGATGATTCTGAATAGCCTACTCAGGCGACATTCTAAGACTTAGCTCTCGAGAGCTAGGGTTCTGGCGCCCTACTTGGGCAAAGTTCTAAGGCTTAAGCTCCCGCTTAGGTCAGAGCACATGGAAGAGAGAAATATTGTTACCCCTACAAAGTGGATGAGAATCACTTACAAATCTGATGCATGTCTCGAGACACCAGGTATAAACTTCCTCAGCCAAACATTTTAGCTAAGGAAGTGGGGGGCATATGATATAACTCAAATATAACTTTCAATAATTGGGGAATACCCGGCAATCCCAGTCAAATTGGGAGATCAATGATTATCTTATTTGGGATTATGACGTGATGCTTGAGGATCCTAAAGCGATCCTAACACATCTGGCCCATGGCCCAGTCCTACTAGGAGTCTTCTCCTACAGCTATATAAAAGGGTCTACCCCTTCAGGTATGGGACGACTAGACAATTCATGCTTTTTCAGAGTTACTATAGTTGCGCTCTGACTTAAGCATCAGAGAGTTCTCCGCCGGGAACCCCACCCGGCGGTCACTCGTTTTCTGTCTTGCAGGTCATCGGTTCAAGCTCGGGTTCTGCAAAGTACGCGGAGCATATTTTTAGCAGCAACACCGGTGGTCAAAGTCATGTGGAGAAATCACGTAATAGAAGAAGCCACTTGGAAACCGGAGGCATTAATGCGGGAGAGATATCCGCATCTGTTTGCAGGATGTGGTTTTTCCTTATTTCGAGGACAAAAGTTATTTAAGGGTGTAGGATGTAATACCCTAAAAATAGCCTCAATTTATCTGACGGTGAATTAGATTAATTGAGGGGGGTTGTTTTTATTAGTAGTGTTAATTTATTAATAACTAAGTATTAGGAAGTTAAATTAGGGGTTAGTTTGGCCTTGGGGCCAAAATGTAATTTTACAAAAATAGTGGGGTCAAAATGTAATTATGGAAAGTTGGGGGGTAAATTTGTAATTTTAAAAATTTGTGATGAGTGGTATGAAAGATGTCATAAGTGAGGGAAATGTTTAATAAGGGATGTTGGGCACATCCTACTTAGGAAAGGTGACTAAGCTTGTTTTTTTTATTTTAAAAATAATGTGAAGTTCAAAAAATTAAAGAGGAAACAGGGAAAGAGAAAGCAAAAGAGAGAAGAAATGGGGTCTTGGCAGAAGGAAGAAGATAAGGGTAGAGAAAAAAAAAAGAAAAAGAGGAGGGAAAGAAGGAAAGAGAAGGAAAATCAAACTTAAAAAAAAAGAAAAAAGGAAAAAAGGGTAATCTCCCCTTATTGAATTGTCAATTTGGTATAAGTTTTGTGTGTGTGTGTGTGTGTGGTTGGGTGCGGCCTGCTGTGAGTGTGCTCTGAGTGCGCATGGTGGTGAAGGGAGAAGGGGAAGCAGCCATGAAGGCTTCTGGGGTGCACTGTGAGGAGGCTGGTGCCTTGTGTGTGCATGAAGAAGGAAGCGGGAAGAGGAGAGCCGCAGCCCTGCTACTGTTGTGTGCACAGTGGATGCGTGAATCGCGAAGGGGAGGGGAGGGAGAAGGCAACACGGAGGCTGAAATGTGTGGTTTGTTGGGCTGTAATGGTGGGAAGGTAGTAAAGGGGGGTGGTTATACGGTATGGTGTGTGAAAATTGGCCCAGGGCTGACATGTAGCAGTGGTGCAAGGTGCTGGGGATGGGGCTGTGTGGTGTTGTGTGTGTGCGTGGAGGAAACAGAGGAAAAGGGACGGGGAGGAGCGGTTGTTGTGTTGTGGTGGTGTAGGTGGGTTTGTGAGGGGGTGGGGTGTGAGATTGAATGGGAGGGGATGACTTTCCATGGCTGTGAGAGGGGCCTCCTTCTCGGTCATTCTCGAGGACCGTTCAACTTTCTTTCCTTCCCTCCTCTCCTTGCAGGGGTCAGGCAATGCATGACTGTTGCCGCCATGATTGGCAATGTTGATTTCCATGTCACCACACATACCTTCCCTCGCACAGCAGCACACACATGCCACTCACTTCTGTCCTTCTAACTATCGGAAGCACCACCACTACACACTGCACCAATATCACATTCGACCACCAAACTTTGTTTTAAAATACATATCACCAAAACCAATTTTGCACCGCTGTTGTGGGATTGATTACTCATGCAGTGGTGATGGCCAATCTAATGATGCCGGTGGTTTAACTGAAGACTTACAGCCGCGCTTTGACAGCGACAAGTAATTTATAGACTTATGGTGGTAGCTCGACCGATGACTATCCCTGCGATGGTAAGCAGGGCTTGGGGCAGAAGGTTGATTGGATTAATGACCCAGAATAGCGGCTCACTGGTCATTGCTCTAGTCATGGTAGGTGGTCACATGTGCCGCTGATGGTCATGGCAGTCATTGGTTATCCATAATTAGTTGTGGATCTAGTCGGCTATGTAACGGCGGCATGGCAGTGGCGGTTGATTGAAGACCGCAGCGGTATAGGGGAAGACATTCAGTGACAAAGGGAATTCTTGCCACCATTAGTTGTTGGTGAATACAGGTTGCCTTCTTTGCCTTTCTCTCACTCTCTCTCTCTCTCTCTCTCTCTCTCTCTCTCTCTCAATCCCTCTCTGTTTTCTTGTTAGAATTCAAACCCCTTCATGTTAAGGCTTAATTTGGTTGGTTCAATAAGTTGTTACTCATGCGAAAGACTAATTCCCATTGGCTGAAATGATGTTTTACAACATGACTAAGAAAATGTGGAAGTTCCATTAACTGGTATTCTGAAGAATTCTGCATTGCTAAGTAGTTATCATTGGTGATCTATTGTCTTTTATGGCTAGCAAATAAAAGTTGGCTGTCGACAGAAGATGCTGCAACCAACTTAAAGAAATGGCTGGAAATGGAAGGGTTCACAATGAAGCTTTGGGTGCCGACTCTAGGCTACTGATTTGGAGGAAATAATGTGTTGGCAACTTAGTCATGCTATATATATAGAGGAGTCTTAATTGTTGGAGATATATGATAGAGAGAGAAAAACAGTAGCTTGAGAAAAAATAGAGAAAAGTGTTGAAACACTAAGGCTTCGTTTGACAAAATTTTTTTTTTGGTTTTCAGTTTTTAAAGAGCAGTTTTTTAAAGAGCAGCTTAATTTTTTTTTTTTATAAAAACAAGTGGGTGTTTGATAACCCTTTTTTTTTTGAGGTTTTTTTTTGGGTGTTTGGTAACCTTTTTTATTTTGACTTTTGTTTTTGGTGGTTTGCGGTGGCGGTGGTGGGGCGTAGCGGTGGTCCACGGTGGTGGTGGTGGCCAACGGCCGGAGGTGGCTGCCGGCAGTCACCGGCGGTGGTGGCCGGCGGCCGGAGGTAGCTGCCGGCAGTCTCCGGCGGTGGTTGCCGGCGGCCGGAGGTGGCTGCCAGCCGTCTCCGGCGGTGGTCGCCGGCGGCCAGAGGTGGCTGCCGGCCGTCTCCGGCGGTGGTCGCCGGCGGCCGGAGGTGGCTGCCGGCCGTCTCCGGCGGTGGTCGCCGGCGGCCGGAGGTGGCTGCCGGCAGTCTCCGGCGGTGGTCGCCGGCGGCCGGAGGTGGCTGCCGGCAGTCTCCGGCGGTGGTCGCCGGCGGCAGGAGGTGGCTGCCTGCAGTCTCCGGCGGTGGTCGCCGGCGGCCGGAGATGGCTGCCGACACTCTCCGGCGGTGGCTGCCGGCGGCCGGCGATCTCCGGCGGTGGTCGCCTGAGGTGGCTGCCGGCGGTGGGAGGGTGGTGGTGGTGGTCGAAAAAAAAAACCAGTTTTTGGAGTTTTTTTTTTACTCTGCAGTTTAAAAACTGGTTTTTTAAATTGAAAAAAAAATGGTTACCAAACGCTCTTTAAGTTTCGAGATAAATAAATTTTGCTCAAGTTTGTTTTCTATATTAACACTTTGTGACGATATATACATATATCTTTGTTGGAGTTATAATTTGTGAACCCAATACGCTTCCAACAAGTGGTATCCTAGTTGCAAGTTCGATTCTACATTTCAACAAGTGGTATCATGGCCAATATAATTTAGCCTCAGATCTCAAAATTAACAAAGACAAGTATGGGAACTGGAGCATCCAAAAGAAGGTTCTGCTTGGGTCTCAAGAATTATGGAAAATTATTAATGACGGATATATCGAGCCCGCAGATATGACTGCCGAAGCAGCTTTATCAAACGCCCAGAAGATGGCGCTAAAAGAATCATGCAAGAAGAATAAGAAGGTTTTGTTCTTAATTTTTCAAGGAATTGACGTATCAACTTTTGAAAAAATACCAGACGCGAAGACATCAAAGAATGTGTGGGAGATTCTGTAAAAATCTCTATAAGGAGTTGAAAAGGCTAAAAAGGTACATCTTTAATCACTCAGAACTAAATTTGAGATGTTAAAAATGCAAAGTTCAAAAAATATTAATGATTATGTTACTCGTCTGAAAACGGTTGCAAATGAGATGAAAAGAAGTGGAGAAACTCTTGATGATGTGAGGGTAACGGAAAAACTCTTACGTTCTCTAACTCGAAAATTTTATTATTGTCACTGCCATTGAGGAATTAAAATATTTGTCAGAAAAATTTCTATAGAGGAAGATCGTAGTGGCTACAGAGGTGGCTATAGAGGTGGATGTGGTAGACGCGGTTGACATGGACGTGGCAAACAATCTTTCAAAAGAGGCCAAATAAATGAAGGCTATCAAACATATATTCACGGTCAAAAATTTAGAAGCAGAGGTAGAGGCGAATCTCAACAACGAGATGATAAATCCCAATTAAAATGTTATAATTGCAACTAATATAGTCATTTTAGTTAAGAGTGCAGATCAACTCCTAAGATGGAGGAAAGAAATAATTTTGCCACAGCTGAAGAGAAAAATGCGGAAGATGCTATTTTTCTCACTTACAGAGGAAACGAAGAGTGTAGGAAAAATGTTTGGTATTTCGACAATGGTGCCAACAACCACATGTCAGGCCAAAAAGAGTTGTTCACAGATGTGGACGAGACAATCAAATGAGAAGTTACTTTTGGAGACTCATCAAAGATTCCGGTCAAAGGCAAAGATAAAGTCATGAATACCTTAAAGAATGGAGACAAAAAATATATATCAGATGTTTATTATGTACCATCCTTAAAAAGCAATATTATCAGCGTTGGGCAGCTCTTCGAAAAGGGATACGACATACACCTGAAAGACTGATCTCTCGTCATCATATATAGAGATAGGGAATTAATTGCTAAAGTTGAAATGACAAAAAATCGTCTTTTCACACTTGATATGCAAACAAAAATGATGAATGCCTGAAGTCTGTCAGTAAAGATGATTCATGGTTATGGTATTTAAGATTTGGTAATCTTGGTTTTACCTGAAGTTGTTATCTAGAACAAAGATAGTGAATGGTCTACTAGAAATTAATAAACTAGAGTAGTTATGTGAAGTTTGCGTTAAAGGGAAACAACATAAACAAAGTTTTGAAGGTGGAAAATCATGAAGAGCCAGAAGGCCACTAGAGATCATGCATTCAGATATAGCTGGTCCTCACTTGGCAGAAGCAAGTACTACCATTCTTTTATTGATGATTTCAGCAGAAAAGTTGGGTGTATATTCTTACAGAAAAATTGAAAGCCCTTGAAAAATTCATGGAATTCAAAGCAACGGCAAAAAAACAAAATGGATAGAATCTGAAGACACTCAGATCTAATAGAGGAGGCGAATACACCTTGAAGTTGTTTGAAGGTTATTGTAAAAAGCATGAAATTATTCATCATTTAACAGCCTCTTAAACGCCACAACAAAATGAAAGAATCGCACGATTCTTGATATGGCAAGAAGATATGGTGAAGGGAAAGCACCAATCAAGAACCTTTTGGGCTGAAGCTATTCTAGGTGCTGTTTATTTACTAAATCGATGTCCAGCAAAAAGTGTAAAGTTTAAGATGCCAAATGAAAGATGGAGTTGTAGCAAGCCAACAATTAAACATCTCAAAATTTTTAGGTGCATTGCATATGCCCATATTCCTGATCAAAAGAGAAAGAAGCTAGATGACAAAGGAGAGAAGTGCGTCTTCATTGGCCACAAAAAAGGAATAAGGCATATAGACTATATAATCATCTTACCAAGAAAGTGATTATCTCACGAGATGTTGAGTTTGATAAAGTAGATTACTGGAGATGGAACAAAGAAGAAAAGAAAGTTGAAGGACCTTTTTTAATGATGATGAAGATGATGATAATGATGACGATGACTTCAACACGCAAGATAAGCAAGGTGATGAATAGACTCCTCCATAAAGTTCTTCTAAGACAACTCCTGCATCGACACCATCGTCATCTGGCAGTAGTAGTAGCAGTAGCAATTCAAGGGGAGCACTTACAAAAATGTAGAGTCTAAATGGCATATATGATGCTGCAGAATGCATTCAGACAACATTTAATTATTCACTATTTTATTTAATGGTAGAGTGTGATCCTTTAGCATATGAAGAGGCTATTAAAGATGAGAAGTGGAAGAAAACCATGAATGAAGAAATTGCTATAGTAAAAAGAAATGACACATGAGAGCTAACAACCTTCCGAAAGGATACAAGGCAATCGGAGAGCTCACAGCAAAAAATAAATGGAAGATTTATCATATCGTGAAAATTGGCATTCTTGAATGGTTGCTTAGAAAAAGAAGTATGTATGGAGCAACCACCTGGATATATCAAAAAGGAACAAATAAGACAAAGTCTACTGCCTGTAGAAAGTTTTGTATGGATTAAAGCAAGCTCCAAGAGCTTGGAACACGAGAACAGACGAGTACTTCAAGAATTTATTTTTTGTCAAGAGTCTGTATGAACATACCTTATACACGAAGAGAAATCAAGATGGTGATATCATGATTGTATGCTTATGTGTGGACGCTATGATATTCAAAGAAAATAATCGAGGTATGTTCAATAATTTTAAGAAAGCTATGCCTAAAAAATTTGAGATGACAGATATTGGTGAAATGTCATACTTTTTTGGAGTCAAAGTAAAATAAATGGAAGATGGAATATTTATGTCACTAAAGAAGTATGCAGAGCAAATTTTGTGAAGGTTTAGAATGAAGGATTGCAATTCAGTAGCCGTACCAGCAGAAGCAGGCATGAATTTGAGAATTGACTCCAATAGAAAGTCAGTAAATCCGACACTGTACAAGTGTATGGTCAGAAGTTTGAGGTACTTGACTTTCACGCGACCGGCTATAACATATGCAGTTGGATTGGTCAGTAGATACATGGAGAGACCAAACCAAGATGACTTCATTGTAGCAAAAAGAATTTTGAGATATGTCAGAGGTATGATTGATCATAGTGTATTTTATACACACTCTCAAAATTCAAGATTGGTTGGTTATTCGAATAGTGATTATAGTAGAGACTTGGATGATCGGAAGAGCAGTTCTGGATATGCATTTCATATTGTATCAGCAATATTTTTGTTGTCATCGAAGAAGCAATAAATTGTTACTCTGTCAACATGTGGAGCCAAGTATATAGCCGCAGCAGCATGCATGTGTCAAGGAATATGGCTGAAGAATATTTTGAGCGAGTTATATCTCACTGAAGAAGGTCTGACTACGATATACATCGACTACAAAATCTGCCATAGCACTTGCCAAAAACTCAATATCACACAGTCAAAGTAAGCATATAGACACGAAGTATCACTTTATTTGAGAGCAAGTAAGAAATAAAGTCGTGGAGCTAATTCATTACAGAGTGGAAGAACAAATAGCAGATATTTTTACAAAGCCTCTGAAGATAGACACGTGCTACAAACTCAAAGAAATGATTGGAATGCAAATTCGGTTTTGAGGGGGAGTGTTTGAATTCAAACCCTTCACGTTAAGGCTTAATTTGATTGATTCAATGAGTTGTTACTCATGCGTAAGACTAATTCCCATTGGTTGAGATTATGTTTAACAATGTGACTAAGGAAAGGTGGAAGCTCCATTAGCTGGAAATGTTGACTTGAAGAATTTCTCATTGCTAAGTAGTCTCCATTGGTGAGTTGTTGTCTTTTATGGCTAGCAAATGAAAGTTGGCAGTCGACAGAAGATGCGGCAACTGACTTGAAGAAGTGGCTGGAAATGGAAGGCTTCACAATGAAGTTTTGTGTGCTGACTCTAGGGCTGCCGACTTGGTGGAAATAATGGGTTACCGACTTAATTCATGCTATATATATAGAGGAGCCTTGTTTGGAGTTCTATGAGAGAGAGCATAAAGCAGTAGCTTGAGATAAAATAGAGAGAAGTGTTGAAACACCATGTTTTAAGATAAATAAATTTTGTTTGAGTGTGTTTTATGTATTAGAACTTTGTGACGATATATACATATGCCGTTGTTCGAGTTATAATTTGTGAACCCTTTACGCTTCCAACACTTCTTCATAATCCCATATATCTTTTCTCTCCCTTTTCCTTCTCTCTCTATTCTCTCTATCTTTAATCATTCAATGTAACCTAAAATGAAAAAAAAATTCATTTTTGTTTTGTCTATTCTAAATGCCTCCGATCGCTCCACCATTTTCTCCCAAGATCTCTCTCTACCATTTTAAAATAACCATAATGAGATATCAGATTAATTACATTATAAACCCCAATGCAATTTTAATTTCTTAATTAGGCCCCCTTACTTTTATTAACTGCCTATCACATCCAGCTTCATTATTTACAGCCTATAGTTATTATAAATTATCGCTCAAGGTTGTAAGTAATATTTTTCTCAATAATTGTCGCGAAAGGTCCCAAACGATATTACTCGTAATAATGGTCGCTAAACACCAAATAATATTACTTGTAAAAATTATCAGCAAATAAGTCTGCTAGAAATTACCAAAAAGCTAAAATCTAGGTTCAGGATGCTACAGGTATTCTCCTTATGTGTGCCTACTATTGCTGCTAAGCCAACTCAACATGGAAAGGGTTACCCTCATAGGAACCAAAGTCTTGAAGATAGATGATATATGAAATTGTGTAGATCATTTGTTCGATCTCGAAAAAAATGAAGAAAAGGAAAAGAAAAAGAGAAACTGATAAAGTTGCAAGATGATTACCCAAATTATGTGCATGGGATTGCCATGAATTGAGTTCGAAGAATAGATATTCAGAGATCCTATTTGAATTGCGTTCGACTAATTCCCCCAATGGGGATACATAGGCAGCTTAGATACTTTCTAAGCTCGGTATCACTTGGCACACACTAGGGGGCTTGGTTGCACATTTGGGCTTTTGAGCCTTATTACCATTCATTTTTTGGTTCACGCCCTGACCTACATTATGTCCTATATATAAAGTC
Organism: Escallonia herrerae; assembly: GCA_033070095.1. Taxonomy (NCBI): domain Eukaryota; kingdom Viridiplantae; phylum Streptophyta; class Magnoliopsida; order Escalloniales; family Escalloniaceae; genus Escallonia; species Escallonia herrerae. The sequence goes on along the minus strand of JAVXUP010000266.1, from coordinate 467,498 downwards.
CTCCCTGAGGTTATACTTATCCAAAGGAAATAAAAATTATTTCACATTTCGATGATGTTAAAAAAGAAATAAAAATGAGAAAATGAGAAAAAGAAAAAATGAAGAGAGAAGTTAATGGTCCATGCATCTTTTTAGCTTCAAATATTATGACATGATATGTTGACCTCTCTATGCCTAGTTTGATGGTCGTATGATAATTGACTCTCTAGACCTGATGTGTTCACCTTTCTCTGGCCATGATGACCCATTGTTTTCATGACTATCGAGCCCACCATAATTTGTATGACACATTGATATACTGGCCACCAGTTCATTGACAATATGAGAAGCCTTACCACTTTATCTTGTGCCTTTCTATCATGCACTTGATAGTCATGTACTTTTGCTCTGCCCAGTCGTGTACGTTGACCCACTGGCAAATCCTAGACAAAAATCCCATTAGCCTCACAGCTTATACAGTTTTGTAGCATACATCTGCCCCCGAGCTCATGCACCTATATCCTCATTATCCAATTTTTAGGCCCAACCTTTTCGTGGTATTCTTAAAATTTGAACTCATATGTTCAAGTTAGGAATAAACTTTTTCATTAAAATTAAATGGTATTCGATGATGAGAAATTGAAATGTTTTTTATAACAAAATTTTCAGTCATCTTCCTCTCTTTGGGTAGAGATAGACATGTCAACAGAGAGGGTACCATTTCCTTAAATTCTAAATGACGAAACGATATGTGCAAAAGCTAAAAGAAAAGATCTTGAAGTGATGATCGACTCATCATATCGACTACTCAAAATAATGTTCAATTCAAATGTGCTCTCACACTTGCAAAGGATTTCCTATGTGTCTTAGTTTTCTCCTTGTCAACATTCGCAAGGGTTTCCTTTGTGATCCCAATTCCATTATGAGTTAATCCTACTTGCATTTTTGTCTAGGGGCTCTCTATGAGTCTCCTCTCCCGACAGTTGTGATAGTGTCTGTCTTTCTCCAGTCTATTGCATGGTTAATCTTGTCCATAGGCATTTCGTCTAGGGGCTCCCTAGGACTCTCCTCTTACAATGGTCATAAATATTGTCTGTCTATTTGTCCTTCTTGTGTTTACCTAAGGACTTCATATGAGTCACTTCTCATGACAGTCATGATAGTGTCAGTCTGTAGATCATTTTATTGAATGATCAGTGTCTTATGCATGCATTTTGTCTAAGGGCTCCGCCAGAGTCCCCTTTCATGACAGTTTGAATAATGTCTATCTTTGAATGCATTCTATCATAATCTAGGGGATCCCTATAAGTCACCTTCCTTGACTCTCATGATGGTGTTGTCTTCATCCAGCTAATTACATTGTCGGTTCTGTCTGCATTTTAGTTTAGGGCCTCCTTGTGATTCCTTTTTCATGACAGTCAGAATGATTTCTATCTTTGTTCAACTAGCCTGTTGCATGATTATTTTTTTCAGCATGCCCTTTTGTCTAGGGGCTCCTTATGATTCCATTTTCACTACAGTCGTGACAGTGGCTGTGTTTTTCTAGCCTATTGCATGGTCTGTTTTGTCTGCTTGCGTTTTGTCTAAGGCCTACCTGTGATTCCCCTTTCCTTGAAGTCAAGATATTATCTATTTTTCCTTTGTCCATTGCATAGTTCGCATTATCTACACGCCTTTTTATAAGGGCTCCTTGGGATTCCCCTCTCCTGGCAGTCAGGATAATATATGTCATAGTTCGTCCAATCCATTGCTTTTTTGTTGCGTACATTTTTTCCAGATGCTCTATGTTATTCCCATATGGTGACAGTAAGGATTACTGTCTATCTTTGTCTTGTCTAAGTCTACCTCTTAGAGTTCTAGTACACGCTCTTACTCTTCGAAATAATTTTTGAGTAGTAAAAAATTGAAAATTATAAAATAAAAGTGGAAAATCTGATTTTGGCTATGACTTTCGGTCACACTCCTATCTTTCTTGACTCTGGAATAAAGTCAACATATCTTTGCAGCCCTTCACCTATCATCTTCTTTCCCCATATCCAAGTTCAAAATTACATTTGGCTTGATCCCTTCCTGATGAAGGTATGTAGCAACCGTCATTGGATGTAGCCATTTTCCAATCCAGATGTATATTCGAGGGCAGAAGTCTTGATTTAGGTCGATACATTGCGTAGCTTCTTCTGTCCCTCCTAATCTGTATCCGAGGGTATAAACCCTTGATTTAGGTTGATACAATGATATCAGTAATAATGCAATTCTTTTCCTATCTGGTTTTAGTCCCAGTTCCAATCCAATTTGCTCCTAGTCTAATTAGCGCATCCACTTATGTGCGTCCTCTCTAGCAGCAACTTATAGCATTGCCTTTATTGTCATTTAAGATGTGTGATAGTATGGGAAAAATTCGACCAGTCATTTATGCTTTTGCGTGCTTTTGTGCTTTTGTGTCTTGCATGTTCGCGTAATCCTACTCTTTGATAATTTTGTGTGCCTTGCCTGCTTGCTCAGTGAATAGCTTTGCAGCTTATTGGCTTGCGTGCTTTCCAAATTTTTGCGTGCCTGCATGTTTTGATTTTGCATGCTTCGGTTTCTAGTGCCTATGTTCTTGCATGCTTATGTGCAATGGTAATTTCCCCTGTTTAGGGGTTATTTTTCAAATTTGTGCTAAGGTCTTCCTTAGCCCCTTTTGAGTCATTTTGTGATTGTTGGATTTCCATTTTAATGCCACTACTTATATTCTTGATTGTCATCCTTATCAAGTCTACTACTTTCTTCTTATGTGAACATCAGTCAGTGTCACACTCAATTAATTGAATTTTTGCTTGATTCAGAGATATTATATGGTGGAAGGCAAATATCACATCTAGTCTCTTGTTGCCACAAGCAACATTTTGTTTCTAGTCAACTTTATAAAATGAGTTGACCTATTCTGCTCCGGCACTCAATGACCAACTGTCCTTAGGATGTGTTGGCTCTAAACTTGAGTGAACTCTTTATGATTGTCCTCCTTGTATCTAAGCGGCCAACCGATGCCCAGCATTGTCGGCTTTGACTATTAGATATGAGTCTTTAATGCGTTGAGACGATTGATTGAGTGGCTCCACCAATAGGCAAAGTCCATTTCTATGTGTCTAAGCAACCAGCCGCTTTCAAGCATTGTTGGCTTTGACTTCTATCCATGATTCCTTTCCTTGTGTCTAAGCAACCAGCCGCTTCCTAGCGTTGTTTGCCTCATACTTTTACACATTCTTTCTTCCCTTATGTATAAGTGAGCAGCCGCTTTCACGCATTATTGGCTCTAACTTCTCTACATGTGTTTCTTTCTAGTGTATCTAGATAACCATCCACAAGTTAGAGGCTCTGGCATACTCCTCCTTTATCCGTCGACCATCCAAAAGTTAAGGGCTCCTCCAACAGACAGTGTCATGCTTTTTAGTTTTCCTAATCATCCACAAGTTAGGGGCTCCAGCAATAAAGAAAGTCATGCTTTTTAGTATTCCTAGATGACAATCCACAAGTTGGGAGCTCTGGCATGTAGGCATACTCCTATGTTGTCTGTCGACCATCCACAAGTTAGGGGCTTTGGCAACAGACAGAGTCATTGTAGACACCAGATTTTTGTAGTTATTATTAAATAAATAATTAGTGTATCTAGATAACCATCCACAAGTTAGAGGCTCTGGCATACTCCTCCTTTATCCGTCGACCATCCAAAAGTTAAGGGCTCCTCCAACAGACAGTGTCATGCTTTTTAGTTTTCCTAATCATTCACAAGTTAGGGGCTCCAGCAATAAAGAAAGTCATGCTTTTTAGTATTCCTAGATGACAATCCACAAGTTGGGAGCTCTGGCATGTAGGCATACTCCTATGTTGTCTGTCGACCATCCACAAGTTAGGGGCTTTGGCAACAGACAGAGTCATTGTAGACACCAGATTTTTGTAGTTATTATTAAATAAATAATTAATGGGTTTATTTTTTTATTAGAAGTTTATTAGTAAGCTGAGGCCTAGTAATGTGACTTGATTAATTAATTTAGCCCAATCCAGTCAAGTAGTCTTGTCCAGACCACCAGTCCAGTCCAGTTAGTGATCGATCCAGTCCACTCCTATTGTGTCAGTCCGGTTCAGTGTCTAGATTTTACAATTGAATTAGTTTGTCTAGATAATTTGAAAATAATCTATGAATTATCCTTGTTGCAAAGAGTAAATCCTTGATTTATATGGTTAGACATGAATTATCCCAAATCCAGGTCAAATAATGCTTTAAAATTTGGAAATTTTATTTTTTAAATTATGGATGAACTAGCCAGTTGATGGACTTTTTTCCATTTGCGATTTTATCCAATATTCTGACTTATCTTTACCCTTATAGATTGGCGTAACCAGTCTTATCAGATTCCGTGACCCTAAACACTATAAAAAGGGATCTTGGCCTTCATTTCTAGGGTTCCAGAAGCATATTCTTCTTTTAGCTTGCACATTATTTCCCTGTGAAGTGATATTCCAGCTCTGTAGAGAATCTTAGCTGCTCATATTCATTTTATAAAAAATCCATTTAGTCTTCGTATCGTGGATCACTTAGCGAATGTTCCTGAGTCTTGGCGACAAGCTTTCTAGTATAGAAATCACTTTTAGATTGTCTCACAATCCCATATTCACATTTCTATTCAAAAACATACAAAAGATTCCTTTACATTTCTTTGTCTACGTCTAGGCTCGAAATGTAAATTACTTCCTATAGGACCAAAGTCGAACTACAACGGTTTGATTATGGTTTGTCTGACCTGATACTTAGGCAATTCAACCATTGATGTCAAGTTCAAGCCAAAAACATAAAAATCAACTTAGAGTAAGTTTTATCATATTTTTTGTGTTATGTATGTGAAGTCCGAAAATAATAAAATGAAGTAGAGACCAAAAGGGTATGACTGGTGCCTAATACCTTCCCGTTACGTAACTTAGTCCCCAAACCCGTCTTCCAATTTTTGATAGATTAGTTGCTCTCTAGGACACTTTAGAGTCATTTTTAGGATTTTTCTTATTTTTCCTAATCAAATAAGATGGCGATTCCATAAAATCCTTCTTGTTAGAATTTTTTCGAGGTGGTTCGATACTGTGGTGACTCCACTGGGAACTCTAAATAAAAGGACTAGACTTAAAAATTTTCATTGATTTATTGGCCTTATTATATTTTTTGTGTATTGTATAATGTGATTTTGATTGTGATATTTGCACTTTTATTTTCATACCTCACACACCGCAAATCTCATGCTTACCACTCACTCGAGAGCAACAGTTGAAGCCCTTAGTCCTCCTGGATACAAGGTGATCTTTTAATTGTGCTTACAACTCCATCGCCTTGTACTGAAGAGACCTCTGTGTAGGTATTGGTGATCACTCATTATTAATTTCCTAGTTGCGGGCATGAGGTATATGGTCCAATCGAGTTGATGGGGTAACCTTTACACATGTGTTGAGAGAGAAACCACACACCCGAACCATTCTGTATTCAGCTCTTTTTTGGTAGAATACCAACATTCTGTAAGCTAAACTGGTAATTTTTGCAAAACGAGGAGACTAGCTAACCAGCCTATTAGTCAATAAGTGCATTACTTGAAAAAATTCAAATCTAACTAGTTTATACCTATTAACCCCACTGACCAACCTACTTTTTTGTCTAATAGGATGACCGGACGGTTAATCATAACCTTAGCCTCCAAGAAAATATAATTGTTAGAAACAAACCCTCACCCCAGTGACCAACCGGCCAGTTAGTCCATCAGGATTACCGAACGGTTAGTTAAAATCTTACCCTCTAAGAAAACTCCCAGAAAATTTCCAAAAAACAAACCCCTAACCCCACTGACCAACCGGCCGGTTTGACCATCAGGATGACCGGACAGTTAGTTAGAACCTTACCCTCTAGAAAAATACTAATAAAATTTCCAGAAAACATACCCTAATCCCAATGACCAGGATGACTAGATGGTTAGTTAGAACCTTATCCTCTAGAAATTTTGCAGAAAAATCCCAAAAACAAACCCTAACCTCATTGACCAATCGACCAGTTTTCCTTCCCGATAACCGGTCAGTTATTCAGCTCTACCCCTCAATTTTCAATGTTTGAAAAAACACCCCACAAATAGAAAAAGTTCCCCTTACCTGCATTAAGGTATGAGCCTGCTAGCTCGATCTATGTGGTATGTGTAAATAAATTCTTGATAAATTTCACTATACTGTTAAGGCTAAGCATGGTTGATTTCAGGAATCATCTGAAAAGCTCGCCCGAACTCCGATGGCCCAGGAATTCTCACAGATCTTATATTTGGTCCATATTTATCAGTGAACTATAAAAGGATTTTCAAAATGGTTTCACAGCCTTAACGGAGTAATAATCTCGAACCGCTGGGGAATTAAACAACCTCAAGAGGAGTGGTAGGAAAGAACCAGAGGAGGAAGTGAGAGGAGAGAAGAAAGATAACAAGAAGAAAGGTCCAAAATTTGATTGGTAGTATAGTATGAAGCTGAGGAAGTGAAACTCTACGTATTTTGTCGGAATGGAAGGAAAAATTGGCGACACTTGAATCCCAAAGCTAAGATGAGGAGATCCGATGACCATGAACCCCGAAGATAGATTATACCCCAAGTTTAAGACACCGGAGATGGATAAGTTTGATGGAAGTATAGATTTGAAAATCCATGTTAAGATGTAGATGCATGCGCTAGCGCTGTATGGGGTGAATCAAAACAAGTTGATACTGTTTTTCTACCTTACTCTCATAAGATCCGCCTCCCATTGGTTCCTTACTTTGGATGAGCCCTGTCCGGTCTTGGGAAGATATTGTGAGAGAGTTTGTGAAGTAGTAACAGTACAATGCCGACCTAGATATCACCCGAAGGGATTTGGAATCTATAAAAAAAAGAACCAAGAGAGTCAGTGTCAGCCTTCATTATGAGGTGGATGAATAAGGCAGCTCAAATGATGAATTGTCTGAGGAATGAACATCAAGTGAATATTGTCGGGAACAATCTTCTTCTTGTCTACCGCGATGATAGATTTGACCATTGCGACACATCATTTAAAGCTCTTATGGGATCCTTCATACAGATAGAAGATGCCATCAATAAGGAAACCATATCTTATAAGTCAAAGCCAGGTATATCGATCCGATTCGAGGAGTTCTAATACACAGCCCAAGCCAATCACAACTATCAATGCCAACAACGTTCAAGCACCCACATAGTGTAATCTGAGGCCACTATAGAGCCAAGGAAAAGGTTCACGCCTTTGATTGCACCTTTTCCTAAAAAGTCTTTGAACTGTTGTTAAGAAGAAGTATGCTATCCAAGTTACCGCCTACAGCTATGCTAGCTGTAAGACCGGAAGGATATGATAGCAGGCTTTTTGCACCGATGATCAAGAAAAAGGGCACTCTACCGAGAGATGCGTGATGCTCGGACACACCATACAAGACCTTATTGGCAAGGGCAAAGTCTCACCTCCCGCTAGGCCAAATATCAAGAAAGAACCCTTATCGCCTCACGAGGTATCTGCATTAATGATAACCGTGACAAGTTATGGATCCGACCATCTTTATTATTCCAACCAGCCAGCAAATTTGGAAGTTCGTTTCAGCGTATCATTCTCTGCTGCAGTTTTGTGATGTGATTACATGGCCTTCATTGTTAATGAAGAGTATGATGAAGAAACCACTTTTATGTTCCGACCAAATGCTGAGGCATCCCATCTAACCCGATTAGTCAGAGTATACCATATTGCACCCCAACCAACCATATTTGACACATTTCCTCAAGACCCTCCTGATGATGAAGTCCTTAGACAGTTAAAGAAAGCCTAAGCCAACATTTTCATATGGGGATTGCTATCCGCCTCATATTCTCACTATCAACCCATCATCAAACTACTTAGCAAGGACTAGATACCAGTCCAAACCTAGCCTGAAGACCTATCCAAAGTGCTAGTATAAAAATGTCCTCATATTTTCTGAGTCAAATTTTCCCAAATAAGGACCAAGCCATAATTTGCCCAAGTGCTAGGCATTTTCTTAATCTCGTAGACAATGGTTCTGCCTTGAATGTCAGCCATTTACGTATTTTTTATGCCCTCGGCATTGACCCCTCGAAGTTTGGCCCTTCCAACCAAGTTGTCCGAGCCTACAACAATACCCTAAGAGAAATGATTGGAACAGTTAATCTCGATGACTATGGGGACCGCTAGTTTTGATGTTGAATTACAAGTGTTGGATACACCTATCACATTGAATCTCATGTTAGAAAGACCGTGGATACAGTCTGTGGGTGCAATAACTCTACATTGCACCAAAAGGTCAAGCTTGTTCTGGATAAGGCTGTCTTCTCCATAATGGGAGATTCGCATTTGCCTCAAATTGAACAGCTAGAGAAAAAGAATGATAGTGTTCAAGTGCCGCACGACTTATTAGATGTTTTGCTTAGTGGATTCAGAATAGATAGCCTGGTGCATTGTCTCGAATAAGAGAGTTTGTCACGAGAAAAACTTCACCACCTTTACCCCATACAGCAGCACGACCGTGCTCCCTATGTTGAGAAAATTTTACTACTTCTCCAAAATAAGGCTTAGGCAGAAATTTCGAAGGAACTTCCTGCTTGCCAGATATTAAGAACAAAAAGGATCAGTTCAGCTTAGGATAGAAGCTGACCAAAAAGGAAATATAACAATATGGGGAGGTTAGCTTTTTCCTTAAGCTAGAAGAGGAAGATAACAGAGTGACGAGTCTGGCCATCTTGATTCCTTCCCCAAAAACCTTCACAAAGGCCATGAAAAACGACCTGTTTGAAGTCAAGGCAACAGAAAAAAAAAAAAAAAAAACCTAAATCAAACCTCTTCAGACTACCAAGCACCACAATTTCTCTTTCTGCTTCTGTGCCGAATTTCTCCGTCTTCTCTGTTTCAATTTTCTTTCTCCTTTTTGTTTATTTTTCTTCATGCCTGAAACCCATTTTTGTATCTCTTATTCTCTTCGTTGTTTGCTTATTTTGACTCATTTTCTAATTTATTTTATGCTGCATTATCTATTACATTAGTTTATAATAAACTTGATTAGTCACCAACAATTGAACTAGGAGGTGGCATCTCCTTAGGAAAATTTCACAACAATTGACACCTAATGCATATTTTCCAAATTGCAATTTAGCCCCCCAAAATTTCCATGATTGCAAAATAACCCCAAACTTTATGTAATTATATTTTTGCCCCAAAATTCTTTTAAGCTCCCATATGTTACTAATACCCGAGCATTACTCAAAATTATCGCCATTTTTTTTGGGTATCCGATAGTTATTTTAACCCGCTTCCAAAAGTGCGGGATATTACAGTCCACTTTCTATTTCTCGTTTGCTCACCATAAAACCAAACAACTTATCGGTGGTAACTCCAAACACACAATTTTGTGGGCTTAGCTCAGATTGTATTGTCTCAACCTTTCAAAGTAGTATTTTAACACCGTGCAATGATCCTACCACTTTCTTGACTTGATGATCATATCATCCAAATACAATTCTACCTCCTTATGAGTCATATCATGGAACAAGGTAGTAGCGGCTCGCTGGTATGTAATCCCGGCATTCTTCAAATCGAAAGGCATCGTCATGCAACAAAAGGTGCTCCAAGGGGTGGTGAGGCTGTCTTTTCTTGATTCTCAAGAGCGATCTTTATCTGGTTGTACCCTACAAAGCAATCTACGAAAGATACAACTCATCCCTGTTGTTTTGTCTATGATCAGATCTATGACGGGCAAAGGAAAGTCATATTCGGCAGAAGCTCAGTTTAGGTCACAGCAGTCTACACACATCTTGACTTGACCGGAAGGCTTACAAATAGGTACTATGTCAGCTTCAACTTATGAAGCTTCTATCTAACGGGTTTGGCTTCGGTTAGCATAAGTAAGTGGTGTTCTATGATTGATGGGTCTATACTGAGCATGTCACTATATGACCAAGTAAGTACATAGATAAGTTTCCTTAGGAGTACAATGATTTCTTCTTCTTCTTTTTCTCTCTCTCTCTCTCTCTCTCTCTCTCTCTCTCTCATCTAGACTAGCCCCTATTTTGATTTCTTTTACACTTTTGGGGTGCCTATGTCGACTTTGACTGTTTCTTTCGATTTCTTTCATTATTTATTTTAATTATTTTTTCTCTTTTGGGTCCATTAGTTGTGACTACCATTAACAGTGTTCATTAATTCATCACAACGTATATCAACAACCAAGGGATAATCAAAGTCAACCATCATATTATCAATCAAATAGTCTGGAAAAACATAGTAGGTGAGCAGTTTCAAATTGGCTAAGGTAACATAAGCATTTAACTCTTTCGGTGTTGGAGCATGTTTGGCAGTAGGACTCCCTTTTATAATCTCTCCCACAATCAGCGGTCCATACTCGATCATTTAATTCCGCGCCTCACCCTGTGCTTGAGTGATTATAAAAGGTAAGAATCTTGAACCCACTTTGATTATAAGGACAAATTTCATCACTTTAGGATTGCATTTACAAAAAAATTAATATAATTGGGGTTGATTCAATTATTTAGGTTTTAAGATTTTCGGAAGGTTACACAACTTTACAAATCTTACGTAAAAACTGAGGTAAGGATTACACGTGCTACATCTACCTCTATCAGATTTATATTGTTGGATTGTTGCATTGGAATGAGTTTTGATGTGGTCTTTGTGAAATTGTGAATTTGGTGTCTCGATTAATGTGCCCGTTGATACTTTGCGGCTGGTGCTCCCGAAATTTCTTTTTCCTTCTTCCCCTTCACGGTTTGGTTGTAGGCCGTACCGTACCTTAAATGGCAGAACTTCTATTTCAATTACAGTATTATATTGCAATTCAATATACAAAAAAGAGTACTGTTTAGGCTCTTCTCTTGTGAGAAGTTGCCGTCCAAATGCCAAAAGTGGCTTTGCCACTTGTCAAGTTCTTAATGGTTCACAAAGTTTGTTAGTCTTTTTTTTTCCATATTTCGTTATTTGAAATTTTTGGAACCGTACGAACTCGAATTCAAGCGATTCCACTTCCGCTAAACTCGTCTCTTCGTCCTCTTCAATTTGAGTCTAATATCGAGTAATTTCTGAAATCGTTCAGTCGTCTTTATTGAAATACAAGTTTTGATACTTTTACGACTAGTATATCCGTGAGATACTTTGATGTTCGTTTGACCTCTCTGAATTAAACTAATATTTTGAACCTTCACGTGCTTAGGTTAACGTGATGCCATGACATGATATGGCAATTGCTACCGGTATGCAACTTCGAACTTAGAATATCTGCGTGCTTAGGTTAACGTGCTTTACAGTCACGTGTTACGTGATTGTATTGTTTTGATTATTAGTTCAATTATTTGATTATGACCTTTTGACTTTGATTCGACCTTTGATGGGTTAATATCCCGTAATGAGATTTGTCGTGCCAAGATTAACTATCGTCTTTGCACCTTGTTTTCATATGTTTCGTTTTGACTCAGCTACATATTATTGGTTACCTGCGTTGTACTATGTGGGTGTGTACGTGTGATCTTTACTGGGCTTTGTGCTCACCCCCCCTTTCTCTCCTCATTTCAGGTAATTAAGCTGAGACGGTATAGTGGAGTTAATAGCATTATGCTTAAGCTTGGAGTGAACTTTAATTGATAACTTTCTTAGTAGCTTGAATATAAGAACGATGTAATAGTTTTTTCTTATTATTTAGTGACTTTTGGTACCCCAATGGTTGGGAAATAATTATTGTTATCAAACTTTCACTGCAATTATTTGACGTTGATGAGGAACTTGAATGCCTTTCATTTCAGATATGATTTAGAGCTCTGATTACCTCTTTGAGGTCATATTTTGGTAAGATGCTTTGGGTATTATATTTCTGGTAAGTAGAAATATTTGAAATAGTATACGTAAGTCTGCCTCTGGGTCGGGGGCATGACAGTATGTAGGTGTATATGTGTGTATTTTAGGTGTATGAGTGTTGGGGGTAGGTGTTTTAGTGTGTGTTTAGGTGGGGGGATAGTGTAAAGATGTCACTGAAGTGGAGTTTGTGTGTGGGTTTAACTGAGAAATTGGCTGCCGAACAGGGATGATGAACAGTAACGTTCAGTGGAGCTAATTAAGGTTAGACTGTAAATTGTCTCTAAAACTAGAAATATAATTTAGACAGTATTCCACAAATTTTTATAAATATCTAGGTTCAAATTTTGACAAATTTCAAAACTATAACCCCTATTATTTTTGCGAGACCTATGATCTACAATTTTTTGGAAATTTTTAGTGTCCGCAAAGTACGTTAAATTAGGGTGTCGATTAGGGAAAATTTTGGATTTATTTAACATAGTAAACGAAGTTATTTTAATCTAAAATTTTTAAAAAAAATCTTATTTTATTGATATTTTCCATATTCTAAAATTTTGGGCCATTCTGAGGCCGATAGGTATTTTTTTACGAAATTGGCCTTTTAGAGCATGGTCCTGACACCGGTTCGGGATTTTCGGATGAAAATTTTTTAAAATACTTTTTAGCCCAAAAATGGCTTCATGATGCTAAAAATAGTGTTTTAAGGTGTTTTTGGAATTTTTTCAGAGCCGGAAACCCTGGGGGTATTTTGGTAATTTGCCACCCTAGAGGGTTATCTTGGTAATCTCACTCACTTGGGGGAAATTTAACAGTCAGGCGTGTTGAGCGTCGAGATTTAAAACCCGTATAGTTTATTGTTTAGGTTTCCGTAGCCAAGAGTAAGGACCGACTTTTGAGCAAGTAGCAGAACCAGTTGTCGAGTCAGGTAAGTACTCATGTCATGTTCCTTCATACAACTTATTTTCCAATATATATGTATGTGCCTACGTGACTTTACCAAATGAAAGTTTTAAAGTATTTACTTTTGCTTTGTGAAATTGGTTGATGAGAAATGGAATTAAAATGGCCATGCATAAAAGATCTACCACGCTCTTTTTTGACCTTCGGCATTGTCTTGAGGGATTTAGCATAACCATGTTGGATGATCGGAACAGTGATCGGCAGATTGACCGGAATATCACCAAAGCATAAAAATTTTCATAAGTAGGGCAGAGTTTGTCTAAACCGAAACAAAAGACATGATCATCTACATCCCCGAACTTGCATGTTGCACAAAGAATGTCTTCATGAACAACCACACTCCTTAGAATCATGATAGCTTTTAGGTTAAATCGCCCATCGAGATGGATTATTTGAATCTTATTGAAGGAATCGGCAGAGGCACGAAATTGGAGCTCGAAGATTGTGGGATCGTCTTCGAAAGACATTGAGAGTTCTTGGAAGAGAATGAGAGTTGGATGTCGTTCTAAAGGGATGAGTCTTGAATATATAGAGAGCCCTATGTTGTATAGAGTTAGAAGCCAAAATAAAACAAATAAAAAAAATTATGTCAGAAAAATTGGACGGTTTTCTAATATACCCATCAATTTTCCTGTTTGATTGGAATATTTGATGGTCCGTCTTTGATCCATCTTCCGGTTTTTGCAAGAAAATTTAATTTTCTTCTGATCAACCAGCCGGTTTTAATAGAAAATTTGGTGTTGTCTTTCACCAACAGTTCAGATCTATCATAAAAAGGGAAGTTGGTTCTGACCCACCGGCCAATTTTCTGTGAAAACTTGATTTGGCCACTGACTAACCGACTGGTTAGTCAATTTTATGTGAAAAGTAACAGTGTTTGCATACTTTCACCTGTAACTATCAACCACTCAACTCAATATCAAATTTTTTTGAACGAGTTCCATCTCGTCCTTCTTCCTTTTCTGTGCACGTGTGTGAGCAAATATTTAGTTTTACACATTAACATAAGAATTAGCTAGTTGTTTTTAACTCAAAAGACTGAAAAATAATTGTTTGATTACATCAAATGTCTGAAATAAGTCCCTAAAGGACTCCAGGCCTACTCTAAGACCTCAGCTAGGAAATCCTCACAGCTTTATTCGGGTTCTCCTGGGACTGGACTCTTTCTCACTGCTGGGCTCTAAAGTTTCCCCAGTCTCCTCACTTGGCACTTCTTCAACCTCCTCATTGGCTTCCTTGGTCTCTGTTTCTTCCTTGTCGCCCTCTACGTACTCTACTTTCGCAGCGATCTAGGAAGACTTCCATCTCCGTTTCAGTGGAAGGGCTGGATCTTTTCTCTTGCTCCCGATGGAAACTTTTTTCCCCTTAGATAAAGTCGGCTCAGGTTTGATGACCTTCTTTTTGAATGTCTGGCTCATCTCCCTAGGTCTTCATGCACTTTCCCTTCAGAACTATGCTAGTCACCATAGGAGTCACAACAGTAGTAACGGGAGTCAGGGCTCCGCGGAGGCCTGTTGGCCACTCGTTCTACTCCTAAAGGTGGCACCGAGGGAGTGGGATTGGGGGTCCCTGTAGCATCCTTCGAGGGTCCATACACCAATAGTAGATCCCTATAACAGACACCATGCTTTTGGGGCTATGTATAATCCAGTATGCATCTCTGAGCACTGAGCAGGGGAATAGTGAAAAAGAAAATAAAGTTAAAATTAAGCAGGAAAAAGCTAAAAAGTTAAAATCAAGTCAAGCGTAGAATTTTCCGTGTGGACTTTGGCCAGCTCCTTCAGCCCTAACACCTTGGAATCCTTCTCCGGATAAGGGATTGGCTCCTACTCCTCTATCTTCCCCTTAAAGAAGACCGGCACTGTCCATGATGGAAATGAGATGCTCTCAGCTGACTCCGCTTCCCTTCTACACTTTCCCTTCTTTTCACGGGCTACCCTGTCCTTCTACACCTTTTTTAGCCACTCTGAGGTCAAATGAGGGGCCAAGTCTTCCCTCACGAATGCCTCATAGATGTGAGGGTCGTTCAGCCACCAGAAGGACGATATTGATATCTCCTTAAATAGGCTCTGCCTTAAGCTCTTATCTAGCTCCCCATATGATACATCTTTTCGGGAGGGGCAGCCAAAATTCTTACTTTGATGTCCTGATGGTGCTGGAGAAGCACATTGGTTCCCATTCAGAACTCCTCATACGAGGATCCAACTAGCAATACCAAGCACCGGGTGCAGGCTAGCTTTTCAGGATACTCCTCGGTCATCCTCCACCGAGACAGGGAATTGAGGTTTGAAATAAAAAGATGGAAATGTTAAGAATTCAATAAGCATGGAGATAGAAAAATTAGAACTTAGCAAATTACTTACCGGGCGGTCGTTCAGCCCATTGTCCCGAGTATACCATTTCAGTGGCACCAACCTTCTTACCCCTGAAATTCCACCAGTACATCGCCAGCGAAGTCTTGCCAGTGTGCCCCTTACCCATTCAAAGAGCACGAGAACCAAGGATCTCAAAGGCCCAAATCTTTGAGCATCACCACATGTGAAAAAAATGCATAGAGCATGCATTAAAATAATTAGAAAATAATCTAAGAAGCATGGACATACCTCCCAAATGTCACAGTAGCCCATGAAGCTGAGGGACTATCCCCAAGACACTATACCTATAAACCAAAAAAACTATGCTAGAGCGGGAGTACCCCAATCGTACTCCCTAATATCCTCTATGCTCTCTAAATACTGTAGGCACCACAGCTTAACGGAGTCATCCTCGCTGCTGAAAAGGGTCTCCCCTATAGCAGAAAACAAAAGTCCTAAAATAAACTATCGATCACCGGACCCCCGGCCCCTCCAAATCCATGTTCTCATAATACGCACGGATGGTGCCAAAATGGATCTAACCACGCTTTTTGTATGATGATGCAACACCCTCAACCCAGGTGACGTCACTGGGCTGAGTTATCAATCATAATTACATTCAAAACCCTATGCTGAATACAAAGCAACTACATCCTCATACTCATACATCATTAATAGACGCTCCAAAATGCGTCCTTACAAAAAAATTTCTTACAAACATACATCATACTGCAACGAAAGACTTTCAAGTCACAACATGAATGGTTACAACCTAATATACGACTGTAGTCATGTGACTCTTATCAACCTATCTCGCAGCTCAATCTTTATCTCACCACTTCCAGCTTGTCTTACCTCAAACAACTTATCCCCTTGCTCAAATTTTCTAGCTTGTTTCTCTTCCCTTTCCTAGAGGGATCTTCTTGGTTAACCTTATAGCTTGCACAGTATAACATAAGGAATGAGCGTAAATCGCCCAGTAAAGATAACATGAGGAGCATTGTGTACAAATGATTCAAAAGACTCGGAGGAATAATAATCATCTCAACGATAGCAATGAATCAAGAGTCGTCAATAAATTTCAGCATCAACATAACTTGTCAAACGATAATTTTCTTTCGTTAGACTGAGCGGCTTTAAGGCCCAACAGAACAGCATTACTGCCACCTCCTCATGGACAAGACTGACTGATTGACTATACAAGTGAACCCGAAATCCAAGGTCGTAAAGATAAACATCATTGAAATACAAATCATTAACATCAAAATCAAATCAAATGCAATGCAATGCACGTGGACAAGACAGACAGGACTCGACCAGACACGACAGACTCTGCTCGAGCGACAGTCATCCTCTTTGGCCATTAATCATAATTCATAGGCCATCCTCCTCATATTGATGTCCCATTTTACGGGATATTCATCTCAGTCTCAAATAAATAGGAGAGACATTGGCAATAAGAAGGGAACTCGTCTAGAGTGCTTTCCCTAACCACCTTACAACCCAGCAGCAGGACATCTTCAATGGGGCGAACTAAGGAAAAATTTATTTCACCTTATGTCGTCAACAACACAACTCAACAAGGAACACCGGATCAGAAGATCAACCGGTGTTCAGACCTAACAAAAAATTTCAACGTAACATCATTAACAGGGCAGACTTGGTAGAAGATTACAGCAAGTCCTCAACAATGTTCTTACATAAGAAGAATGTTGACTACCAATAAGTGCCGACATCTCACAACAACACGCAACAACCTCAACAACATCATCATCAACGATAGGGCGGACTCGGGGAAAGTTTGCCACAAGTCCTCAATGGTGTCCTTAAAGAGAAGAGATATCGGCTATCAATAACTGCCAACATTTCACAACAACAACACGGTAACCCCTACCCAACATCATCATCCACTTCAGGTATGCTAATCGAATCAAATCATAGCATACTAGGACACTCGTCATCTTCACTAAATTCCATCAACAGGGCGGACTAAGAAAATTTATTCTACCTTAAGTCCTCAACCGCACAATTCAAATATATGTATACCGGTCGCAATGACTACCGACATCCAATCATAACAACCAGAATTCAACAACACGTCATCAACATGGCATGCTAATCAAAACAATGAATTAGCATAGCAGAACTGCATTATCCTTACCTCATTGGCTTATAGCCGAAGCAACACGTAATCTCTGATCGCAACGAGCTGTATCACCTAGTCAAATAATACACTGCTCATTAGACATCATTCAACATATACGCACTCTTTGTTCTACCCCTTCACATTTAACCGCTCATAGCGTTTTATGACAGCTAGTTAACCCGATTCAATAACTGGATCCTTAACCTAGCCTTATTGATGCATTAGGGATAACAACCATCTCATTTTAGACCTGTTCCCACCATTCCTCGCTTCGCTTCCCATCACTCCGGGCCATGAAGCACAAGCGATCCCAAAAAATTTATCGCCAACATGGAAAATTACCAAAATACTCCCTAATGGCCGCTACACCACCAACACCCCAAAACTGTTTTGAAACTACTTTTAGATGAACTACATCATTTGTAGCCCAAATAGTTCCTCAAAAAATTTCAAAGGGCAAAATTACCAAAACACCCCCTTGGTTGCCATCCCCCTAACAAACATTTCAAAGCTACTTTAAAACAACTCTCTAGGCGTCCCACACCCCTTCCCAAACAAAAAAACCTTCAAAAAATTTTATCAAGAAATTACCAAAATACCCCTCTCCGGGTGGTAATTTACCAAAATGCCCAATGAGGGTTCCCGGGACCAGAAAAAACTCAAAACGAATTTAAAACGCTATTTTAGGCCTGCCAAAGTCGCTTTGGTGCCAAAATTAATTTTAGAAAATTTTTCGCCCAAAATCCCGAATCGCTGTCCGGACCGAGCGCTTAAAAGCCCGTTCGGCCAAAAATAGCAAACGACTTCGGAATGATCCCAAAATTTTTGAAAATGGCACTTCTCATAATCCTCGGGTCCTCGTAAACTGTGCTAGACTGATATTTTAAATTCCACCACAAAGTTTCAAAATTCCCACAACGGTTAACCCCTTTCCCGGCCTTAGAAAAATCTGAAATTTTTGCACAATGTAGGTCTTCTAAAAATAACTAGGGTCTATTTTTGCACTTTGGTTAAATCTGACGCCAACTATTTTTAAAAATTCGAATTAAAACCTGGTTATTTAATTTTCACATTTAGTGACAAAAATAGTCACTATTCACATCAACACACCCACTACTTCACCTTCACGCACACACACTCATCTTCTTCCTTATTGAACCAACCATGTACCTGGATATTTTTACCCCATAATCCTGCATGAAATCTCCATTTTTAAACACTTAAATCACTTAATTGCATTACCATTACACCTTGATGCCCTAAATCCATTTGGTTTACACAATTGCTCCCAATTATACACCCACAATTTGAATTAAACCACCATGGATGAAGAACACACACTAAAACACACTGAAACACACACCCACCACTAAAACCTTGCCAATTTCGAAACCCTAATCACTTTCTCTTCTTGGTTGTGGTTTAGATTCTCATATTTCACAATCTATCAAAATTCCATTTCAATTTCCACCGGAATCTATATACGCAGCTCATAATATTTATATGTACACAGATATCACATAATCTTCAACAAATTCAACTAATTTCCACAATAATGGGCTTAAGTTTCATACCCTATTATGGTTCGGGTGCAATCTTCTTTTTCCTTTTCTTCTTCTTTTTTCCCTCTTTTTTCTTCCCTTTTTATTTCTCCTACATGCTTGATGTTCTTCACGCCCAGCTACTTTTCATAACTTTCTTCTATTTGCAATTTCACCCCACAAACTTCCTTTTATATTTAACTCCATTTAATCTTATCCCAACTATAGTTTATAATTTCCAACATTGAGTTAGCTTGAAACAACCAGGAGGTGGCCATTATGCATGATCTGATTTCTCCAACTTGTGACACATTTCACAAACTTTCAAATTTTGCACTTTGGCCCCTCAAGTTTCAAAATTTGGATTTTGACCCCTCGACTTTGAGAAATTATATTTCCACCCCAAAATCATCCTAACCCCTCCTTTAGCCCCCTAACACCTTGTTATCATCAAAATGATGCTACTTAATAAAAATAAGCATCTCGTTCACCATATTTATCAAAATTACATTTTTGCCCCTTAACTTTTTAAAATTGCATTTTAACCCCCAAGGCCACTCTAACCCCCTATTTAGCTTCCTAACACTTAATCATCACCAGCATATATTTACTTAATAAAAATAAGACCCCTTAGTAATCAAACTAACGGTTAGATTAATTTCTGATATTTTACGGGGTATCTCACCCTCCCCCCTTAAATAAATTTTGTCCTCAAAATAGGGACAAACCTCATTCTGCAAGTTGGTGTGGACATCATTACCGCATAAGCATCTCGGGTTTCAAGGTAACCTTCTTGACCGCATGATTTTCCCCCAATCAACTTTGACCACCTATATTCACGTAAACATGTTCCTTCTTATCAGCCATCTTTGTCGGTGCCTCATAATACGAGATATTATCTCGAATTTCAACTTGTTCTAACTAGATCCCACGCATAGAATTGGAATCATACTTCCTCAACATTGACATGTGATACACGTTACGCAATTAACTCAATCCTGAATGTAGATCGAGTTTGTATGCTATCTTCTCAATCCTAGGCGGGATTTTAAACGGTCTGATGAACCTCGGACTCAACATCCTCCACTTCTTGAATCGCATGATTCCTTTCCACGGCGACACTTATAAAAATGTACTATGTCATCTACTTCAACTTCAACATCCTACACCTCTTGTCAGCATAACTTTTCTGCTAATTCTACGCAGTAAGATTTCTCTCTTGGGTATCGATCACCTTGTTTTCTATTTCTTTGCACAGTCTTGTGCGAAACAGTCTCGACTCTAATCACATTCTACAAATAGGTGTGTGACATCTTCGGCCATACAACACTTCATAAAGAGCTATTTTTCTTTGCTCAATCGATAACCACTTTTATAGGAGAATTCGACTAAGAGTAACTATTTACCCCATGCTCTCTCAAAATAATTAATGCAGACCCTCAACATTCTCCCCGTATTCATATCATACGTCTTAATTGGCCACCTGTCTGAGGAAAAGGCCGTCCTCATTATCAACTTTGTTTTTATTTCTTCTTGAAAACTTTTCCAAACTCTAAAGGTGAACCTTGCGTCTCTGTCGGACACATCAGTTACTTAAACTCCATTACAACTAACCACTCACTTAACATAAGTTTGGGCAAGTCATTTAAAAAAATATTCTTCCCGAACAAAATAAATCAGGACATCTCAATCAACCTATCCACTACAACCCAGATAGATGTATATCTCTTAGTTATTTGTGGTAACTTTAACACCAAAATTCATCGTACTGTGTTCCTATTTCCACTCAGGTGCAAGGAGTGGTTGCACTATCTGGCGATCTTCTTATAATCCACTTTTACTTGTTAGCAGGTCAAACATCAGGATACAAAACTTTTATATATCCCTCTTCATGCTAGGCCATCAAAATTTTTTTGGACCGTAACTTAGGGTACATTTTTGCCTCCCCTAAGTGAATTGACACTTAAAACTATGAGTACCCTTCACAATTTCTTCTCTCAATTCATCGCTAGATGGAACACATATCCGACCTTCACATTCATACTCACTATCCTTATCCTCATCAAAATTTCTTTTTCATTACTTTCTAATCCCTGTTGGATCTCAACATCCTTTCATGTTGGCCTTAAGCTTCTTTGATTTAATTAAGATGCGCTGGTCGCATTTCCATATGAAACAAACTATTACTTCCTTTTCTCCATTTTTGAACTTTGATTTCGAGTTGTTTACATTCTTATGAACCTGGCGTAACAATCATCACAATTAATTTTCCCTAATAGGGCATCTTAGAGAAATTCTCAATGAGTTTTTGGTAGCCTCCGATTGACCTTAGGAAGCTACTCATCTCAAACACCAATTTTTGTCATTCCCCATTCATCACTTTTTTCAACTTTTTCCCGATCTCTTAACTTGCTTTCGCATCGACCCCATCTACCCAAATTTTCTCGTCAAAATTCACCATCCTTGAATTTGACATACAACTTAGCTTTCTTAAAATTTGTTGAACTTGCCATTGTGCAAGTTCTTCCTTGCCTTTTGTACCACCCGTAAGGTCACCAATAAGACGACGACACAACGATCAAGTGCTCTCAAAAACTTGATTCATCAAATTCATAGACGCCACATGGGCATTAATCAATTCAAATGACATTCCCAAGAATCCATAATGCCTGTCTTAGTTTCTAAAGACAATCTTGACAACTTCATCCTTCTTATTCTTAACTAGTGATTACCTATTCTAAGATCAATCACAGAAAGAAAACATTTAGCACCTTGCAATTGATCCACATATCCTCTATGTGAGGCAATGAGTAATTACTCATGACTGTCACCTTATTCAGTTTTAACAATCGATACCTAGTCTCACAAACCCCTCTTTTCGTTTTTGCTTTCAGTGACCACCCTTAGAGTACCTTTTTACAATATGCCCCGGCTGGTAATACTTGGAATAGTCCCTTTTAATTCATCTTAACATTAGTTCAGTGGCTTACTCACACATGTAAGGAATTATGTAATTGCCCTAATATAATCCGTATCCTCATGCCCTAATCCGCACCATCTACATTTTCTGACTGACTGACTATGCAAGTGAACCAGAAATCCAAGGTCGTAAAGATAAACATCATTGAAATACAAATCATTAAAATTATGAACATCAAAAGAAAATCAAATGCAATGCACGTGGACACAATAGACAGGACTCGACCAGACACGATAGACTCTGCTCGAGTGAAGTCATCCTCTTTGACTATTGATCATAATTCATAGGCCATCCTCCTAATATTGACATCCCATTTTACGAGATGTTCATCTCAGTCTCAAATAAATAGGAGAGATATTGTCAATAAGAAGGGAACTCGTCTAGAGTGCTTTCCCTAACCACCTTACAACCTAGTAGCAGGACTTCTTCAACGGGGCGGACTAAGGAAAAATTTATTTCACCTTATGTCCTCAACAACAAAACTCAACAAGGAATACTGGATCAGAAGATCAACCGGCGTTTAGACCTAACACAAAATTTCAACGTAACACCATTAACAGGGCGGACTTGGGAGAAGATTACCGCAAGCCCTCAACAATGTTCTTACATAAGAGGAATTTTGACTACCAATAAGTGCCGACAACTCACAATAACCGCAACGACCTTAACAATATCATCATCAACGATAAGGAAGACTCGGGAGAAGTTTGCCACAAGTCCTCAATGGTGTTCTTAAAGAGAAGACATATTGGCTATCAATAACAGCGGACATCTCACAACAACAACACGATAACCCCTACGTAACATCATCATCCACTTCAGGTATACTAATCAAATCAAATCATAGCATACTAGGACACTCGTCATCTTCACTAAATTCCATCAAAAGGGCAGACTAAGGAAATTTATTCTACCCTAAGTCTTCATCAGCATAATTCAAATATATGTATACCGGTCGCAATGACTACCGGCATCCAATCATAACCACAACAATTCAACAACACGTCATCAACATGGCATGCTAATCGAAATAATGAATTAGCATATCAGATCTACATTATCCTTACCTCATTAGCTTATAGTCGAAGCAACTCGCAATCTCTGATCATAACAAGCTGCATCACCTAGTTAAATAATATCCTGCTCGTCAGACATCATTCAACATATACACCCCCCCTTTTCTACCATTTCCCATTTAACCGCTCACAGCATTTTATGACAGCTAGTTAACCCGATTCAATAACTAGATCCTTAACTTAGCCTAATTGATGAATTAATGATAACAACCATCTCATTTTAGACATTTTCCCACCATTCCCCGCTTCCCGTCACTCCCGACGCTGAATAACATGCGATCCCAAAAAAATTAGCGCCAACATGGCAAATTACCAAAATATCCCCTGATGACCGCTACACCACCAACACCCCAAAACTGCTTTGAAACTACTTTTAGATGAACTACATCATTTGTAGCCCAAATGGTTCCTCAAAAAATTTCAAAGGGCAAAATTACCAAAACACCCCCTTGGCGGCCATCCCCTGAACAAACATCTCATAGCTACTTTAAAACAATTCTTCAGGCATCCCACCCTCCTTCCTGAACAAAAAAGTCCTTTGAAAAATTTTACCAAGAAATTACCAAAATAACCCTCTCTAGGTGGTAATTTACCAAAATGCCCCCTGAGGGTTCCCAGTACCAGAAAAACTCAAAATAGCTTTAAACACTATTTTAGGCATGCCAAACTAGCTTTTGTGCTAAAAATACTTTTAAAAAATTTTCGCCCAAAAATTTCGAACCAGTGTCTGGACCAAGAGCTTAAAAGCCCGTTTGGCCAAAAATAGCAAACGACTTTGAAATGATCCGAAATTTTAGAAAATGGAACTTTTCATCATCCTAGGGTCCTCATCAAATTTTCACGCAAAACTACAATATAGTGATATTTTAAATTCCACCACAAAGTTTCAAAATTCCCATAGAGGTTAACCCCTTTCTCGGCCTCAAAAAAATTTTAAAATTTTCCACGATGTAAGTCTTCTAAAAATAACTGGGGTCTTTTTTTTTTCACTTTGGCTAAATCTGACCCTAACTATTTTTAAAATTTCAAATTAGAACCTGGTTATTTAATTTTTACCTTTAGTGACAAAAACAGTCACTATTCACATCAACACACGCACTACTTCACCTTCACGCACACACACTCATCTTCTTCCTTATTGAACCAGCCATGTACCTGGGTATTTTTACCCCATAATCCCCTGTGAAATCTCCATTTTTACACTCTTAAATCACTTAATTGCATTACCATTACACCTTGATGTCCTAAATCCATTCGATTTACATAATTGCTCCAAATTACACACTCACAATTCGAATTAAACCACCATGGATGAGGAACACACACTAAAACACACACCCACGACTAAAACCTTGCAAATTTTGAAACCCTAATCACTTTTCTCTTCTTGGCTGTGGTTTAGATTCTCACATTGCACAATCAAAAAAAATTCCATTTCAATTTTCACCCAAATCTATATACGCAGCTGATATATATTTATATATACACAGATATCACATAATCTTCAACAAATTCAACCAATTCCCACAATAATGGGCTCAAGTTTCATACCATGTTAGGGTTCGGGTGCAATCTTTTTTTTTTCCTTTTCTTCCTCTCTTTCTTCTTCCTCTTTCTTCTTCCCTTTTCTTTCTCCTCCATGCTTGCTATTCTTCACGCCCAACTACTTTTCATAACTTTCTTCTATTTGCAATTTCACCCCACAAACTTCTTTTCATATTTAACTCCATTTAATCTTATCCCAACAATAGTTTATAATTTTCAACATTGAGTCAGCTTGAAACAACCAGGAGGTGGCCATCATGCATGATCTGTTTACTCCAACTTGTGACACATTTCACAAAGTTTCAAATTTTGCACTTTGGCCTCTCAAGTTTCCAAAATTTCATTTTGACCCCTCGACTTTGAGAAATTATAATTCGACTCCAAAATCACCCTAACCCCTCCTTTAGCCCCCTAACACCTTGTTATCATTGAAATGATGTTACTTAATAAAAATACGCATCTCGTTCACCATATTTATCAAAATTATATTTTTGCCCCTTAACTTTCCAAAATTGCATTTTAACCCCCAAGGACACACTAACCCCCTATTTAGCTTCCTAATACTTAATCATCACCAGTATATTGTTACTTAATAAAAATAACACTCCTTAGTTAATCCAACTCACGGTTCGATTAATTTTCGGTATTTTTTGGGGTGTCACAGATAATTCATAGCCAAGCCACAGGATCACGAGGTCCCAGTCTTTATCAAGATCATAGGCCCAGTGACAGGCCTCCCTCGAGCATAAATACCCGTGAAGCTTTGAAGTCGAATGGGGCGACCATCGCCTCCCTACATGACATGTGAAAAATATTAGTGGGATACTACTAATACTCGGCTAGATACAAGAGATGTCTTTTGTTATGGGTCACAAAGTACAACCCATTCAAGAAAAGGTCAAAACACATATCAGCTATCCTAGCATTGATGGGTCTGGGGGATTTTCATCCACCATTCTCTAAAGAGATTAGGGGTGCCCCTACAGTGCAAGTTCATAGAGAGGGGCTGTAAAATCAAAACATGGGAAAGAAATCCTGAAGAACTGTCCGGTTCGAGCATGAATTGCATGAAAAATTATATAGATGGGTCCCACTTTGCATGGGAATGGGTGTGTATATGTGTGTGAAGGAAGGTGAAATAGTGCGTGTGATCATATAAAATTTGTAAGAAACATACGTCCTCCCCGAAAATGTTTGCTAAGGTGCACTCTTTGCTTTGGGGTTAGGAAGGAATGATCATCTGGTCGATTCTTTGGACAGAATCGAGAGATTTTGCCGATTTGTGGGCCTCCTTGATACCCTCTTCTTCTGCGGATGTATTCAACCACTCTCCAACAAATTGAGAGAAACCAAACGAAGATTGAACCAAATTATATTGTAGAAGTGTGACTAGGGTAAGACTGCACGTTCTAGAGGTCTCAGGAGAAAGAAATTTGAGAGAGATTAGAGTTGGATTAGGTTTTAAGTGTTTAAGAAAGCCCTAAAATCTCCCAAAAACCTATTTTTTCATTTAACTTAGTCAATACGGCTGACAAGCAACCAATTTTCATCTCTTTAATTTTTAAAATTAGCAATGCGGCTGATAACTGACACATTTTTGTGCAAGAAATTTTCTTTTCAAAAACCTGCTAACTAACTGGCCGATTTTTTATCCAAAATTTCAAAACTTTCCCAGACTCTAATCAACTGGTTAGTTTTCGAACCCGAAAAAGGAATTCGTATTCATGTGTAAAATGTATTCTTATGTGTGCCTGCATGCCATTATGTGGTTGCATCGCCATTACTTTCCCACAAATTTGTGTGTTTGCCTACAACGCGTTTCGCATGACATTTAATTCATTCTGCCAAAAATGCATTTATCCAACATTTGTTTGCTATCCTGCTTGCCTGCACATGCTCATCATCCTAGCCCCAAATTGTTATAAAATCCAAATTTTGGAATTAGTTGCTCAATTTAGTGATTTTTGTGCAGTGTAATGCCACTACAAAATCCCGTGCTTGTTGCTAGAAGTAGTAGTTTCTTCATATAATTGTACTAATATATTTGAAACTCAACAATCAATTGTCTTTATGGAATCGTTGGATAAGGCTTCGAGTGATGTTCCCAAAATCTTCGTGTGTCAAAGCAACTAACCGGTTAGTGACGCCTTGTTGACTTCGGCTCTTAGACATGCATCATTCTAAGCGACCAACTGCATAGTGACACATTATTGGCTCCGGCTCTTAGGATCACCTCCTTTCTTATATCTAAGCGACCAGTCGCTTAGTGACGTGTTGTTGGCTCTGGCTCTTACATATAAGCCCAGTTTGCCTAAGAGACCAACTGCTTAGTGGCGCGTTGTTGGTATTGACTTCTAGACATGCTATTCTCATCTGCCTAAGCGACCAATCGCATAGTGATTTGTTGTTAGCTTCGTCTCTTAGGCAGTGAGTTTTCTATATCCAATCTTCAGGGTGTCTAGACGATCAACCGCTTAGCGACACGTTGTTGGCTTCGGCTTCTAGACATGCTATTCTCATCTGCCTAAGTGACCAACTATTTAGTGACGCGTTGTTGGCTCCAGCTCTTCGGTATTAAGTTTTCCAATTTCAGATCTCTTTTCCTTAGAAGATCAACTGCTTAGTGACGCATTGTTGACTTTGGCTTCTAAGGAAACACCTATTGTTCGATGACCAATTGTTGTTACTGTTAGCTCCAGCAACGAACAATAGTTTTACTTTATTTTGAACAACGTTGGTCGAATTCCTCTTTGGAGGATATGTTCGAAGGTTCGACCTCATATCCGAGTCATGGTCCTAAAGTCTGTTCTGAGTTTTGTGGTCTTTTGCCATGTTGTCCTAGAAAAATTTGCTATTTGTCTGTGATGTTCGCCCGTGCGCGAGTTCCCTCACTAAAGGACTCTGTAAACACCCTATTTTTGTTAGTTATTATTAAATAATTAATTAATGGGCTTCATTATTCATTATAAGTTTATTATTAAGCCTAGACCTAGTAATATGACTTGATTAATTAATTTAGCCCAGTCCAGTCCAATTTTGAAATCTAGTGGTCTTGTCCAGACCACCGTCGAGTCCAGTTCATAATTTGTCCAGTCCAATCTTATTGTGTCCAGTCTAGTGTCAAGATTTTATAATTGAATTAGTATGTCCAGATAATTTGGAAATAATATGTGAATTATCCTTGATGTAAAGAGTAAATCCTTAATTTATATGGTTAGACACGTATTATCCCAAATCTGGTACATCCTATCTGTGAAATTGGAGATAATTACCGAAATTAGGGTCAGATAATGCCTCGAAATTTAAAAAAATTATTTTCTAAATTATGGGATGAATCGGCCGATTAATTGACTTTTGTTCATATGCAATTTTATCGAGTTTTCTGACTTATCTTCAGCCTTGCAGATTGACATAACCAATCTTATCAAATTCTGCAATGCTGAACACTAAAAAAGAGCTCTTAGCCTTAATTTCTAGGGGTCTAAAAGCTTATTCTTCTTAGAGCTTGCGTACCAGTTTTTCTGTGAAGTGATACTTTAACTCTTAAGAGAATCTTAGCCATTCATATTCACTCTATATAAGTCCATTTAGTCTACGCATAGGGAATCATTAGGAGAATGTTCCAGAGTCTTTGCGACAAGCTACTTCAAGAGATAATCTTTACTAGTTTTCTAGTATAGAAATCACTTTAGATTATTTCCCAGTCCCGTCGTCACATTTCTATTCAAAAACACATAAAAAGTCTTTTACATTTCTTTATGTACATCTAGGCTCAAAATATAAATTACTTCCCAAAGGATCAAAGTTGAACTATGACGATTTTGATTATGCTTTGTCTTACCGGATACGTAGGCAATTTGACCCCCGATATCGAGTTCAAGCCAAAAACATTAAAATCAACTTAGGGTAAGTTTGATCATATTTTTTGTATTATGTATGTAAAGGCCAAAAATCAAGAAAAATGAAATAGAGATCGAAAGGGCGTGGCCGATGCCTAACTCCTTTCCGTTGTGTACCTTAATCCCCAGCCCGGTTTTCGATAGATTACTTGCTCTTTGGGGGCACTTAGAGTCATTTTTAGGGTTTTTTTTTTCTATTTTTCAAATAAGATGGCAACTCCATAAAATCCTTCTTATTAGGGATTTTTCTAAGGTGGCTTGCTATAGTCATGCTTTTTAGTATCCTTGGATGATAATCCATAAGTTAGGGGCTCCAACATCAAGTCACACTCTTCTTTTGTCTGTCGACCATATATAAATTAGGAGCTCGAGCAACGGACAAAGTCATGCTTTTTAGTATCCCCAAACGACCATCTAAAAGTTAGGGGCCCCGGCATCAAGGTATACACCTCCTCTCTCCGTCAACCATCCAAAACTTGGATGACCAATCATTGTTATTATTGGCTCTGGGTTTTAAGAAAACGCCTTTGTATGGCAACTAGCCGGTTTGCAGACATTCTTGGCTTCGGCTCTGGATGAAGTTTAATGTCATTTGATGGCCAATTGTTGTTACTGTTGGATCCAGCTTCGAACGATATTCCCTTTCAAACTACATGGGTCTGGTTCATCTTCAGAGGACACGTAATAAACCTTACAAAGGTCCGACCTCATATCTGCATGTTATTTGCAAGTCTGTCCAGAGTCTTGTGGTGTTTTCACTAGGAAAATGTTGGTTTTCGGTGATGTTCGCCCACAGACGAGCTCCCTCAGCGAGAGGCTCTGTAGACACCCCATTTTGTAGTCTTTTTATAGCAATTATTGTTGAGCTTTATTGGTAATTGAGGTTTATTATCAATTATAAGTGTAGGCATTTTGATAAATAATGAGCTTAATTTATTTAGTCCAGTTTTGTCCAGTCGAGTTCAGTTTGAGTTCAGTTCAGTTCAGTTTGGAGATTGTGATTGGTTATATAATTTAGAATCATCTTGTAGTTAATCCATGATGCATGCAAATCTTATTGATCTATATAAAAATTTGAGATGATTTCTAAAATTTGTTACAAATCATATGTTTTATCAGCGATAATTATTGAATTAAGGACAGATAATGTTCTGAAATTTGGAAAAATCTAAAAACTAGGGACAAACTGGCAGGTTGGTTAACTTTTTGTCATTTGGCCACACCTGAAACACACTCCCGTTTCCCAATGGCAACTCCGACCGCCATGTCGCTTGTTGCAACTCTGACAAATAGAATTATAACCTATAGACAGAGGCCTCTGAACAAAGTTCTGGCTAAAGCTCCTACTCAAATTACCTTGAGGTTGACCCTACCTCTGACCTTGGTCTTTCTGACCAACAGTAGTCAATGAAGATGCATGTCTTCACTTCCCATCATTTTGTGCCTCGTGTGATTGGGATAGCTCTGGTTGATCTCTCTTGCCTGCCTTTGCATCTTTCCTCTCTCTAAAATCCCTTGCTTCAGATTCAATAGTCTTCATAATGTCCACGCACTGAACATAGGTCTCAACCGGGACTGGAACAATTTGGTGTCTAATGCTAGACTTAAGACCCCAAGTGAACATTTGCACTCTATCCTTTTCATTAGCCACCAACTGCTTACCATAACGAGATAGTCGCGTAAACTTTACCTCATACTCAGCAACACTCGTATTCTCCTCCTGCCCGTAGATTAAGAAAATCATGATACATCTGTTCTTTTACACTCCTAGGAAAATAATGGTCAAAGAATAAAACCTTGAACTTATCCCATGTTATCGCCCTGCGTTGTTCTGCCGTCTTACTATCCTCAATCAGTTTCCACCAATGGTCTACTTCCCCATCTAGCTTATACACTATAAGTTCTATCTTCTCTTCGTCTGTACAACCCATGGGCCTAAACAACTTTTCAAGTCAAGAAATCTATTTCTCCGCCACAATCGAATTGTCGGTTCCTCCCAAAGGTTCTACATTTTTCTTATCAAACTGCTCTAACAAGCTACGGGTCTGAGTCTGCTCGTGATTCGGTTTCTAAGGTGGGTTAGGTTGATTCTGTTTATTTAACTGAGCTTGCTGATTAGCCAGTAATTGAGTCAACTGAGCTTACTGGTTTGCCAAGAGGGTTAGAAGATCTGACGGACTCTCGTTCCCTATGACGTTCGGATGCTCCACATTCCGATTGCGAGTTCGCCTATTATTATGACTGCTCGCTAGTATTACAAAAGAAAACTAGGGTCAGATACTTACTGAAATATTACACTTAAATCTACCCATCCTACCCATCTCACAACTTATTTGATCATAAACATGAGTCTACAAAATCTCATACCTAAGCTCTGATACCAACTGTAACGTCCCGAATTACTTTCGAAGCGTTAATGCTGAATAAATAGAAATCAGAGAAAACTTAAAAATTATCAGAAGACTCCAAAATGGCAAATCAGAGCATGCACTAATAAATTACAAAATGGCAATATCTGAAGAATTTTACAAAAGTCCCCTAAATTTTGTTTAGTTAATTGAATTTTGCCCCGACTTTCTATTATTCCTAAAAGAAAAGACCCCAAATAACTACTTACGATATTTTACGTGTTAGAAAAATTAATAACAGGCTGTTGCGTCACTCGCTTCACCAATTTGTCATTATAGGTTGCCAATAAAATATCGTTTACACAAATTGAAGCTAAATGTTGTGTGCAAAAAATTGTCGCTAAAGAACTAAAATAAATCGGCAAGAAATACTAAGATTCGGTGTATTACATTATCCCCCACTTATTAAAATTCCGTCCTCAAAATTTTGTTTCCTCCTAACCATTCCTGATCTCAATATCTACCAACATACACCTCAATATTTCTACATCTATTTACCAAATACAGTTTCGAGCACTTTACAAAGTATATGTATGAAAGTCCTCAAAATATAAATTGCATTCATCACACTTGACCCACCGATCAATATTATCTCAAGGAATCACAGGTTCCACCTCTGTGTAATTACTATCTCTATTTTTTAATCTTTCTCCATTTGTACCATTAAATCATAACATTTATGATCTACTTGCCACATGGGTTCGTTACGAGGTGGTTTCAAGTCTTCTGAGCAAGTGTCCTCTCAAGGTAGTTTTATACTGCTTTTTAGTCTAGACTACATTGGGGAAGTCTAGAGTGTCTCCCATCCTGACGACCAAATTTTGGTAAGTAGAATAAAAGTTAGAAAAAGAGTCTTTCAAACTTATTTTTTTCTATTTGCACCGAAGGACAAAGTTCAGGTCACCTCGCGTAAGGTCTATTCAAACTACGATGATTTTAATTTCGGTTTATCCAACTGAATACATTGGTCATTTGACCACAGCTATCAAATTCAAACCAAGGTCATGGAACTATGTTAAGGTAGATTTATACTTTTTGTACATGTTTACGTCTTATGAGTTAATTAAAAGGCCAAAATATTCATAAAAACAAAGTAGAGATCACGAGGGCAAAATGAGTATATAACACATTTACGTTATATAACTTAGTCCCCGAACTTATCATCTCAGTTTTCTATAGATAAGAAACCTAGTTAGGCATTTTAGACCCTTCTAGGATTTTTTTTCTTATTTTTCTTTTATTTTTTTTAACAATAAATTAAGATGGTGACTCCGAATTATACCTTCTTGAGTCTAAAACTTCCGAGGCGGATTGCTACAAGTAGGAATATAAGCTCAAAGGCCATGCAATGAAATGGCAGTAAAAGGGGACCAAACATAAATAAAAGGTATTATGGGGAGATATTGTAGTCATTCTCATGATATTTTATTGCATCTCAATGTTCATTCGTTAAACCAAACTCCAAAGCTAATTGTGATTGCATAAACATGCTAATTACCTAAAGGACGATTACGAAAACTACAAGAAAGAAATGATGCAAACCGTGAACCAAATGTTCACCATCTAAAGGTTGTCAGTGCTTGATAGAAAATAATGCTTTTGTTCACCATTTAGCCTGTAATGGCCATTACCATGTAATTCAAGACACTCCAAAGGATGGCTTTTTCATTCCATCAACAAGACATATTTTTCATCATTATGTCGTCCAATCCTATAATGACAAATAATGTTGTAATCTACGCTTATCCATATTTTTATACGTTTCTTTACATGTATATAATACATGCTACCAAATTACTTTGCTTTTATTTCTCAAAGTATGATCAGTATTACACTATAAGTAACATTCTTAACACACACACACACACACACGTATAATAAAAAATGCTACATTCTGAATATTATTACTATCATATCAAAAACACATTTAATGACATTTTTTTTTATCTTTTTAAATTGCTCAATGAAACATTTGCATTAACTTT
This sequence comes from Escallonia herrerae, assembly GCA_033070095.1. NCBI lineage: Eukaryota > Viridiplantae > Streptophyta > Magnoliopsida > Escalloniales > Escalloniaceae > Escallonia > Escallonia herrerae. Next base: position 434,729 of record JAVXUP010000266.1, on the reverse strand, counting down.
TATGGCTCCAAAAGAATCAAATATCATGCCAAACAAGTACGAATAAAAGTTCAAAGGCCATTGCAATAAAATGGCCATAACTATGCGCCAAATATTAACAAAAATGTATTATGGCGACATGACACACACACACACACACACACAGAGTAGAGGATTCAATTGTAAAACCAAACAATCAAGTGTAACATTGCCGATGAATCTTTAGCGGTGAACTAAACACGGTTATTATGTAGACGATACAATTACCGTAACATAATGATTCAAACCGTGAACCAAATAAGTACTTAGTGCTTTTGTCACACCTCCTAGAATAATATGCACTCTACATTAATCGACCATACCATAAACCAATGCGTCGAAATCTCATGAGTTTAAGAATGCCATAGCCACAAACATGCTTTCACCTTTTCTTTTTTGCTAGTCACTTGATATATCAAAACCCAAAAAATGAGAAGAGCAAATAGAATTACCAACATATGGACGGATGAATCTTTATGGGACCACATTTAATTTTGGACAACAGTTGCAAACATTACGATGATAGCAACGTATGCTTTAAGCCCATTTGGCCAGGACGGCCATACAGCCGGCGCCAAAAAGAAGGGAAAGATTAGCCAAAAGCTGAAGCTTGCCATTTCCTTGCATTCTGGGATTCATGAAGTCAGCAGCAAGAAGATCCACAAGGGCCATATAAATTAATATTCCTGCTGATGCTGCATTGAAGATCCCTTCAACTATCATAGCGTTTGTACTGTTGTCCTTGTATATGCTTGCTACTCCTATTCCAATTACTATCCCAACTGGCGTTGTAAGAGAGAAAAACACCGCCATTACTGTAACAGCACGAGACTTGAACTGTGCCTACAAATACAAAATGTTGTAAGAAACGGAAAATGTCATTCAAGTACAGTATTGGTCTAATAGGCCAACACTGTTCAAATACTCCTTTCTCCCTCTACAAATAAGTAAATTCCGAGTAGTCATATTTTCTTGAAGAAAAGTTAGTCTTGGCACATTAGATTTTGTTTTTGTCTTTATAAATATCTTGGAATTGGAAAGGTATAATGAGGTTCACATCAGCAGTGTGAAGGTTTTGACATATGGGTAAGACACAGTTGTTGGACCATCATTGACAGGGCCTGTACCCAAAGAATCTAAACATGCACTGACCTGCCCCGGACCACTAGTCACATACAATTGCAGTCGAATCTCGCTTCAAAAAATTGAGACTCTCGTACTGCTCTTAGAGGAAAGGAAAGGTGACTTGTCCGCATCTTTACTATGGACTGTTAAGGATTGAGGACTTCGAAATGCAATTCTTAAAGTGCTTAAACAGTCTAAATTAGGCTCAGATTAGAACTTGAAAGGTAAAAGTAAAGTTTAGGAATACGAAAAATTACTCGTTATCACAAGTATATCAAGAAAATCAAGTATGACAAATAGGTCCTAAGAATTATGTTTTCATTCTTAGATACGAAGTGAATATGTTCAATATACGATACTTCATGTAAATCGATTATATTTCTTAAGAGTACGGTAAATGGTATCTTCCACTAATTTTTAACATTTTTCCAAAGACTCTAATTGACTCGAAACATTCAATGCCTACTCTTCACATAAGTGAATTTAGTGTCAGTGACAGGATGAGGGTGTAGAGAAAAAGCTTTTGGCCTCACCATGTGTTTAAGTGATTGAAGTCTACTTATTTTCTGTCTGCTATCTATACCTGGGAGATGCAACCGCCGAGACCCATGCCCTCAAAAAATTGATGGAAGGTCAAAGCGGCCACAAGTGGCCTTATTGTCTTCGGACTTTCGGAAGCACCCAAGGAAATCCCAATAATCACCGAGTGCACAATAATCCCCAGTTCCAGGACCTACAAAACAGATATAAAAAATAAGATACATGTATCATCTTTACACTACATTCATTGTAAGGCTTAATTGCACCTATATCCCTGAGGTTAGGGTAAAATTACAGTCAAGAACATTAAGTTTTAAAAGGTAACATACCATGACCACAAACGTTAAAAAGGTAACCCTTGTATCTATTCATTAAGTATGCGTCCAAAGAGTGCACTATTTTCATGATATCATCAATGCGTATTTTTAAAATAACAATACTGCCCTTGTACTGTATATTTTTAAATTCGGATTTTCAAACCCTAATTTAATGGTATATAATATAAAATTTTAAACCTAAATTTTCAAATAAAGATTTGAAACTCTAATTTCTAACTCTCTCTCTCTCCATCCAAAATTTCTATTTCAAAATATTGCCTTTCTTAATGTTGTTTTTATTTCCCTTAAAATACATTTCTTTCCAAGAAATATGGAAAACTCCTAATTCACAAAGCTCACACCCTAATTTTCATTCTCCCCCAAATTCAAACTCACGTCGCCGCCCCTTCCCTCGAATCCACGACACTGCTGCCCCCCTCAGCCCCACTTGCCTCTGCTCTCCCTCCTCCACCCCATTGCCACCCCCTCCCCCCAACCTGCACCACCTCAACCACTCCGACAGCCCCGTTCACCCTTCCATCGCCACCACCACAATAGCTCACCACAACCAAATAGATCCAGCCACCCCTGTCGCCACCACCATCATCCTCCCTCAACCCCTGCCCCTAAAATTTACTCAGCCGCGACGTACCACCACCACAACCGATGACCAATCAACCACCATAATTGTATCTGCAACCCACCATCATCTCTACGACCAACCGCCACCATACCCACGGCCTTCCATCACCATCAAAGCTTTCAGATCTGTGTTTTTTTTTTATAATTATTTAAATCAAATCTTGTTTTTGTTGTGTGGGCTCGTATTGTGTATTGACCAGCAGTCGTGTTGTGTATGGCTTGACCGGCGATGGTGGTGTGGATTGGTACGTTTGGGTGTGGTTTTGGTGTTGAGGTTAAGTATAGGTGATGCCAGTGGTTAGTCGTGGAGGTTCAATTTGACCCTCTGATGAGTCGTTTGGTGGTGGTAGTTGGTCAAATGAAGGCGGTGGTGGGCTAATTGGAGGCAGTGATAGGCTAATTGGTGGGAAGCTAGCTTGCCGCTTTGGTATTTGCTCCAGTGCAGAGGGCGCGATGGTGGTGCGAGGGTGGTTCACGGCACTGGTGTATCGTAGTTGACAATGGTTTGTATGTATGGTGGGTGTAAGCAGTGTCAAGGGTATAGGGCTGTGGTTTGGAAAGAAGAGAGGAGAAAAAAATGCGAGAGGAGAGGAATTTAGCTTTCAAAAGTAAAGGGTTGCATTTCAAGAAATTAAATTTTAAGTCATGAAAAATACGGTCATTAATTTTTTTAAAACCGTTATTTATTCTTGTATTCCGTTAGGCCAAAAGATATAAGTGCTTAGTTTTCAAACTTATGAATACTTGTGTAATTTTACCCAAACCTCAGAGACATGAGTGTAATTAACTCTCAGCGTAATATATATCTAAACATTTGAGGTTGATTTGCGTGCAAAGTATTAAATATTTTGCATTTGAAATAAGTAAAAAAGATGCTTTCCGCGTTTCAAACCAAAAGTACAAATGTAGCCTTCACGCGCCTAAAGTTTGTATGATATCTAATAACAAGAGCAAGAAAGGCAATAAAACGCAACGATCTACGACACATCATCACATTATGTTTCTTATAAAAAAAATTGTATTTATAAAATTTGTATACTAAACATAAAAGTGTCGCTAAGATCTCAAATACCATCTTGAATGAAGTCCTTAATTCTGGTACAATTAATTCGTGTGTGTGTGTGTGTGTGTGTGTGTGTGTGTATATTAGTAACCAACCAAATTGATATACTAATCCGTTAAGACTTAACTTTGATGATTATATTCTAAAAAGCATTCTTTTAGATGAAAACAAAAACCCATAAATCCCGAACATGCAAATAACTTATGATATTTATAAAAAAAAAAATTGATCAGACAATTAAGTCAAATGTGGGTTGCATAAACAAAATGCATGTTTGTCTTGGAGCGCCCAGGCACAACGCATTGTGGTCATGGTTTCACGTGATAGATATGCGAGGTTATTAGGTGTGTGGGAGTGTCATGTCCTAATGGGAGCACATATTAAATACAATTCTCAAATAATTTAAACAGTCCGACGTTTGGAGAGGGGGTGGGAGTGGGGGGGGGGGGGGGAGAATGCCTAATATGACTTCTACAAATGATGAATGAGTACTTGGGAATATTCTCTGAGTTATTTTTTCCTAATGCTTTAACAATTTTCGGTGCTAATTAAGTTACAACTACTTTCCTAATATATATACTCCTGCTCCTTATTTGGCTAAATGTAATAATTAAACGAATAAAGGCAATATACCCTCATAGTGTGTTCAGCCGAGCATCTACAGTGAAATGATAACACTTTAATTAGGAGTACAAAGCACTTGAATCAAAGATTGCATGCACATTGGGACTAGCCGGATCGAATGAGATAAATAGTTGGTCTAATGTTCTACCCTAACTTAAAATAAACTTGTCTACTTAAGGTAAAAAAAAAGTACGACGTCTATATGATTTGTCGGTTTGGTTTTGCAGGCAGCAATAATTCAAACAACATTTATGAGGCTTTTGTCCCCGAGCTGTAATCATTTTGCCTCGATCCAATCTAGAGCTAACATGTATTTTAGATGTGCCTTAATGCTCTGTGTAGGATAAGCCTCAAGGACGATCCACTCTGCAGCTTACACACATAAAGGCATGCCTCTTTTGTTATTCTGCTCGTGCTAAGTCTCTTTGAGTGGATTGACCGTGCCATGCATTGGGACTGAACTGGACCTCATTTTACCTGCTTGCCGAAGTTTTCATCCATCCTTTGCCATGTTTTTTCCAACTCTTCGATCAACACAACGTAATAACACGTGAAGAGGTCATGGGTCCTTGCTATGCTCAAAACTTGCCGCGCATTGTTTAGTCGTCTATCAAAATTAATTAAGCTAACAGATAGTTACAGTTTTTGGCATGCACCTCAAATGTACAAAAAATATTATCGGCATACACTTATAGTAAAAATGTCTCATGCAATAACAAATTGATGTCAATATGTTCTGCGCATCTTTTTGCCGATGGAGTCTATTTTTCTTTCTTTTTCTTTATGTTCTAGAAAAACTTGTTCTTCTATATGGTTACTATATCAATATATTTATTTGCTAAATATTGCTTTTATAGATATTTTACCATGGAAGTCAATTTATTTTGTTAAAAGAAAGTTCACTCACTTAAAATTAAGTTAAACTGTGTTTAATAAAATAATTACCACGCTATGTTATTATGTAATTTAAAGCTTAATGTGACCATCTCATGCTTAGCACGGTTTTGGCACAGATTTGGGGTGAACAAATTTTTGCTATTAACGGGTTGTAGGAATTTTCATCCAACCCCATATATATAGTAACAATTAATAGTCATTAAATATTTTTTGTGATTTTTCTGCTAACTCGGCAATTCTTAGCGGTACTTTTTTAACTTCAATAAATAAAAGTCACTGAAAATATTTAGAGATCATTAATTGTCGTTATATATCAGATATGAGAGAAAGATTCCTCAAAATGAAATAGAAATAGAAGTTTTTTCTTTCGGGACTAGTGTCGTAATAATAACAAAAGAAAAAGTTAGGGGAAATATTTAAACCTGTGATATGACACGATGGCGAACAAGTTGGGAGGAACTGGAATCGGCCTCCCCGAGTGAGGATCCATGAGAATGACCATGAGTGGCATGCGTGTGAACATGAACACGACCGCCATACTCAACACCAATCTCGTCCTCATTACCCCTGACGGCACTCGGAGTGCGTTTATTGTTGAAGTGAGACTTGACGTAGTACGACGTCGCAAACGTATCGACCATTAGAGTCCCAATCGACGACAGCATTGCGACGAACCCTGCGAAGGGAAATTTTCCCCACGGATTCTCACCAAGACACGGGCATGTCAGGTTATCAAATGCATCTGGAAGTACGTGTATGAACCCAGTTGCCAGTATGACGCCAGCGGCGAAAGCCTTGATCACGAAGAAGACATCCTTTTCTGGCCGTAATGCCGGTATGGTCTTGCCCAGTACCGGAAGACAGACACCAGCTGCACCGGCAACGAGTATCGCGGCTATAGCGACCAGTTTGTACTTGAGTGCTTGGCTCTTGTCTCGGTCTTCTGCTTCGTCTTCACACGTGCAGTCTCCTACAGCTTTGGTAGGAATAACTGTGAGTACAAGCAGTGCCAAGAAGATCAGCGTCTGGAGGAATTTATTAGGAGCCGAATATGGTTGAAGAGGATTCTTCATGGTGAGTTCGGAATATTTTGTAAGATGGAAGAAATGGAAGGGACGAGGTATATCTATATATCGATACTAAGGTGAACGAAAATGGTTGCTTGCGTAGAGGGAACGGCGAGCTCTTGCCTCCTTTTGGACGCCAAGGCCATCCTCGTACGTTGATGAATATTCATATAAACATATTTTGTTTACTGCCCATTCGTCAACATCATAAATTTTGGCCGCCCCACTACAAACACAGGTATAGCAATTAGTAATGATCGTTAAGTATATTTAGTAACCCTAAAAAAATATTGTTAAGAATTTTTATTCTCACCATTTATGAGCTTAATTACTGAATCTGCCCGTGATCATCAGCTAAGTGGTAACCGTATAGCCGTGAGGAAGAAACTGAAAGTGTCACAATTCTTTTGATTAGTTATATTATCATGTGGCCACTATGTCAACATGATTTCCCTCTTAGTTGACATTCGGATTTATGGTCGTATGCTTGATATTGCTGGTTTCTTAAGAAGAGTTAAAGTCTTCATTCAAGATTTCATTATCTTGCGAGGAAACAACAGTCGAGTAATACACCCCTACTACTATTCCAGTGTCCGGCATGATCTGAGCCGTGATTAAATACTCGCACTTTTTCTTCTCTTTTATCTACGGCTCATTTGTGTTTTTCTCCTTTTCTAAATAAAAGACCACTACTTCATGCATGAAATGAAATTATACGCAGAGCCAAAAATAAAGAAACATTTGCATTCACTTTTATGGCTGCAAAAGAATCAAATATCATGCCGAACAATTACGAATAAAAGGTCAAAGGCCATTGCAATAAAATGGCCATAACTATGCTCCCATATATATATATATATATATATATATATATATATATATATAGGAGCTGATCTGTTGACTGCGCGGGACAATTTGAGTTTAGTTGCCCGCGTGATCTGGCCGTCCACACGCGATCCGTGGATGGTCCAGATCTTTTTTTCTTAAATTTTTTTTAAATCTATCCACTAAATTATGTAGCAGATGATTTTTGACAAAAATATCCTCCATCTTGAGGGAGTCATAGGATGTACAATACACATCCGCTACATTATGTAGCGGATGATGGATGGAGCCGTGAAATGTGAAATGACAGTCTCCGCCAAGAAGGGGGATGTTGTTAGTCTTTCTGGTTCATCTTCCTTATTCACATCTTCCAAACAAGCAAGATGTTCTTGCGTCCTAAAACTGATCACCACCCTACCACTGTCGTAACCAATATCAGTGTCGCTGCCAAACGATTGGCGCCCCAGATCTAGTGCCACAAAGGGCCGCCACAAAGGTGACTCCTTCTCCGTTCACCCCATCCGCAATCAACACCACCCCTGTCCACCCCATCGGATGTAGTTTTCTGCAGATTGAGTACTGTATAGTTGAGATATGGTGGTTGGTGGTGCTCGGTCTGGTGGACGGTGGCAGGGAGAGAGAGAGCCTCAGGGACCTAACCAATACAAAGAAAAAGAAAGAGAGACAGCAGAAGAAGAGAAAGAGACGATAGGGGAGATATATATATATATATATATATATATATATATATATATATATATATATATATATATATATATATATAGCGAATATTTTGCTAACTTCAGGCAAGTGTAACATTGTGGATGAATTCTTTAGCGGTGAACCAAACACGCTTGTTACGTAGATGATACATTACCGTAACATAATGATTCAAACTGTGAATCAAACAGGCCCTTAATTCTTTTGGCACACCTCCTAGAATAATATGTGCTCCAGATTAATAGACCATACCATAAATCAATGCTTCAAAATCTCATGAGTTTAAGAATGCTACAGCCACAAACACACTTTCACTTTTTCTTTTGGGCAAATTACACTTATATCCCTGAGGTTATGGTATAATTACAGGCGAGGACAATAATTTGGACAAATTACACCTATGTCCATTGACTAGACGGAATACAAAAAATCCTAACGATTTTAGCGAAAAGTCTTTATTGCCTCTAATTAAAATTAAAATTTCATGTTTCTTTTTATCTTTTTTTTTTGTTTTCTCACCTTTCTCTCTCAAATTCACCCTAAGATTCAATCTCCCCACACCCTCACCCCGCCCCGCCCCCACCCCTCTCCTCTCCCCACCCCGTTGTCCCACACTCCCCCACGCTGCCCTCGCCCCCGCACTTCCCCCGCACGCTGCCGCTGTCCTTCCCTCCCCACCACGCCGCAAGATCCCTCTCTACCGCAAGACCCCTTTCTTACCCACAACAAATCCCCTCTCTCTCATGCCATGACTCGGAATCACAATATGTATTTTTCTTGGGTTTTTGAATTGATGGTGGGTTTTGGTTTGGAAAGAAAGATGAGTGGGTTATGGCGGTGATGCCGGGTATTTGGGTCACTGAGGTTGGCATTGGTGTGTAAGTATGGTGGGGGGCGGCTACGGGGTGGGGGAGGGTAGGGCAGGGAGGGATGGGGCGATGGAGCTGCCGGCTTAGGGCGAGATAGGGGTTGCGGCGGGGGCGAGGTGGGGGGAGAGAAGAGATGGATGGGGAAAGGTGACATCGCCGGCGATAAGGGCGACGCCGGCAGAAGATTGGTCGCCGGCGGTAATTTGGAAACCTAATTTCAAAATTAGGATTTTTATACAAACCTTAAAAAACTATAATCCTAATTTGAATATTTAAACCATTATACTGGACATAAGTGTAATTTTATTAAAAAAATCTAATCCTAATTTGAACATTTAAACCATTATATTGGACAAACTATTGTCCTTACATGTAATTATACACTAACTTCAGGGACATAAGTGTAATTATTTAGTATATGCAGTAGAGGGCAGTATTGTCATTTTGAAAACACGTAATCATGATATCATAAAAAAAAAATACGTTTTGGACGGAACCCTAATGGATGGATACAAGTGTTACAAAATTAGAGTTTTTGGTCACGAAATGTTACATTTTGAAAGCCAACACTGTTCAAATACCCCTTTCTCCCTCTACAAATAAGTAAATTCCGAGTAGTCATATTTTCTTGAAGAAAAGTTAGTCTTAGCACATTAGATTTTTTTATATTATATATATATATATATATATATATATATATATATATATGGAATTGGAAAGGTATAATGAGGTTCACATCAGCAATGTGAATCATTTGACATATGTAAGGGACAGTTGTTGTCTCATGCATCATGGACCATCATTGACAGGGCCTGTACCCAAAGAATCTAAACATGCACTGACCCGCCACGAACCACTTATCAAATGGAATTGCAGTCCCATCTCGCATTAAAAATTTGAAGACTCTCGTGCTGGAGGAAAAGAAAGGTGACTTGTCCACATCTTTACTATAGACTGTTAAGGATTGAGGACTTCGAAATGCAATCCTTAAAGTGCTTAAACAGTCAAAATTAGGCTCTGATCGGAACTTCAAAAGATAAAAAGTAAAGTTTAGGAATACCAAAAATTACTTATTATTACAAATATTTCAATCTATCAAGAAAATCATGAATGACAAATAAGTTCTAAGATTTACGTTTTTATTCATAGATACGAAGTGAATAGGTTCAGATCTACGACATGTAAATCGATCATATTTCTTCTGAGTACGATAAATGCTATCTTCTCCTGATTTTTAAGAGAATTCTTCATGGTGAGTTCAGAATATTTTGTAAGATGGAGGAAATGGAAAGGACGAGTTATATCTATATATCAATACTAAGGTGAACGAAAATGGTTGCTTGCGTAGAGGGAACGACGAGCTTTTGCCTCCTTTTGGACGCCAAGCCATCCTGGTACGTTGATGAATATTCATATAAACATATTTTCTGTATTGCCCATTTGTCAGCATCATGTAAATTTAGAAAAAAAAAATTGGCTGTCCCTAGATGGCAGGAAGATAGTACAAACACCGGTATAGCGATTAGTAATGGTCGTTAAGTGTATTTAGCGACGCTAAAAAAATATTGTTAAGAATTATCGTTGCAAGTACGTGTTAACATTAAAATTACTAACGATATTTAGCGACATTTATTCTCACCATTTATGAGCTTAACTACTGAATCTGCCTGTGATCATCAACTGAGTGGTAATGTATAACCGTGAGGAAGAAATTGAAAATGTCACAACTCTTTTGATTAGTTGTCATGTGGTCACTATGTATACGTCGACATGATCTCCCTCTTAATTGACATTCGCATTTATGGTTGTATGCTTGATATAGCTGGTTTTTGTAATAAGAGTTCAAGTCATTTTAGGTGTCTTCAAGGTTTCGTTATCTTGCGAGGAAAAACAGCCGGGTAATACACCCCTACTACTATTCCAGTGTCCCGTATGATCAGAGGCCGTGATTAAATACTCGCACTTTTTCTTTTCTTTTCTTTTATCTTCGGCTCATTTGTGTTTTTCTCCTATTCTAAATAAAAAGCCACCACTTCATGCATGGAATGAAATTGTACACACAGCCAAGAATAAAATTATGCTCTTCATTTTGTATGTAACCTTATGTAATTATTAAAGGCTTTCGAGAATCATGCAAACCAATCTGAAGTCGCGCACCATCGGTCTAGCCTTTCATAAGTGCAGGAGGGACCATCGTGATTGTTAGTCCTAGAATAGCCCGGACCTACCCACTTGATATCAATCGGTCCTAGCTTGTGCAGAAAATGTGCCGGAAACTTGTGGTCAGAAATAGTTAGGAAATTTGGACCAGTTTTATTCCCAACTGAGAGGACTTGGTTGAAGTCACCGATAAGCATCAGAGGATGACGTTTGGGAGAATGCCAAAAAGGTATTCCCAGGTAGTGCGCCTCTTTGCTAGACTCGGTTGCCCTGAGGTTGACCATAGATGAACCCGAAAACCCAAGGCTGGTTATTTATAGATCTAAAGTCCATCTGAATAATATTTTTTTTTATTGCTGTAAACTACGGGATCCAGAAGCAATTTTACTGAACCCTCGTAAAACTACTAAACTGCCCCTACTGTGGCAACATCTCCGGGTTTCACCATTTTGTATTATGCAAAATGAAAAACGTAATGAAAAAGAAAAAGTTTTGAATTGGGTATTTATTTATCATTGATTATGCAGGTTAACATATTGTGTGACACATGAAATCGGATATTTGAATAATTCTTCCCTGGGATGTACCTCTAAAAGAAAAACAAGTGGTTCATTTTGAGAGAAAATGTCCTATTTGACTCTTAGCATCACAGAGGGAGGAACTGTCCATGTCAAGTGCCTCAAAGTTGGTTCTAAGTGCTGGAAGAAGTTGTTCACTTGTCGCGTCACCGTAGCTCCATGGTAACGGATTGGGCACCTTCTTCCTCTTTGGCAGCACCGCGATACTGTATTGTACCTGCCTCGTGACTCTTTTAGCTCCCCCCTTCAAAATGGTCAGGTCTTCTTGGAGTTCTGCAACTTGATCCTTGAGGTTTTCACGCTCAGCTGTCCATTTTGATTTTTAAAAACTACGAATTAATAGTATCAGATCTAATATTTTACAGATGAAAACTTAAAAATTATATGATATTTGAAATAGCTAGTTGTTTGCTAGCCATTTCAAAAGCCTTAATTGAATTTATGAAATCTTACACTAGTGTGAATTTTGACCACTTGATCCACCATGGCTCTACCCCAGCTCATACACAGCACGTCTAACGAGGGACAGAGCCAAGCATTGTCGCTTGGAGCAAGTTTTATACCAACATTTTAATAATGTTGTTGACCTGGTTCTAAAGTCATTCAAAGGAGAAAAAAGAAAGAGCAACATGATTCATGCAAGACGTAATGACACAACGGTTCATCAACTGACCTCCGGAGGTCAGGGTGCATGGTGGATTGGTGGTTCACACCATTGCAACCTTTGGGCAAACATCTTCGAAAGGGATGAGCACATTCGGACAATTTGTTGAATTTGATATAAATTTTCTTAGTATTTTTATATCATGGCTGTCACTTCACTCTCTCTTTTCTTCGAGAATCCATTGGGATATGTACAATTTAATCGCCTACTGCATACCATACAAAAATTTATTGCATATTTGACTCCGGACCAACATTGTTTTTTCCTTTTCCGTAAGTTTTAACATTGCAAAGCACAGAACGTCCCTTTCAGTGCAGCAACACCAGCAGAAAATTAAACATGACACAAATGCACTTCCTTCTCTACTCCGTCCTCGGTACAGATCAACACCCCTGTTTTGAAACATTTCTTCAGTGTATTGTACTTGTGCATCTGTAAATTTGAATATCTTTGCTACATGTCTTTGCCCGCAATTGTCAAAACAATATTCCAGAATCCCAACTCCTTATAGAACAAGAAAAACCCACCGTTAATCAGTCCATGAGTTGAAAGCAGTGAAAATCCCTCTCAAGAGTGAGGGAAACAAATTCCACTACAAGCAACAAAAGTATCAACTCAAACGGCCCTCTTAACAATCATAGTCACCGGCACAGCTACTCTACAGTACTCTACAGAACCCCAAAATATGGCATCAACCAAGGCAGACAATATTTAGCAGAGCTACCAAGGATGATAACGAAAGAAAACACTCATTTCTTCTCATCTCATCATAGTGTTCATCGTCGTTTTAATACTTTCCATCTTCATACTCATCATCGTCATAGTGAGTTTTTATCCTAATTAATACATATTTAAAACTTAATAACCAATATATTCAATTTTGAAACTTATTTACCCGCATACCACACTTATAGAAATTGCTGTTTGAAACCACGATTTCAAAGTAGAAATCGTTTCTTTATTTATGCTATAAAGTAGAAATCGTTGTTCAAGGTAGAAATCGCTGTTTCAAAAAAGAATAAATTGATAATTAAGTTTTAAAAATATATTAATTAGAAAAAAAACTCTCATCATAGTAGTACTCTGTGTCTTCATCATCGACATTCTGATTGCCATTTGGCAGCAGGTACTTAGGTTCATGCTGTCCTCTTAATCTTTCCTGAATTCTGTCCCTTATAACAGTTCTCTGATAAAACAAATGTGAAAATAAAGTTTTTATATTGAGAACTATGTATGAATATCTAGCTGTCCTTGGACGCTGCTAACCATTTTATGGCAACCCTCCTCAAACATCTCAAGAAACCCGGCAACCCAGCGATCAGCATTTTCAACACGCACATTCCGATGCATACCATCTGTTTTCAAGGGTTTGAATCTGCAAAACAAGGGTAGACTAAATCCAATAAAGAAGGCACTCAATCCATAATTTAGTTTAGAAACAACAGTGCTCAACTAAATAGAAGGATAGCAAGAACACTAGAAACCCTTGGCTGATTAGTTAAGTACTTATTCTTTCTATCACAGAGAGCAAGTCTTAGACAAAAATGAGTGAGCTTTTCGTGATTCACAAAGGTAATCCATCATACTTTGCATAAAGGAACATACTAACCTAGGGTAAATTTGAACAAGAAGTGCTGATATCAATAAAGTGAGCTAGTTTCACAACATTTTTGGTTAAATCCAGACCCTCTTGTCACTAATGGTTAAAAAGTGCCGCCATAAATAAGGATATCAACAATGTAGTAAGTAGAAAAGGGTACATGCTGCAGAGATTTTGCAGGTGCATGTTTCACACTTTCACCAACTAAATTTTCATAAACAGGAGTTCTCAGTGTCATATATAAACCAAATCACATGTACAATATGCATAGGAGAAAAACATTCCACGATTAGTAGCACCTAGGAAAAATAAGGCATATAATGAGTTGCTGCAACCAAGAATAGAAAAGAACCAAGATTAATGTCTGTGGTCCAGAACATGTTTTTCATTTTCATTTGGGCTAAAATACTGCATTCCACAAGATTGCAACAAATGGACAAAATGTAATATCCGCGTAGTTTCGGGCGCGTAAAAAAAATGAAAATGAAAAAAAAAATTCAGGGGTTCTTTTGTAAATATTTAAAGTTGGGGGCTAAGGGTATAATTTCATAAAGTATAAAATATTATGAGGTTGACACCTCATTTTGGCTAGGTGACTAAACCAAACATAATATATATTAAGTAGGAGGATAAGTTTCGGGTGAAAGGAAAAGCAAAAAGGAAAAGAAAAAGAAAAAGAAAACAAAGAAGAGAAGAGAAACAGAACAACAAGAACAGAAACAGAGAAGAAACAGAGCAAGGGAAGGAAAACAATAACAGAGAGGAAAAGGAGGAGTGCGGACAACAAATCCAAGAGGGAGAGGGAGACTTTGAGAGAGTTCTCCAAGGGTAAGCACACAAACTCTTAGTGTGTCTTTATTGCGAGTTGTGCGCAGTATACGTGAAGTATGAGGATGGGTGTGTGCTATGAGACCATGTGGGTTAATGTGTGTTGGGGTGGTTAAGTGAATAATTTTGTGGGTTGATGTGTGTTTATGAAAATATGAGGTGAATTTTGTGTCTTCAGTGGACTGCCTAAGAGTGTGCGAGAGAATGGTGTGTTAGCAGGTTTGGCCGTGTGAAGTAAATAGGTGTATGAGGTTCAGTGAATTATTGTGTGGGTGATTTGCATATAATTGTGCATAAGTGAATGAGTTTAAGTTAGTTTAGTGAATTCCGAGGGATTTGGGTGTATTGAAAGTGAAGTAGCGTGCGTATGAGTGTGTTTCAGTGTGTGCCGTGTGTGTGTGTTACAGGGGTGAAAAAGTGTGTGTATATATGTTTGGGTTATGTGTACACTACACCAAAACTGGCCTATGGTGACAAAAAGGCCTACGGTATAGAAGGGACCGTAGGTGCAAGTCCTGTATACCTACGGCTAATAATGTACCGTGGCCATTGTTGCAGCTTCAAATTGGAATGGCAATTACAACGGTGCTCACCGTGGGAATTGGGTGGACAATTAGACTGATGAATCTCGCGGACAATCAGGAATTGAGTGAATCTCGCAGAAATGAACATTTCACCATGTCTGGGTCTGCGACTCTCTCTCTCTGCGACTTGTCTCTCACAGCCTTACCCCCCAAACAGCAGACGGCCGACATCAGACACCAGCTCCTCCAGTCGACTCTCTATGTTGAGAAGAGCTCAGATCTGGAATGAGTGGCCGGAGTGGAGCCGTGGAAGGAGACGGCGAGTGGACCGGCAAGGACGTCTTCTTCTGTTCAGATATGGAAGGATCAGTGACCGGCGAGTGATGACGGCGAGGCGAGGACTCCATCGGCCAAGAACCCACTACAGGCGACGACCGTGACCGGCGATTTAGGTACGCATTTTCAGATTGCAACAACTTCATTTATCAGGTTCTTATCCCTCTCGCCCTCTCTCTTTCTCGCTCTGTTTGTATTTTTAATTCCTGCCACTAGAGATGGTGATTCTGATTAGAGTTATACATTTGGAATTAATTGGGTTATACTTACGCATTTCAATTTTCTTAGTTTATTTTAACTTATTCGTTGGATTGGAATTGATGGTTTACATAGACATGGTTGATTGGGTCAGAAGAAGGTGATTTGTGAAATGGTGTATGCCGTGAAGGGATAAGGGAAAGACCGGGTTGTTGCAGCGAAGGGGGTGCAACGACATCCATGTTGTCGTGAAGGTAGGCAACCATGGTTGTCGCGAAGAAGTGTGGGCAATGTGTGTTGATGAGTTTATGTGTGAGTTATAATGATGGGTGCAAGTGCAAAGGAGAGGCTGCCCTGGGCAACATGTGTGTGGGTTCTATGTGTAGTGTGTGCCGTGAGAGAGGGTGTGTAGTGATTGGGTTGTTGTGAAGGTAACAAGTGCGGATTATGAGAGAGATGGAGACAGTAGTGAGGCAGCATGTATGTGTTTGAGTAATTATGTGTGTTTATCCTGTGCATTATGAGAGAAGAGAGGACATCTGTGTTAGTGCTGGTTATCAAATGGGTGTGGCTATGCAGTGTAATGTTTCTTCGATGAGGTGAAGGGGTGAGTATAAAAGCAAGAGAGAAAAGAAACTTGGGAAAAAGGAAGTAAATAAGCTGCCATGAGGCAGTAGTGGGTGTGTGCATATGTTGGGTATTTCATGGTGTATAGGTTTATGGTGGTGTTGTGGGTTGGCAAAAAATGGTGGGATGTGTACAGGTAATGGGTGTATATGTGAGTGTAAATATATGTGGGTTTATGTGAGTGTATGAGAGAAGGAGAGAGAGTGAGGACAGCCATAGAGGGGCTGCCATGGCTGTGTTTGCATGGCTGCCATGGCTGTGTTTGCACGGCTGCTATAGTTGTGTTAGGGACTGCGTATGTGTATATTTTTCCGGGTGCCTCTCATGGGTTTCTGTACATAGAAAGGGGCAGCTGGTTGAAGTGGGTTCATGAAGAACATATGAGAGAAGGTGGGAAAAATATGGTATTTGGGAGTGGAAAAAGAAGGTCCGTGCAGCCTGGTGGCGTGCGTTTGTGAATGCGGCGTGCTTGGTGCGGCCTGTTGTGATTGCAGCTAGGTGTTTGGGTTCATATTTATGGGTATAGTGTGTGTTTGTGTGTGAGTGAAATGGTTGTAAAGGGGGGGGGGGAAGAGTATGTGTTTTTAGTGGGTTTGTAAGTGTGTGTTTGAGTGTGTGCAAGGAGAAGGGAAGGGCTGTTCATGAGTGTGTGTGCTGTGTGCAGTATGTATAGTGTGGGATATGCAAGTGTGCCGAGAAAAAATTTCAGCATTGAAAAAATAGAAAAAAGGAGAAGAGAACATATACCTACGGTATAAACTGTAGGCCTATGCTCTAAGAACCGTCGCTATAAGTGGGTTAATACAAATTGGGCATAGGTATATAGG
This sequence comes from Escallonia herrerae, assembly GCA_033070095.1. Lineage (NCBI taxonomy): Eukaryota > Viridiplantae > Streptophyta > Magnoliopsida > Escalloniales > Escalloniaceae > Escallonia > Escallonia herrerae. The sequence continues at coordinate 417,680 of JAVXUP010000266.1, read as the reverse complement.
CTACGGTATAACCGTAGGGATAACCTTCAACCCCGTAGGCATAGATCTAGGGCATCGCCACTTATGGCTACGGTATAGTACCGTAGGGATAGGCTATGCCTACGGTACATGGCACCTATCCCTACGGTACTGTACCGTAGGCATATCTTGATTTTTTTGTAGTGGTATAAGTGTAATTCATGGGTTAGGATGTGTTTAGGGAATTGTGGAAGTGATTTCGTACGGTTGTATGTGTTTCCGAGAGTTACGAGTAGGTGTATGCGAATTGGATATGGGTGTAATAGCTTCGGCAGTGAGATGAAGAACATGAAACCTGTGTGTGAAAAAAATGTGTTTTAATGTGTGATTTGATCCAAATAGTAACTGTAATTGTCACTAAAAGTTAAAAGTAATTAGGCAGTTTTGCCATGAATTTTTATAAATACCTAGGGTCACAATTAGGCAAAGTACGAAACTGTAACCCTCATTGATTTTACAAGACGTACGCCCTGGATATTTTCAGGAATTTTCGGGACCCGCAAAGGGCGCTAAATTAGGGTATCAAGTAACTAAAATTAATAAATTATTTGGCATAGTAAATTAAATTATTTTAATCTGAGACTTTTAGAAGAACCTTAATTTATTAATATGATGCAGTATCTAAAATTTCGTACCATTCCGAAGCAGATAGGTATTTTTAGCCGAACCGACTTTTAAGCGCTCGATCCGGATATTGGTTCGGGATTTTGGGACGAAAATTTTCTAAAGTACTTTTTAGGCTAGAAATGACTCTAGGATGCTTAAAATAATATTTTAAGATATTTTTGAAAATTTTTAGATGCCGGAAACCCTCAGGGGTATTTGATAATTTACCACCCTGAAGGGGGTATTTTGATAATTTTACCCACAAAAGGTGTTTTTGAGTAAATTCACATATGTTAAGGTTATTTTAGCAAGTTTAATCAGGGGAACGCTATTTTGGTGATTAGGGATACGAGGGGATTTTGGTAATTTTTACCCCAGGGGCGTTTTGGTAATTTAACACATCTGGCGAAGTGGTCTTTCTGGGAATGTGCGTGAGTTAATACTGAGTTATAATACAGTGATGTAAGTTGTCTTCTAATCTTTGAACTGTTCTGTCTAGGTTAACGCAAGGAGTATTTCGATTAGTTTATCGTAGCAGTGAACCAGGTAAGGGTTTCTATCCGAACCTCAACAAATCAATTTGCTTCTGCAATTATTCTTTTGTTTGCTTGTGACTGTTGTTGAACTCTAAATGTACATTGATTTCGATATATTCTTGCCAAGTAAGCCCTAATATTGAGCCTGATTCGATTATTGAACTCCTATCGTTGTTCACTTTTTACTGCGTATTGAGCATTGATCTGTGCATTGATTCTGAGATAAATGTCTTATGTGTACTGACATGGGAATCTGTTCTGTTCTGAGGCGGGCATTATAAGGCTGGTTTGAATCTTGCGTGAAACGCAGGCTAGTACCTAAATGGACTAGTATTCTGGTACATCATGCATGTGTACATTTTCTGAGCCTTGCCTGTATGGCATTGCTAGTTCCCATGATCAGTATCATCTGAATGTATGAGCATTGTATCTAAATTCGTTGTTTGAAAATGTCTGAGCACAATTGCTTGAGATGCTTGAACTATTCGTCTTGAATTGTTGTAACTCCCTCCGAGATTATTTTGAACGACCTTACTGAGCTCTCAAAAACTCACCCTTAGTTGTTATGTTCTGCAGGTAGTCCGTAGCGGTAGCTTGTGTGAGGGAGGTCAGTATCAGGTAAGGGCTTAAGGCATTTACTCTAGACTATGTACATAGGACCTCTGTGTTGGCCTGTATAGCTAGTGTGCTGGTTAAGAATTATGTACGATCTGTAATATCTTAAGTCATGAAATTTTTGTTGTGGAACTTTATGTGTTGGAAGAACTTAGCGTGACGTTGTTTAAGAAATCTGAAATTTATGACAGGTGCTCTGATCTGTGTGATATTATAAGTTAACGTCCCAGGAATTCGGAGCAAGGGAGTTCCGAATTTCTTGGGCGTTACACAAAACTTCTTTGAATACAAATTCTTGAAATTTGAAAATGCACCTTTCTGTTTGGATACCCTTCCTAACGAAAATGTGAAAAGAAAGCAAGCTGTTTGGTCAGGAGTAATGGAAGTGTACTACTTACCAAAAAACAAGGTCATGTCCGAATTTGATAACTAAAACGTTAATTTTGTACTTATGTGGACAGAGGAGATGGGAAGGGGATGCTTTTTTGAAATGAATAAAATTATTGGGTCGAATGCATCCACAATTTGAGGTTGGATATGATTTGATGAGTGCTCTGGAAAGCAAAGTTTTGACGAAAAGAAAAAAAAGGAGGTTCTTGGAAACGTTGAGAAAAATAAAAAAACATAGAATTCCCACACGCTGTGGCAGGATAAAAGGAAAACGTTAACAACATTGCTTAAGTTGCAAATTCACTTGACAGTTTACAAAATGCTGTGTCACAAACATCAAAATGTAACCTGTCCATCATGGATGTGCGTGTCTGAGGGCACGAGTGACCGAGAGAGAGAGAGAGAGAGAGAGAGAGATAACTAAACTAATCATGAAGGGGAACTGGTGGGAGGGGAGTTGATAGGAACAGACGGTACATGTTAAAGGTGGATTTTAGAGAAGCATGTTTCTGTGCCTGCGCGCTCACTAGAGAGAGCGAGCGAGAGGATGGGGGCATGGTGTGAATGAGCTAAAGATCCAACAAAGATACCAATGGAGTAGATTCTATGAACTGTGATCGTGATTATACAGTCGTACAATGTGGATAGCGATCCTAACAAACATGATTACAAGGTATGAGCAAATCACGTTTCTAGCATCCTCTGGAACAAGTTCGGTGAAACTTGGCAACCTTATGCTAACAAGGCCAACTATCGTTTCGTCTCGTAAGAGAAAACTACGTGTACCATACAAATCCCAGTTCTTTCTTGATGTTCCTTCACTTTCTCCTGCAGCTTCTTCAGTCTCATGTTCACCCTTAGTCGCTTTTCCTGCTTATACAATACAAAATTTTAGCATGCCAGATTTCTTACTACAAGAGAATGTGAGACGTGGCTGAAAGTCAGACCTTTAGAAGCCATCAAAATTTATTAGCTCCTCAAGATTTAGAAAAAAAGGGTTTAAACACGTATCATGCCTTTACGTAGCTAACGCCAAGTTCCTTTCTCGAATATCCACGATCCAAATTGCACATAACATATTGGTTATAATCTTTAACGATGCACATAATGATGTCGGATGTCGAAATTTCATCCGTCCTTTTTGTTTCCTTGAACTTTCCAATGGATTTGACCTACAACAAAACAGTTGCTTAACCAAAAAATATGTTTATGGCCACAAGAGCTGGCCTAGAGAAATTAAATTGGGCTAGAAGCAGCGAAAGGGAACCAACGACAGACCAGGATATTTATATGTGGCCTAGAGAAATTAAAGTGACCGAAAAACAACAAAACGGAACCAACGACGGTAAAAGCATCTTCGCGATAAGCTGATTAATAAGCTTACAAATTCATAGACATCATTTCCAGCTCCGCTAGCATCAGCGTAACTGTCCAATATTCATTGCAAATAACAAAATATTACATATACCATCAGGGCTTGACACTTCCTCAATGACACATGATAAATTTCAAGAAGAAAAAATTATAAACAAACTGCCACAAAGAGAAGTTTACAAAGTTCACCAAAAAGACCAAATAATATCGTCGAAGATATACACAATTATGACGATTAATTTGCCACTAAATGCTCCATGATAATTCAAGATCTATGACAAAAATGCACGACTGATGACTGGTGATCCTTACGGTAGAGAATCGTGAGCCACATAAGTCAATGTTATGCTTGTCAAGAAATTCTTGAGTGAGCACCCATGGCGCGTCGGGAATAACTTCATCAACCCACCTGCCGACAAAACACCGAGACAGTGTACCCACTGCTCCAAGAGTTCATCATCAGCTATGAAAAGCACAGCTATGAAAAACGAATATGCTCCAGCAAAGCACAGCTATGAAAAAGCAGTACACGGTAACTAGCGGCACTTTTCAGGGGGGTGAATCAAAACCAATAAAAATATAGCTAGGACTACTACCAAATCAACAATTTGCTTTCCAGAACAATGTGCTCTATCTATGTTACTTGTTGGATAAATTTCAGGCAGTATGGAGAAACTTGATTGGAAAAGCCTGAATCGAATGCGTTGCACTCTTTCTTTAAAACAGTATTTGCTCCCTTATAATCTGCTTAGGATAGTAGCAAATCTGCATCCCAAGATAAAACAGGCGAAACTCTGTTGATTACAGCAGATTGCAATCAACAGACAGAAATTTGAGAGAGAGAGAGCAGGAGAGAATTCGAAGTACAGAAATGATCTGACCATCGTCCTATTTATAGACACCAAAGGGTGCCTAGAACAGGTGCAAACAGTTGTGACAGTTAAGTAATTCCGCAGATGTCACTTAACAGTCACAATCTGTAGACACACTGAACAGCTGCAATATTTGAACTAAAAGGCACCTTAAACAGGTGCCATTTTTGAATTTAAACAGATCTGAAATCTGTTTAATTTCGTGAACAGTTATACTGTTTCAATCAAAATTACAACTCACAGGCTGAATTTGTCGCAAAAAGTTAAGTTGGGCTCGGGGCAAGGGCGCACGTGCGAAGTGCAAAGTGTGCCTTAAAGCGCCAATAGCGCCTTTACGCCGCCACCCCTGCCGTCACCGGCGCGCGCGCCCGCGCATGGGTGCGGTGCAGTGCACCGCACATGTGCCAGTGCATGGCCATGCATACCATGTGTTTCTAGAACAATATGGTATATCACATGTCTATTTAAATACCCTTAACTTTTTCATTTCTCAAGCTATGTGGGAACCCACATCATGATTATTTTTAACCTTATTAAATGCCCATATTTGAGAGTTAATATCTCTCAAACCAATCAATCAATTTGGTTGATTCTTTTTGCAAAATATTCCTTGTAGTACAAACTTTAATAAGGTAACTAACAAAAATTCCCAACAATTTCTCCCAATTTTCCAAAATTGGATTTTATCACATTTTCAATTTAGAAATGTACCTCTCTCTATCATTTGGTAGGTCCTACTAAGATAAAGGTGTTTTTCGACTTGAACCTTTACCATATAGCAATAAAGTCAATCAGAATTCAAAGTAGCCTTAGTTAGCCTTGAACTAAGAATCCTTGGTGATTGATCATCACTACTATGTGTAGAACTTTCCAACCAAATTTTTAAATACCTACACATTTACGACCATGTGCGATATCTTAGGATTTTCATAAGTGCCATAAAGATTAGCTCAAATCTCGTAGAAGCAACCCCACTTCCCGCACTTATATAGGTAAATCTACTAAGTTGCACTTGTATGACTTGCACCCTCCTCTAAGGACATAAATTTATTAAAGGAATAACTCCCACCCTCCTCTTGTTCTCCATACAAGTATGCACTACCTTGAGATGGCATGAAGATCAAAAGCTTCATCTTTTAGTGCATCTTTGGTTATAAATACAACGTGTTTTTTCATTGAACTAGAAGACTAGAGATTACTCTAGTATCTAGTTGGTTTCCACGTGTATGTTACCTCTCTAATTTCATGAGCTTCAAACCCATCTCCCTAGAAGTCTGCCATATTATATCCCTGCCTAGGCCTTTCGTAAAGGGATCTGCCGAATTTCCTTTGGACTTCACATAACTAATAGTAACAGCTCCTTTGCTAAGTTGTTCTCTCACATGGCTATGTCTAAGACTTATATGTCTAGACTTCCCATTATATACCTTACTATATGCCCAGCATTAACGCTGCCTCAGAAATAGCAGGCATTGGCTTAGGCCATAGAGGAATTTCTATCTACAGGTCTCATAGACATTCCGCCTCCTTAACCATCATTGCCAAGGCAATAAACTCGGACTCCATGGTTGAATGTGAAATCAAAGTTTGTTTCTTGGAACCCAAAGAAATAGCACCTCCACCTATGGTAAAAATCCAACCACTTATGGACTTTGTTTCATTTGAGTTCGTGATCCAGTTTGCATCTGTGTACCCTTCCAAAATGGCAGGAAATTCTTTATAAGTTAATGCATAGTCCATTCTGCCCTTAAGATACTTAAGTACTCTAAACACCGCATTCCAATGGACTTGCCCGGGGTTGTGAGTAAACATACTCAAAACACCAGCTGCAAAGGCTATATCTGGCCGAGTACATTGCATGATATACATCAAGCTGCCAATAACACTAGAATACTCTAGCTGAGAGACACATTTCCCTTCATTGGCCCTCAACTTGATAGAAGGGTCATATGCGGTAGTAACCGGGGCAAAATTCTCGTGATTAAATTTCTTTAAAATTTTCTCAATACAATGAGACTGTGACAAAGAAATAGAATCCGAGGATATAATTATTTTCATTCCCAATATAACATTGGCTTCCCCTGTATCCTTCATATCAAACGATGAAGATAGAAATATTTTTGTTTCCAACACAATATCTAAATCAGTACCAAAGATTAACATATCATCCACATACAAACATATTATCACACCACGTCCTTTATCAAACTTAGAATAAACGCATTTGTCACATTCATTTATTCTAAATCCATGAGAGAGAACGACTTGGTCAAATCGTTCATGCCACTACTTAGGAGCTTGTTTTAAGCCATACAAAGATTTGATAAGCTTACAAACCTTTGTTTCTTGGCCCTTTAGTACAAAACGTTCTGGTTGTTCCATGTACACCTCCTCATCTAAAATACCATTTAGAAAAGCAGTCTTGACGTCCATTTGGTGTATAACTAGTTTGTTAATGGACGATAAAGCAAACAATAATCTTATAGTGCTAAGTCTAGCTACTGGAGCATAAATGTCGAAATAGTCAATTCCTTCCTTTTGTTTAAAACCCTTGGCTACAAGTCTAACTTTATACTTATCTACAGATCTGTCTGGCTTAAGCTTTCGCTTAAAGATCCATCTCCAGCCTATTGATTTAAACCCTGGTGGTAAATAAGTCAATACCCAAGTTTGGTTTGACATTATTAACTCCATTTTATCATTTATAGCTTCTTGCCACAAGTCAGAATCTCGAGAAGTTATGGCTTCTCAATATGTAAGAGAATCATGTTCTACATTATACATATGAGAGTAATCACCTTCATTTTTACTTCCCTCGACTAAGAATTGGTAGAAATCTGGACCATAGGTTTTTTCAATCCTTGCTCTCTTACTTCTCCTTAGTTCACCTCCTTCCCCTATTTCCGGAGTAAGGTGAACTTGATCCTTATCGACTGTGTCTTCACTTTTCCGATTTCTAGAGAAAGAATTTTCAAAAAATTCTGCATCTCTAGATTCCAAAATAATATTTTGGCTAACGGATTCCGTTGATTCCATGGTTAAGAATCTATACGCTTTACTATATTGAGCATAGCCTATGAAGACACATTCAATTGCCTTTTCCCCTAATTTGGGTCTTTTAGGATCGGTTAGCCTTACTAATGCCCTACACCCCCACACTTTAAGGTGTCCAAAAGAAGGATTTCTCTTCTTCCATAACTCGTAGGGCGTGACATTAGATACCTTATGGGGTATATGATTAAGTATATACGTGGAAGTCATGAGTGCTTCCCCCCACAAATTCTTAGGCAAATCAGAAGTAAGTAATAAGGTATTAACCATTTCTTGCAAGGTCCTATTTTTCCTCTCGGCTACACCATTTTGTTGTGGACTATAAGGAGCTGTAACTTGGTGTATGATACCCCAAGTTTCAAATAGATCATCAAAGGAAAGATATTCACCTCCCCTATCCGACCGTAAAATTTTGATCTTACGATCTAATTGATTCTCTACTTCTGCTTTGCAAATTTTAAATGTATCCAAAGTTTCATCGTTAGTCCTTAGCAGGTACGTGTAACTATAACGTGAACAATCATCTATAAATGTAATGAAATATCTTTTACCACCCCTTGTGAGGTGACCTTCCATTTCACACAAATCCGAATGTACTAGTTCTAATAATTGTGTTTTCCTCTCAACCCCTTTAAAGGGTTTTCTGGCAATTTTAGACTTTATACAAACTGAACATTTTTCTAAACTAGGTGAAGTATTTTGAGGTATTAAACCCAATTTTACCATACTTCTCATGCGTTTATAATTAACATGACCTAGTCTAGAATGCCATAAATTAAATGGAACAGCAATATAAGCAAATTTAGTATCTTTATTAGCAAGAGTAAGTTTGTACAATCCATTGGTCACATATCCCTTGCCTACATAGTTCCCTCCTTTGGTCAAAATAACACTATCTGACTCAAACCGAATCTTAAACCCAAACTGATTAAGCATACTAACAGATATAAGATTCTTCCTAACATTGGGAACAAAAAGCACATCCTTTAGGATAAGCTTCTTTCCGGAGGAGAGATAGAGCACCACAGTTCCTTTGCCCATGACCTTGGCCGTAGATGAATTTCCCATGCAGAGATGATGCCCCTTCGCAACTGGTTTGAGGTCCTTGAACAAATTTCTATTTTTAGCAATGTGCTTGGTTGCACCGGAGTCCACCCACCACTCATCATCTTCCCCCATCATGTTGGCTTCGAAAACCACTGCAACGAAATCCTCGTTGTCAACCACATTGGCATGGTCCTTTTTCTGCCTCTTAGCCACTCGGCAATTCTGCTTAAAGTGGCCAATTTTCCCACACTTCCAACAAGCCTTTTTTGGCTTGTCTTGCCGGTTGGTAGAAGCAGAAGCTTGTCCATCAAGCTTACGCTTAGAGCCACTTAAGAAGCCATGATCTATCACAAGAGCCTTGGAAGACTTGTTGTCTTCCAACTCAAGCCTATCCAAGTTTCGAGAATTCTCTTCAACTTGGATATACTTGACCAACTCTTGCATGGTCATGGCATCCTTCTTTTGTTTCAACTCCTTTCGATATTCTTTCCAAGATAAAGGAAATTTAGAAATTATAGTAGACACTTGGAAAGACTCGTCAAGAGAGTGGCCCTCCAAAATAATTAAATTCATAATCATTTGCAGTTCATGAATCTGAGTAATAACAGACTAGTTATCTACCATGCGAAAGTCAAACAACTTACTGATTAGGAATTTTTTATTCCCGGCGTCCTCCGTCTTGTACTTGCTATCAAGATCATCCCATAGTTCCTTCGCGGTGCTGTTTGTGTGCTTGATCTCGTACATGTCGTATAAAGTGTCGGACAGCCCTCCCAAAATGTAGCGCTTACAGTAGGTGTCATCCTCCTCCCACCTTTGCTTTTGCTTCATTGCAGTCTGCTTTATTCCTTCGTCTGCAGCTTCATCCACGATAGGCTTTGGAATAGTGAGCACATAGGCAATCTTCACTGTAGCAAGGAAAAAATACATCTTGCTCTTCCATCGCCTAAAGAAAGAGCCATCGAACTTAGCCAGCTTCGAGATGTCGTTGATCACAGGCATCCTTGAAGTATTCTCCATCGTAGCCAAATACTGTCTTAAGATTGTTGGATAAATTTCAAACAGTATGGAGAAACTTGACTGGAAAAGCCTGAGTCGAATGCGTTGCACTCTTTCCTTAAGACAATATTTGCTCCCTTATAATCTGCTTAGGGTAGTAGCAAATCTGCTTCCCAAGATAAAACAGGCGAAACTATGTTGATCACAACAGATTGCAATCAACAGACAGAAATTTGAGAGAGAGAGCAGGAGAGAATTCGAAGTACAGAAATGATCTGACCATCGCCCTATTTATAGACACCAAAGGGTGCCTAGAACAGGTGCAAACAGTTGTGACAGTTAAGTGATTCTGCAGATGTCACTTAACAGTCACAATCTGTAAACACACTGAACAGCTGCAATATTTGAACTAAAAGGCACCTTAAACAGGTGCCATTTCGAATTTAAACAGATCTGAAATCTGTTTAATTTCGTGAACAGTTACACTGTTTTAGTCAAAATTACAACTCACAGGCTGAATTTGTCGCAAAATGTTAAGCTGGGCTCTGGGCGAGGGCTCCTAGCGAAGTGCGAAGTGCAAAGTACGCCTAAAAGCGCCAATAGCGCCTTTATGCCGCCGCCTCCACCATCGCCGGCCGCGCGCGCACGTGCGTGCGGTGCACCGCACATGTGCGAGTGCATGGCCATGCATACCATGTATTTCTAGAACAATATGGTATGTTACATGTCCATTTAAATACCCTTAACTTTTCCATTTCCCAAGCTATGTGGGAACCCACATCATAATTATTTTCAACCTTATTAAATGCCCATGTTTGAGAGTTAATATATTTCAATCAATCAATTTGGTTGATTCTTTTTGCAAAATATTCCTTGTAGTACAAACTTTAATAAGGTAAGTAACAATATTGGAAAATTCCCAACATTACTTGTACTCTTCAAAATGCTTCAGATTACGTGAAATACAGGTGTTGGACGCTCGACACTTAGACGTGTGCATGTGATATATGTCCGTCACATCTTTTGGATATGACACTGAGAACAACAACTTAAACTCTTTCTTTTGAGATGATATAAGTTTCGAAATAAAATAATGTGTGTCACATATAACACCATGTTAACTAATGAATAACTAAAAAAAATAAAATATTATAATAGATATGAATATTTCGCAGTGTCCCCGTGTCTTTAATTTTGAAAATTAGACGAATTTGACGCTTGGACACTCATCTGATTGGGACACTCATCGGAGTCCATGTAACATAGCTTCCTCCAAAAGCAAGTTGTATTGGGTTCTTTTTTTCCCCAGCCATCCTTGCTCTGGCAAAAGGGTTCATACTTTGAAAGTAGCAGTAGCCTAAAATAATAGGAATCTGTTGTGACAACCAAGACCATTGTCAAACAGGTGGCCAACTCATGTGGCTATGTTTCCATGCTACAACTCCAATGTTATCAAGATGACCAAATGATTAGGAAAACGTACTTGCAATGGCGAAGGGATTCATATCGCTCTGTATCTGTCATAACTGTTTTACCCTTATGAGTAGTCTCATCGTTGCAGCATCCAACCAGTAAATAGGTATTGGGAAACCTGCATTAAGGATACATCATAATCAAAATCCATGCAAGACACAATTAAGCAGGAAAAAAGTGCGATTCAATTATCCGATCACTCTTTTTCTCTCATACAATCTGTTGCCTAAAAGGATTTTAGGACTATTAATTGTTCTGAAAAAGACCTCCTTACTGAAGCAACCATCCAACCATTATTCAGTAATCTCAGAACAAACGAGCATCAACAATACATTCTTATTCTTGAACCTTTGTGTAAACCATGTCCTTTCAAAGTAAATGCACCTTCTCAGCCCAAACAAAGATTAATGGTGATCTTCATGGTTTTGATTGTCTTCTTTCTCAGATGCTTCCTTTGACACATTCTGACCATCTGACAATAGTCTTCTAGATTATGGCTCAAACACTTCAATCACCCTTCCCGCTGAGAGCGTTATTGACATCTCTTGATCAATAAAATCGTCGTTAGCAAAAAAAGACAGGCATTCCCAGGCCGATCTGCCAAAATACGAGTATTGTTCACAGGGCAGAATACAAATTGATATCTGCCAATCTACATAATGTCACTGTTAGCATTGATGATGGAGATGCCAAATTCATATCCTGCCTTTAGGGTAAAAATCCCCACAGTTAAGTAGATGGGCAGAAGAGCATTGACCCTCAGCAAGCCAACAAAAAAAATTATATGGTCAGTGGACGTATAGGACAGCTGGTTGTCAGATTCAAGCATCCTTCCATTACGAATGAACGATTGAAGCATCTTACGAACAATCCAGAGAACTGTAGTCACGTAAGCATATGAAGGAAAAGACTTTCAGGAAGACGAACAAACTCTGGAAGATCGCCATACGACTTAGAGCCTAGGAAGCATCAATACCTTGTGCAGGATGAGGTATGGCGTCGTAAAACTACTGATACTCCGACACCTCACCGACACCGCCGACACGTGTCGGACATCTCTCAGCGGTGTCCGAATTTTTTTTTTAAATATCCGTCACCGTGTGGGACACTTCTTTGAAAAGTGCCGGACAATATAAGGCCAATATGAAAATTTTGAAATAATTTTGGGTCTCACTCTGTAACTAGAAAGCACCGATACCTTGTGCAGGACGAGGTATGGTGTCCTAAACCTACCAACACCTCCGGACACCTCTCAGCGGTGTCTGATTTATTTATTTTTTTAAATATCCATCACCGTGTCGGAAAATTCTTCAAGAAGTGTCAAATCGTATAGGGCCAATGAGAAAATTTTGAAGTAATTTATGGGGTCACTTGTAATAACTACTATATATGGGCTCTTTTAGATATAAACTTTAAGGTTATGCCCTAATCTCATCGACCCATTGCCGTCTTTTGTCTATCCTTGCGGCTACTGTTTGCCGAAAAGAACGAAGCCATCAAGCCGATGACCCACTGCTGCTGCCGTCGCAGGGGGATCTCGCCGCTGTTACCAGATGAACTCGCCCTCGTCATTGGATTCCGGCAACAGAGGATCTATTAAAGGGAACGCTCTAATATTCAAGTTTCAGTCAACTTCTTTGTCCTGTACATGTATTTTGAAATAAATATTTCTTGTACCTAGGTTGAATATGATGGAACTTAAAATGGGAAATTGATCCTTTTGAATCTTTCTAATTTATGTGTGATTAAAAGCCCTTTTAACAGGTTCCCTTATTGACATTACTAGAATTAAAATATACATCAGTCGGTGTTGGACACCTTGTTCCCATCTTCCCTTACTGACATTAAGTATGACTTGGATTTGAATATCTTATTTTGGTGTTTATTGATTATTGTTTACTATTTTAAATGTGGAATGTATTAAATGTGTGTGTGAAAAATATATTAAAAATTCAGCGGTGTCTAAAATATGATTTTTTTGAAATTGCGGTGTTCGGTGTCGTGCTACCTAGCTCAGTTATTGTGATTTATAATGTTACTCTAATGATGATCAGATGGTCAGATCATGTCTCGTCTGCAACAAATTTATATCCTCTACGTGCAAGAACATCTTATTTTTTGGGCAGATACTACTAATAGTCCTAAAATCTTATGCGCAGCACATGTGTACACGCATATACTTGACACTTATTCAAATAAATCGACCCATCTGGCGACCAACTAGCACCCTAATAAATATTGGCAGTAAATAAGCTATATAGACATTAAATTTGCACAAAGCAATGGTTGAAGAGAAACTTTAAAATCAATGACACTTCACACTTCAATAAGCAACAAATACCTAAGCTATTCATAATCTGCACTAAGATGATAAACAATTCTAAACCTAGTCTTTTCTACATCCCGCTAACCCAAAATCAAAACAAAAGAAGCATGTTAATCAAAGGAAAAGCATCGTATACAAGTGTATACTAAGTAGCAATACATAATTGAACGAGAAAAGAAAAATCAAAGACAGAAAGTGATTGCTCAAACGCTATTTTCACACTTCCAATGCTTGTATTGGTTGATGAAAAAGAAGCCTAGCTATTGTCACTAGTGCACTTTCCAACCACTTTGATATGTAGCAAAACATAAGTTGAATCAGAAATAAAAATATGAGAGAGAGAGAGAGATGTACGATTTCTTTGCTTGCTCGAGAGAACGGGCATGGTAGAAGAGGGAGGAGGGAGGATCAACCGTGGAATGGGAGGTTTCATGGTTAGGAACCTCCTCCATTCAACTATTGAAGAGGGAGAGGGGGAGGGCGAGGGCGAGGGATAGACGGGCGAGTATCCCGCGCTCTTTTTGGTTGCATCTGAAATTAATTTTCCTTTTTTTTAGTACCTACTAGTTATTTGAATTTGGGAACAAATTATGGTCAAAGAGACTGAATTTTGTCATTATATTAATTGCCTTTGTTTTAGAATAGTAAGAAATTCTTCCACGACAACGATGGCAGCCTTTTGAATCCAATTGAAGATCTGTTAACAACAATATGGAGGAGACTCTATAGGATATGTAGTTTTTTAAATGTTGATTTGCTAGCCGTGACTAGTAAGTAGGTGCAAGTATTAATCTCTCCCAAGCGAATGATACACGACACTCTCATGATTTATCCAAGAACTCATGAATGTGAGACAAGATATTACCATCGGGGTCGAGTTTGGAGTGTTCCGAAATAGCTGCCAAGGCTTCCAAATTAAGCATTCGATTCTATAGCAACCTTACGGAATCCACGTATCCAAGCAACCTTTAATCCACGCCAAACTGCTCACAATTTAGCTCGCCTGCTATTTGTAGCTCCCAGCTTTTGCACAAACCAAAATATCCAATTGCAATAGTGATCGCGACATAAACTTGCCGCCCCTACTAAGCCTGCATTAATTCGATTAGCCCCATCAACATTTTTAACCTAACCCACCCAATGTTGGGTGACACTAGCTATGTGAATGGGGAGCTTGCGCACCTTTCCCTACTAATTGTGATTGGAAGCTAAAATTCTCTCGAACACGTCGTAAAATAATTTGCGTTAAATTTGACGGGATGATAGTTGTTCGTCCATGAGTGTTCATGTTTCGGCAATACCAAATGGAATGCATGACTTCAATGAATAGAAGGACCACTCAGCCCATGCTATTTCACTACATTAAAGACTCAAATCAACCCATCCTTCCAGATTTAATGTAAAAAAGATGGTCCAATTATTAGGCTTGACTAAAGTTCTCCACAGTTCCTTCACCTCAGTACAATCTCTAAGAGCATGTTGTGTGGACTTTTAACAGCTGAGGTGCATATGGGATGGTTATCGTCATCAGCAATCCCATGTTTTGCTTTTAACTCATTGGTAAGCATTCGATTGTGGCAAACCAGCCAAGCCAAATGTTTAGCTCTAGGTTAGGCTGAAGAAGACCACAGCCATTTCCAGCCTATCGTGTCACCATTATTTGAGGTTTGGGGTACTATATCATGAACCGAACGGATGGAGAACTTACCATTAGGTGACAGCTTCCAAATTATTCTATTACTTTCCTCGACATATAGAATTGTTGAACAGAAGAGAGTGGGGATTGTACCTAGAAGATATTGTCGCAAAAAGTCCCAATTACAGCCACATAGATCCTCTAGCCAATAGTCTCGAACACGTTTTGTAAGCTGGTTAACAGGGATCTCAGCCATGGTTAATTTAATGAGTCACTTCAAACTTTATCAATAGACCATTGCCGATCTTCCATCCTACACTTTTTGTAAGCACCGCCACACATGCAAAATACTGTGCTAAGTATATGAAGCACTTGCATTAGATATATTCCAAACACACAATCCATTCTTTAAATGTTTAGCATAGAGAACTTGAAACCAGAGTGTATCATTTTGTTTCAGAACATGCCAACCCAATTTAGTCAACAAGGCACTATTCACATTGGCTATTTTATGAAAACCCAAACCACCTTGCCTTTTGTTCTGACAAATTGTGTCCTACCCTACAAGATGCAGCTTACCTATATCCGGATTTCCGCCCCATAGAAATCATTTGTTGCATCGATCAATAGCTTTGCAAATGCTTCTGGATATCTTGGTAGTCTGCATTGCATAAGAAGCTATGGTTAAAGTTGCAGATTGTATAAGCGTTGTTCTGCCTGCCAACAATAAGCATGATGTTTCCCAACCCGATAGATGTTTCTGAACTTCTTCAAGTAAGTAGTTATAAATGTTTTTTTGCACATGTTCATGCAATAGTGGCATGCCTAGATATCCGCCAAGATTACAAGTGAGAAGAATGCCACTTGTCAAGTTGATGGCCTGTGTTGTACAGTGTGGAATGCTGGGTGAAATCTAAAGCTTAGATTTAATGAGATTGGCATTTTTACGTTTGTAAAAACATGTTGAGATTGCAAAGTTTTGTACTTGGTGGAATAAAGGATATTTTACCCAAAAAAAGATCTTAGAGAATAAGATACGAACCCTTAAAAGATGGCTAGAAGTATGTTGTAAGAGTGTTAGGTTCTAAACTGAGTTTTATTGAGGACCATGTTAAGGAAAACCCATATGGTCGTATGTGGCTCAGTGCCTGGCAAGACTAAAAGGTGCGATATGAGATAATTTATTGGGTGGTCCTCCAGTGGGCCAAAAATTAAGATCTAATTATCAAATCCACACCACCCGATATAAAGGGAATATCCCTTTTGATGTTATATAATAACCGTTGGCTGCATGATAGAAGATAAATTATTGGATGGTCCATATCTAGTCGGCCAAAAATTAAAAACCGATTATAAAATTCAGAGCACCTGCTTTATCTCACTTAAGTAGATAATTCCAATCGGGTTAGTGGTGGTGGTATCTATCTATCTACTCTGTTTAGGCGTTATATAATTACTACTGGCCGCATATGAAATTTATTAAGAGTGACAAAAATAAAAATTTTAAGTAGTAAATAACTAGCTAAAAAGAGCATGTTTGGCTTCAACAATTTAAAACTTATTTTATCAAATGTGACAATTGATGCCAAGGAAAGTGGGTTTACAGTCGACGTGGAGGTGCCACATTGAATGCAGTTCGAGTCAGATGCCAAGTAGGTTAATGTGAGACACAACGAGGGTAGAGCAATGGCAGAGACCAAGTACTTCCCAGACAGAGCCTGAGGGTGGCTGTGCTGCGAGGGCGATGGTGCAGGGTGAATACACGACGATAGTACTGGTCCGATGCTTAGGCCCAGAGTTAAGGTTCTGTATGTTTCTCTCTCTAAAATTCTAGAGAGAGAAAGTAAAAGTGATAGTGAATTATGAGAATCTAAAAACCTGAAGTCCCCTAAATGAATTCTTAAGACCCATATTTAAAGATGTTAAGATGATGATGTCATCATGCGACACATGGCGCTCCCCAGGAGTGACACCTCACCGAAGGGTCCACAGGTGCCGTTGCTCCACGGACTGTCGGATCGCATATTCACCCTGCCTGCCTGCCCTGCACAGCATCGCTCTGTCTATCTGGAAAGACTGGCTCTCACATCATTGGTATGGCCAGATAACTCCTTTGATCTAGCCACTAATCCAAGCCTTTGCAGAATCCCACAGGCCTAGCAACAATGAGGAAGACCCAATGCCCAACTGTCAGGCGAACTAGGTGCGATGCCTTCCAGAGACCTGCTTCCATCTCGGAGTGAGCCGGGGGTCATAGTCCCTAGGGGTGTCGACGAAAGCCCTAGTGCGGGAGCACGTAGGCCGAGAACGTTGACACCCTGGCGGAGATAATGTCCCAGAGGAGCCGCCTATCCCGCTAGCCAAGGTAGCATCCCAGAGGAGCCGTTTACGTGGCGGAAGGGGAATCTTCATGTAGGAGCACTTAGAGCTCCCTGGCAGAAATAGTGTCCCAGAGGAGTCGCCTATCCCCACGGGTGAGTCCTTGTGCCGAAGCACTCAGAGCGCGTCAAGTTAGCATTCTGGAAGAGTCGTCTACCTGACGGGCCGAGGTAGTATCCTGGAGGAGCCTTCTACCTGACAGAAGGGGAGTTGAAAAGCTCCTTAGCAAAGATAGTTTCCTGGAGGAGTCGCTTATCCCCGCGGGTGAGTCCTTGTGCTAGAGCACTCGAACCGCATCAAGGTAACATCCCAGAGGAGCCGTCTACCTGGCAGAAGGGGAGTTAAAAAGCTCTCTATTAGAGATAGTATCCCAAAGGAGTCGCCCATCCCCTCGGGATGCTGCACACTCCGGAGAGTGGGTCAAAGCATGTTCCATGACCAAAGCAAGATGTGCATGGTGTGGTGAAAAGATGGACCAACATAAGGAGCGTGGTAGTGTGATAGAGAGCAAGGGAACATGACTGTATCAGCGACACAGTGCGGCGCAGTGTGGCATGGCGCATGGGCACGGCAGAATGTGTACGATGTCGGGGGCATGTAAAAGAGAGCCGAGAGGCGCGTCTGTATCAGCGGTGCGGTGCATGGGTACGGTAGAGTGAATGAGGTGACGGTGCACTGGCGTGGGCAACGTGTGTCACGAAGACAGCGCGCGAGCGCTGGCAACGGTGGTTATAAAGTAACCGCGGGTGAGGAGCGCCATGGAGTCAGCCCGCGGGCGACGAGGGTTGAAGAGAAGACGAGCAACCGCGAGCGACGAATGCTGTGGAGTCAGCGCGCGGGCGACAACGGGCATCGTGGAGATATTGTACAACTGTAGTCGACGAGCGCCAAGAAGTCTGCGCGCAACCACAGGTTACTGGCACCTCAGAGTCGGGGCACGAGCAACCGACACCGTAATGCCGACGTGCAGGTGACAACACACAGCAGGACGGTCGTCAAGGTAGGTGGCTGAGCCCCCTTGTTAAAGTAGATGGCTGACCCCGCTCGTTAAGGTAGGTGGCCGACCCCTTTTAGGGGAATGTGGCCGACCCCCAAGGGGGGAAAATGGCCTAAACCCAAGGGGGAAAGGGCGCCAAGGTTGTTTCACGAGCAAACTTAGGTGGCGACATGTGGCGCTCTCTGGGGGAAATAGGCGCCAAGATGATGATGTAATCAGGCGACACGTGGCACTCTTAGGGAGTGACACATCATCGAGGGGTCCACAGGTATCGATGCTCTACGGACTGTCGGATCGCATATTCACCCTGCCTGCCTGCCCTGCACAGTATTGCTTTATCTGGCTAGAAAGACTGGCTCCCATAACGTTGGCGTGGCCAGAGAACCCCCTTGATCTAGCCACCAATCCAAGCCCTTGCAAAATCCCATAGGCTTGGCAGCGGTGAGGAAGACCCGATGCCCAACTGCCAGACGAACTAGGCACGATGCCCTTCGGAGACCTGCTCTCGTCTCGGAGTGACCCGGGGGTATAGTCCCTAGGGGTGTCGACTTAAGCCCCCAGTGCCGGGGCACGTAGGCCAGTCACGCAGACACCCTGGCAAAGATAGTGTCCCGAAGGAGCCATCTACCTGGCAAAAGGGAAATCTTCATCTCGGAGCACTTAAAGCTCCCTGATAGAGATAGTGTCTCAGAGGAGTCACCTATCCCCCTGGATGAGTCTGTGTGCTGGAGCATTGGAGCGGTAGCATCTCGGAGGAGCCGTCTACCTGGCAGAAGGGGAGTTGAAAAGCTTCCTGAAGGAGATAGTGTCTCTGAGGAGTCGTCTATCCCTGCGGGTAAGTCCTTGTGCCGGAGCACTCGAAGCGAGTCAAGGTAGCATTTCGAAGGAGCCGTCTACCTGGCAAAAGGGGAGTTGAAAAGCTCCCTGGCAGAGATAGTGTTTTAGAGGAGTCAACCATCCCCGCGGGATACTGCACACTCTGGGGAGTGGGTCGAAGCATGTTCCATGACCAAGGCAAGGTGTGCATGGTATGTTGAAAGGATGGACTAACACAAGAAGTGTGGTAGTGTGACAGAGAGCCGGGGGCACGACTTTATCAGCGGTGCGATGCATAGACGTGACAGAGTGTGTATGGTGCTCGAGGCACATAATGTGACAGAGAGCCGCGCGGCTATATCAGTGGCGGGGCGTATAGGCATGGCTGAGTTAGTGAGGTGAAGACGTGCTGGGGCGAGCGACGAGGGTTACAGAGATGGGGAGTAACCACGGGCGACAGGCACAGTGAAGTCAGCGCGTGGGTGATGGGGGTTGCAAAGACGGCGAGCAATCGCGGGCGACGGATGGCGTGGAGTCAGCGCGTGCTCGACGGTAGCATTGCAGAGACTATGCACCGCCGTAGGCAACGAGCGCCGAGAAGTCCACACGACACCACTTGCTACTGGTGCCGTGGAGTCAGCGCACTAACAATGGGCACCGCTAAGCCGACGCGCCGATGACGGCGAGTGTTGCAGAGACGGTGCGCGGCCACGAGCAACGGTCGTCAAGGTAGGTGGCCAACCCCCCTCGTCAAGGTGGATGGCCGACCCCCTTGAGGGAAAGGTGGCCGACCCCTAAGGGGGGGGGGAGGTGGCCGACCCCCTTGAAAGGAAGATGGCCAACCCCCTTGAGGGGAAGATGGCCAAACCCAAAGGGGGAAGGGGCACCAAGATTGTTTCACGAGCAATTCATGTGACATGAGTATGTGTCGCTTTGACCGGCTTGTGAGCGTTGAAAAAATGACCGTTGAATGTGTGACGTGTCGCGCAAAACAGGACTCTTGATACGTAGCCCTTGGGTGCGACCAAAGTAGGTTGAGAATAACAATAAACACTTATAACTGGTTTGACCAACACAGTTTTTGACCAATTAAACATGGTCTATCACGTTTTTACCAACTACGTTTTTTAAATAAATCTTAAAATTTGAAAACTGGGTTATTTATTAGTTTAATTTTCTTTTTATGACACTTTAACCAAACACGATTGCGTTTAACATTTCCATTTATGCCAATTTTATGAAAATCAAACATGTACTCCTGTTGGTTGCTTGGTTCAAAGTTTTGGCTTTTTGGTTCATAATTTTTACTCTATTCACAGTTTTTACTCTATTCAAAATTAATAAATGGTGAATTCATTGAAAAATTCATAAAAGGGTTAAGAAAAATAATTTTTATTAGTTCAAGTAAATCAAGATCCCACGAGATCCGACCAATTTTCGTTGAATTTCACACTATTAAAACAAATCCAATCATATTTTGAGATATCCAATTAAATTTATTTTAATGTTCTCGTTATACTTAAGTATTTAAAATAAAATTCTATTAATTCTGCAGTTCCAAACACCATAAATGATTTATTGACAGGCTGGAGACATGTCCATCATCATCTAAAGGATCTCTCCTGAGTGATGTCAAGAGCTGAGGATGCTAGGGGGTGGGACTGGGAGGTAGTAACAACTAAAGTATCTGGTGTTTACCTTTTACATGTGTATTAATTATTTTTGGGAAAAAATTTGGCTGCAACCCGGGTTGAAGGAAACTTCTCCTGCCTCTATCTAGCGATAATTGATGGTTACTAAATATTTTTAATGACTTTTATTTAGTGATGCTAAAAAAATGCTGTTAAGAGTTGTCGCTAAAAGTGTTAATAGAAAATGTATTAAAGACATTTAGCGGTTATTAATTGTCACTATATATGAGGTTGGAGGAAAATTCTTACAATCGGAATAACAGCCAAAGTTTGTTCTTATTTTTGTGCTTTGAACGAATATGAGACCCGGGGAAAGTTGGCCGCCAATCTTCTGCCAAAAAATAGCTAGAAGAAAAGTAAGAGAAAATATGGTGTTCAGGGAAGAATGTATAGTAAAGGGATCGACGCATCAATTGTCGCTACATTTATGGCAAGAAAGAGACAAAATACAGCTATTCTGACAAGTTTATGTATTTTGCTAGAAAGAAATCTTTAGCAACAAGCCCCAGCTCTATTGCATTTTGGTTAGACAAAAAACCTCGCTGGAGCTTAGCCGGCCGTTAACACAAATCTTTACTGAGATCTGCTTAAGGAACTGGGAGTGCCACCGGTACGTGGCAAAGTTGGTAGCCTAACTCATAACCAATTGGTTTTACGTCAATGTTTTAGCATTCCCATGGAGGGGAATGGTGCATGCCGTTGTTCTAGCCGTCACGAACAGCGGAAGGTGTGCAGATAGAACTCAGAAGAACATAGATAACTGAGACTTTATTTCAGTTCAGGGGTAATTACAGATTACACTTGTCATTCAACATTGTTACGAGTAAAAACCTCTCTAGAATAAGCAATGCTAGGTGTAAGGTTGCAACCACTGGTCAGCATCAATGAAGGACATATTTAGATAAGGAGAGGCTTGAGTGTCATTCAGTCTCTGAACATAGGGCAACCTCATTGTCGTGTTAGCTCCCCCTCCTGTGCACATGTACTCTCCGTAGAAAATAGTCCTGTTTGTTCAGAAAACAAAGAAAGAAAAAGGTTGCATTTCGTCAGTTATTTTGATCACTGGAACTCAAGAATGGGGACTGCTTTGCCAGAATGTAAAAAGGATATTGTACGATGGATCGATACAACGGATCATGAATATTGCACCGAATGCATTCAGGCATGTTGTACATTATTCGTGCAGTAGTATCCTCTTTTACTCTAGCAATATTATTGCTTAAAGATTGATTTGGATGTGTATAGTAACTGGTCTCTCATGGGATCGTTGAAGTCGTTCCAACCCTCTGGAGCGACGATATCAGACATGAACGTGTAAGCGAAGACAACTCGAGAGAATGGCCTCCATGCTCGACCAAGCCATATTCTTCCAGTCCCACCTAAGCTGCAGTTCACGAAGGCAAAGCCGCTATTTTCATCCATGGAAGCTCGGCCATTTGCTGTAACAGCTCCATTTATGGACTTCACTCCTGCTGGTACTGGGTTGGCCATGGAATTCAGCTGACAGTTCTGCATGATTATGGAGGGAGTGGTATTAGGACGATGCAAACGGAAGCAGTACTATTTCTCAAATCTAGTGCCTTAGCGTGTCATTTCATAAATTTCTGATGTTCATAAATTCCTGAAGTTTGGGGCCAACCAAGGTATTCTTCCTAAGTAGGCTCGTGCACTAAGGAGGCCTAGGAAGTTCGAAGATCCAATATCATTTCGGAGACTTTCACTAAAGTCTAACACACGGTTTGGTTGCCATTTCTTTCTTTTAGTTCGTAGTTTTTATGTAGACTTGTAAAATGATATCTATCTTGTTTGGATACCATGTTGAAAACTGTGACATATTTTATGTGCATGCAAAAGTGAAGTATCAAGAAAAGGATGGTGGCAGCTAGCTTGAAGAGTGCACTGTGGAGAAGAGGAAGAAGGAATGCGGGCAGTACGACAGCCTACAACGTCAGTCGGTGAGAATGTTACTATGGGGGTGAGTCTCTGTTTAGTACTCGAGTTTATTTTGCATTTTGCTGACTTCATGATCGATTTGTTTGTGTGTAATATTGAGAGTACGTTTATTTAGGTTTAGGTACAGAATTCAGATCGTTTAGAAATAGGCGGGTGACCCCTAAAATTAATACTCTGTATGTCCCGTAAAAATTGTTCCAATTTATAGTACTCTGTCCTATAAAAATTGTTCCAATTTATCTTGGCATGTATATTGAGAATTCAAGTCATAGAGTGTATCTTTTAGAGAAAAGATGAGAATAAAGTGGGTCAGGAGACAAAAAATATGTTAATGGAGTATTAAATGTGGAAAGAGAAATAGAATGGAAAAATATAAGAAGGTTGGCCAAGACAGAGAGAATGAATTAGTAGATAGTTAAATGTTGATAGAAAATTAGAATAAAAAAAGTATAAAACATGTAAAGCACTGTAAAATCTTTCTTAATTTAAAAAGTGAGCAATTTTGTTAAACGACAAAAAATAAATATATAATAATTTTTTGTGGAACGGAGAGAGTAGTAGCTTAAATAAAACTTTAAACATGAAACTACTAAAATAAGATATTTAAAATACTAAAGTAAGATATTTTAAGATCACAATGTTCGTATATTTGAGTTTTAAACTTTATTAAAGATTAAAAACGATTCAAATCCATTTTTGTTTACGTAATGTCTCATATTCGGTTACGTCACATATTTTGAGGCTACAATTTACAACCACGATTGCCACGCAGCACCCACCCCACCAACCATTGCTGCTAAGTACTTGACTTCCACGACCCCAATTGACCACCAATATTCTTTTGATCTCAACTTTAACAAGCGGAAGTAGCATTGGGATAGACACCGTTGATGACAATAAGAAAGGAGGTATCAAATCTGTGTTCTTTGTTAGAGATCAGGTGGTGCCATTTTGGTGGGTTTGGTAAAAGCGGTGGTGATAGATTTGATTTGTTGTGGCATTTGCGGTTGTCGTAGTGGCAGGTTCATAAAAGTGGTGGAGGTAGGTTTGGTGAAAGAGTTGGTTGGTAGAGGTGGGTTTGATGAAAGTCACGGTGGCAGGTCTGGTGCAGCGGTGATAGTAGTGAGGATTGGGGTGATATTCACACGGGTGGTGAACGGGACCATGATTATGGTGGTGGTTTGGGGTCGTGATTGTTCTAATTGCTTGGGTCCGTTATTTTAATGGTGGTTCTGTTGGTCATGAATGGATGGCAATTGCTCTATTGGTGATTGGCCGGTAAAGGTGATGTCGTGATGACGATTCGGTAGAGGTGGCATATAGAGAAAAATTGATAAGAAAAAGGAGTAAATGCTCTTTAACCCCCAGTACTATAGGGTTGTTGCTAAATTGCCTCCTCCTCTAAAAAAAAGTTGAACTAGAACTAAACATTCCTATACTTGTCAAAACTGAGCAAACGGTTTCCATCCAACACATTTTTTTGGGCGGGATATGTTGAGCGTCCAAAACCTAAACTTTTAGGACAAAACTACCTTTTTGACCTAATAAAATACTAAACACTTGCTAAAAATCACCTAAAAATCCACCATTTTCATTTCAGTTCACTTGCAAACCCTAGAAAATTTGCAATAAGTGACCATATTCATTTCAATTCATTTGCAAACTTTCCTTTAAAGGCCAACCGCAGAGAGAAAAAAAATCGAATTCCTAGATTTTCGAAATGTAATTCCAAAAATCCAGTGGGCATAACTGACACATGCCCATCCCGACCCGACCCAACTCATGCCCAGCCCGTCCCCGACCCATGCCTGCTTTTACTCGCAGAGTCACAGACCAACATATACCCTACCTCGACCCGCTCCATGCCATCCGACCCAAGCCAACCATGCCTTTCCTAAACCCCAATTTCCCATATAGAAACCCTAATCACCACTCCAGCACCGCCAACCCGTTGGTGAGGCCAGCAGGCCCCCCTCCCCCCGTTGGTGAAGCTGACCCCAACTCCTATCTTCCTGGCTCTTCTCTTCCCCGCCCCCTCTCTTACTGCCTCTTCTTTCCCCCACGCCCCCCGCTAGCCCTGCTCTGCCGACAGCCACCTCCTCCCCATCGGAGACACCGCCCCCTCTCTTTCTTCCTATTCTTTCCCGCCGCTAGTCGTTGCCACAATAGCCCGGCGAGCCCCGGTAGCCTCCATAGTCCCATTGGCGACGCCGACGTCCCCTCTCTCTTCCCCCCACGCGGCTGCAACAGCCTTTGGCGGCACCCTCCCCCCATCAGCGACGGTGAGTCCCCCTCTATTCCTTCCTCTTCTCACCCCCCGCCCTCTAAGCGGCCCCTTGCCCGCCACCGCTGCTCCTATTACTCTTCTCTCCCTTGTTCCTTCACCCACCCCAAAATGGTTTGAGAACGGCTTTTTGCCCAGTTTTAACGAGTATAGGGAGGTTTAGTAAACTTTTTGTAGAAGAGGGGGTCATTTCGCCCTATGATATAGGGAGTCAAAGAGCATTTACCCCTAGTAAATATGGGTAAATTGCATATTTGGCCAGTCATCTTTGAACCTAGTTTCTATTTGATCGTAGTTCCTCCATCTTTACTTCCTTCACCTATTTGGTCCTTGCACGTTCAAAAGTTCCACGAATTTCTTATGTTTTGCCACGTAGGCAACACATTAGCCATTGGCCTAATGCTATTATACAGTCCTTCGATTGTGCACATTATAACTTTTAACCCCTATCTTACCAAATCAAGCACTCAAGTCCCAAATTTTTTAAAAACAATTGTAGATGAGTCTAATTTCTATTTGTCTCTCTCTACATGAGATCTCACGGCGACAAAACTAAATTGACAAAAAAATATTGGTTTTAATGAAATAAACTCAGTAAAAAGCGAGGAAAAAACTTCACTTACCTCTCATTCTTAAAACTGTTATTATAAACCCGTATTATCAACATTTAGTTGCTAAATTCCTCTTAGGGTCAATCAACTCAAACCTAATTCCGCCAACCAAGGTGCACACCACCAGCAACCTCATCCTCCTTCTGATCACCCTCCACCATCACCACAGCCAATATTAGTCCCATTCGCAACTATTTCGCCTTAAATTTACAAGCCACCGATGACTCTTTTATCTATCTTTTTGCCCTCCTTATGAAATTTGTCTTTCTATACACCCACGCCCAATCCAATCCGCCAACATACACCTCTCTCTCTCTCTGTCTCTCTCTCTCTCATCACAATCATTTTGGAAGGAACTAACACAATCATTTTGGAAGGAACTAATAACACAACATATTAACGAACTATGGGTCTTTTTGTTGATAAGTCCTCATGACCAACAAAGTGAGATATTCTTATGATCTAGAAAATGAAACACATATAAGAAAACTCTCTTTATAACTAGTTAAACTCATTTGAGTAACAACACTAAGTAGTAAATCTTACACTAATTATAAACTTTATAATTTAAATCTGACTATAATGAGTCAATTATAACTATTATGATGATCATTATATGCATTCAACAACATTTGATTCGGTTAACTCCCGTCCAATAACTATTAGTTTAATGTAAATATATTTTCTTAACTTTACAAGCTTATTGTAGCTAATTTTGCTAAGTTGACAACACGGGCGGATCTAAAAAGTCTAATCGGGGGTGCCAAAAAATCATAAAAAATATTTAATGGCTAACATAAAAGAATTCCAAAAGGTTCAAGTTCATATAAAACATGAATAATAAAAAAATACATTATAATTAGCGTCACTATTAAATCTGTTAAATACAAAATAGATTGCTCAATTTGTCTACTAATAATATATTTTCACTACGCATAGTGATTTATTTAACGTGTTAAGGTTAGTCAACAATAAATTTTTAATTTTATATGAAAAAAGCTTAACTCTTACTGTATAAATATTACTAATGT
This sequence comes from Escallonia herrerae, assembly GCA_033070095.1. Classification (NCBI taxonomy): domain Eukaryota; kingdom Viridiplantae; phylum Streptophyta; class Magnoliopsida; order Escalloniales; family Escalloniaceae; genus Escallonia; species Escallonia herrerae. The sequence continues at coordinate 390,975 of JAVXUP010000266.1, read as the reverse complement.
GATTGTTAACTATATGAGTACATTGGTTACGCATAAATTAACCAACATTAAACTAAAAAAAAAAAGAACGAACCTTAATCTATTCTTTTTTTTTTTGTAATGTGAAGATTTTGAATTTAGGATTTAGAAAAATGAAGACAAGGCAAGAGAATGAAGAAGATAAAGACTATGATAGGGCACAAAGAGTAAAAGACACAATAAATGAAATCCGAATAAATTAGTGTTGCAATATAATAAATTTTTGTAAATATTTTAAATATATATTCATTATCTAAGATACTAAAATAAGAATTCCAAAAAAATTGAGGGCTGGTATGCCACCCTCCCCCCCCCCCCCCCCCCCCCCGCGGGTGGTCCCCCCCTGCTTGACAAAATTTGCTGTATAGACTTTATATCATGTTGTGATAAAATAGATATCAATGAGAAAATAATATAAAAGACATTTATTTGACATATGAGATATAGGTTAACGATAAAAAGTAGTCCTAAAAGACGTGAAAAGGGAATTATGAATGATCTTATATATTAGGTTTTAATTTTTACTATTAGCAGCTTAAGAAACACTAATGAAACATCATTTTTGTCCATTGAATGTCCTCCAAAGATTGAACTTACAAGAATTAGATAAAGACATATATGAAAATACATGATATTATTTGGTCGTTTGTACCCCAGCATAAGGACACAACTTGTTTGAAATTAAGAAAGTATACTTGTATTAGTCCTATTAGATGTGAAATGCAACTCTATTACTTTTACGTTTTTCTTAATCACTACAGTAACCCATCAGTATACTTGTATTAGTCCTATTAGATGTGAAATGCAACTCTATTACTTTTACATTTTTTAGATATAAGCATTTAAGCATGAAAACGATTGTGGACAGTGCCACCCTTTTTTGGATCACAATTATATGTGTATTTGCTATTTAGCTTTACATGTTATCAGCAGTATATTCATACATACTAATTGCTAAGCGAATATTAATTTGCATTGCTACTTGATAATGTAAAACAAAAGCTTAGAGATGGCAAACCTCTAGGCTCGGTACTGTCTCGCAACCTATTCATTGTTCTTTTCAGCTTAGTATTGAAAGGATTATAGCTAACATACGTATACATATATTCCATATGAATTGTAGGATCCTAATCAAGCCTTCAATCTCTATTGTGTGTGGGATGATATGATATGCTACTGTATATCATGTTTGTATTTATATAAGTTAGGAATTCCTTGATACAGTGATTGGTTATTTATTGTGTGAAGCAGCTATTCTCGATGAAGACAATAAGGAATATAGGGCCCGTTCGTTTTACCATTTTTGTTTTTCGTTTTCTTTTTTGTCTCTTGTTTTCATTTTTTTTTGTTTCCGGTTAGGAAAAATGGTCTTGTACTTTTAGCATTTTGACCTGCTCTTTTCTAACTACTTTTTCTAGTGCTCCGTGTATTTCGTACCATTTTCATTTTTCAGCCACCTTTTTGGGCTAAATTGTGTATGTTCATCAACTAGAAACATGTTGAGCCGTTTTCTCCCATCTTGCCTTTTGTATTCACACGAACATTTCCCATCTACCCTTATTTTACCTTTTGTACTACCACAACTGAGCCACGTGATTGGATCGTGAACGAACATATGTTTTTATGTAAGAAAGTAAGAGAAATGAGAATGAGTGAGGTGTGTTTTCATGTTGATGTGATATATTAAGGAGAAAAAAGGTGAAAAATGGCTTGGTGAAGACCTTTTTCCAGACATTGGATTGTCCCGAAAAAAAAAGGTGGTGTGTTTTTACATGTTCTCACTATTTGAGTGAGACTTTTTCAAAATAAATGGTAAACGTACATAACAAAAGGAATCTTTTTGGACATCATTACAAAAATAAGGATGAAAAATGGAATGGATAAGCCCTAAGTTATCTTTGATTCCAAACATAAAGGACTATTGACCAAGCTTTTTAACCTAAGAGTAGGTTTCTAACGGCTTCAGTTCTATAGGAATTTGCTGAAAAATAAGAGTAATACAAATGATATTCATTTATAATAGTTTAATCAAAGTCAGTCATGATTAAATCTGGTACTAATCCTATTATCTATAGCTCAAAACAATGCTTTATGTAGACAAGATCTCTCTTTCCAACAATGGTAGTTTTAGCAAAAGTAGGTAACTTTTTAATGAGATGTTTATATCTCTCTGGTTTCTCGTTAAAGGATATGCATTACAACATTCTTTGAGCTTTATAATATTTTCTTATTAGCCGACTCGAGCTAGCTTGGTTAGGGTTATCGAGCTAATACTAAGTAAATTACCTTCTGACATAACCATAATCACCTCTACAATGACTAAAACCTAGCGACGAAAGTTACTTTCTAGCAATTACTTTGCCTATGTAGCCTATATGCATAATGGTTTAGACATGAAAGTATGATCAGATCTGTGTGTGTGTGTGTGTATAGCACAGAAAACCTAACTTGGAATGCAGGCAAACATGGGTGCTTGCAAGGATGATTACTTTACCTCATAAAATGACTTTCCGTTGCCGAAGATGAAGTCAATAGAACCTTGGATATAGCAGTCCTTGAAGTAATGACGACCTCTGTCATCATGAAGAGTATCCTGGAATCCAAAGAATCCGCAGCCCCAGAAGGCAGCTTGGTCACCTGCTACTCTTATGGCCACGGCTTGCGCTCCCACGTCACCCGGCAGCGGAATCGGAGCCACATTCTGTAGTTCAATTTGTAACATTACTTATGATATCAAAACAAGGACTAGACATATTTCACTACTGAATATATTAACCTATAAAAGTTTTGTATCCCTTCTATCCCTGAGAATTTGAAGAGTACTATATCGTGGACATTTTTTTAATTTCACTTGAATTCGTTTTTGGCTTTTTCTGTTATTGATTCTGATTATCTACTTGTCTTGATTAACTCATGGTAAGAAACTATTAGATATTTTTCGATTTTGGAATCTTATAAAGAAGGGATTCTCATTTTTAGGGACATTGGGGAAATAAAATAGGGGATCTAAAATCGGTTTTCTGACCATGTAATTATGTTTTCTGCTATGAAAGTGAGCATAATGTTGTGGCAAATGTACAACGTCCAGCATGGCTTCATGGTTTTGCATTGCTTTTAACATACTTTAGGTCGAATTAATCAATATCATTGTCCTCATGGTCATTCCGTACGTAAATCTCACCATGAAACTTATATTCTTAGCAATAAAGTTTGTAGCAAAAACTTGAACGGAGCCGCTGTAAAAGGTGCCATGCGAAGAATTGGCCGTGTCATTCCACACTATTGCCGTTGAAGCATAACCTTGCCCTTGAAATGTGATATTTGGTTTTGTTTTCGGAACAATGACTTTCTCACTGCAATTGATTGAGAGTCAAGAAAATGCCATGCAACCTTTAAGCTTTGAATACGAGAGGGAAAAGCAATGGGGGTAGAAACTTACAAATATATGCCACTGTTGATCCATACTGTGGTTCTTTTTGCACTAAAATTTCCGACTGCATCAACTGCGGATTGCACTGTTGTGAAATTGCAACATCCATTGCGATCAACACAAAGGATTGACGTTGTGTTAGTATCCGGAGGAGGGAAATCAGGGGCAAAATCGTCGCAGATATTTTGAATTGTTTTTTTGTCATGATGGTGATTGTGGTGACTTCTTTCCAGTTTGTATGGGATTGTAGAAGGAATAACTGAAGATGAAAAGGTCAAGCTAAAATCAATTAGGTTCCTTACGAACAGTGGGTTTGGAGTCATGAAATGGGTGCATGCTGTAGCTGCTGCCAAAAGGGCAACGAAAATAGAGAAAGGTGTGCCTGGGAGACTCATTCTTCTGAAGTTTTTGGTTGTTTTGGATTTTGGGGTACCAATAAAAAGGCCCTTGAAGTGTAAGGGTTGGTAGAATGCCTTGCAAACCACCCTGTCCCTGTTTGTTCTTAGGACAATTCTCAAACCTACCAAACAACTTAACATGGATGAATCTTGGAGTGTGAACTACAAAAGTTTTCTGGCAATTCCAATTTCTCAAATAGCCCAATTTAGGTGGTCACCAACAAGCCCACTAATCGTTCACAATTTGATATGTATATATATATATATATATATATATATATATATATATATATATATATATATATATATATATATATGGGCAAAAATTGTCATCACTTTCAAATATGCAAATAAGACCGTGAGTTGTTGCTAACAAAAAGTCTAAGTTGTATCTTTTCATCATTTAATCTTCTGCAGTTGTATTAATAGGAATATTTTTATCTTTTTGAGCACGATACAAGCATAGCTCGATTAATTAACTTTCCATTTGCTTGTACCATTTCAAACGATAAAATATATGGAAAAAATTTAGTTGAATCTTCCTTCAACCCCGTGTATAGCGACAATCAATTATCTCTAAAGATTTGTAGTGATTTTATTTAGTGACGATAAAAAAGTGCTGCTAATAATTGTAGATGAAAGTGTTAGAAGAAAAGTCACTAGAAATATTTAGCGACTATTAATTATCGCTATACACAGAATTGGAGGAAGATACCTACAACCCTATTAGGAGCCAAAGATTGTTTAGATATATATATATATATATATATATATATATATATATATATATATATATATATATATGTGTGTGTGTGTGTGTGTGTGTGTGTGTGTGTGTGGTACTGACGAAAAAATGTAACTTCTTTGTGTGTCATTTAGTATATGTTAAAACTGTTGGAAATATAGCTCACATTTGCTACACAAATTTTACACGACAATTCATAATAAGAAAATTAATATGTCTATAGCATGTATTGCCTAACCATGAAAACTTATCAAAATATATGGCTAAATATATAAATTAGGCATGCAAAACAAACATTTTAGTAGCCCACACACACACACACACACACACACACACACACATATATATATATGTATATATACACTACAAGAAAACAGGCTTTTAGCGACGGGGAAATCCGTCGCTAAAAGCCCAAAATCCGTCGCTAAAAGAATTAGCGACGGATTCACCGTCGCTAAAAATCCCTCGTATAAAAGCCCGTCACTAATAGTTTAGCGACGGAATGTTTTAAATCCGTCGCTAAATATGTCATTTTTTCCGACGGATTTATTTTTAATTAGCGACGGATATTCCGTCGCTAATTATATTTTTAGAATTTTAATTTATTTTCTTTTTTGTCAAATTAGCGACGGATAAAATATTTTAGCGACGGAATATTCCGTCGCTAAAAAACTTATTAGTAGGAATATTCTGTCGCTAAATAACTGATTGTAGGAATACTTTTAGCGACGGAATTAATCCGTAGCCAAAAGTCAATTTTTTTTTTATTTTTCAATTACCCAGACCTGTAATACAATTTTCAATTCTCAACAACAACGCGCAATAATCAATACAGAAAGAAATATATATAATCAATTATAAAAAATATTTATTATAAAAAACTCATATATGTACAAGCCGGGAATCGGATACAGCCGGTTAGGAGAGGGGAGAAGAGTACAAGCCGGGCGCGGGGGGCGGGGGGGAAGCTAGGAACGGGCACGGGAAGGGGCTCATCAGGGGTTGCCGAGTCCCGGATCTGGATCCTGCTGATCCGGGGCCGGCTCGGCCTGTCCGGCAGTAGGGGCTCCCTGATCATCCTCACCACCACTGTAGCAATGCGCTGGATCTCCTCGTCGTCCAACTAAGGACGAGGAGCCGGTGTCTGTGGAGGGGCAGCAGGGGGTGAGGACGCTCCTATCACGGCATGAGCAGTCGTGCTAGGCAGGCCGCGTATGCGGCCTTTCGGCCGATTCACGACCTCCGGCGTATCCAGCCATCGCTTCAACCCCCCAGTACTCGCAGCTGTACTAGTGGACGCTGATGGCTGTCCGGACTGCTGCTCGGACCCCCTTAGCTGTTCATACGAGGCCTGCAAAAATAGTGATTTAACGATATGTTAGGGCATTAATTAACGAAATGGACATTGAGGATAGAAAGAAAAAACATTAACAACTTAAATAAATTGACTCACATCGATCCGCCGGGCAATATCTGAAATATAGTCGCCCGCCCGGTGCGTCTCGTCCTTGTCCTTCTTCCGCACGTGCGTCTGAGTATAGGTCAGAGCTATGACCTCATCCTCCTTCATAAATAAATATCAACACTTTTCTCTATTCTACTGTTACTATGTGTATGTGGATATGGATATGGATATGCTCTATCCCTCCCATTTAATACAAAATTTTCATCTTTCATTTTCATATTTACACTTTCTCTAAATAATTACTCCAAAATTTTACATTTCAAACTCCCCCCCCCCCCAGTTCTTGTAACCGTTAGGTTCAATCCCTTAGAGAAAAAGAAGAAAGTGGGAGAGTTGAGCTCCATTTGTGCTCACAAGAGCTATAGCCCTAGTTTGGTTCCTTCAAATTGTTTCAAATAAGCTACTTGCTCTGTTCTTTTTTTATTTTTGCAAAAAATCCATGGTAAACATTTAGCATTCAATTGAGCGGTAAATAAAAATCTTCAGCTAAATAAATAATATAGTGAGAAATTCAATGTTTACCATCTTAGAGATTCGCAAAAATTTCAATAAAACGAATAGCGTTTCAATTCAAAAAAACGCAGCTGAACCATTTTGAATTTGATTTAAGTTAGATTTAAGCAAAATACAATTGGGCTTGATTTTGTTATAATTCAATTATACAGCAGCTTAATTAACTAAAGGATACAAGAAACTCAAACTTTGAACCTCTCTCAAAGGAATTTCAGTTTTATGGTTTTAAAAACATCATGATTCAAATTACATCTTAGATTAAATCAAACAATTAACTTTACCCTGCTTGTTTAAAAAATCTTACAACTTACTAAACAGTATCCATTACTTGTACCACGTGTCTTTATAACCGTTCCACCGACCATTTTCAGGTCACTAGTAACCGAGTCCCTTCTCATTCCTACCTATGCCGCGAACCCCCTTCTCATCATGGACAAGAGCCTGAACACCCTTCCCCTCCCCCTTCCACCAAACCCAACAGATGTCTGTTTACTTGTTAAGTTACCAATTCCACATTAAATAGAATTCGTTGGCAACGAGTTGAACCATCTCGTTGCCAATGGACTTCTCAAAACAACAACTAATATAAAGAAGGCAGGGTTTGTAAACAACGAGTAATTGAACCTTCTCTGGGCAATATGGAGTAATTATGGGAAGGACAAGGGCTAATTAGGGTTAACTGTGTTATTAGGGTTAATTACAAGTATTAATTATAGCTAATTAGGGTTGATTAGGACTAATTAGGGTTATTCACTCCTAATTAGGGTTTAATTATGCCGAGCAGTGCTGATTAGTCCAAATTAGGCTTAATTGGGTTATGTTAGGGCTAATTAATGTTAATGAGGGCTAGTTTGGCCTCATTATAGCTAATTAGGGTTGATTAGGACTAATTAGGGTTATTTAGTCCTAATTAGGGTTTAATTGTGCCGAGTAGTGCTAATTAGTCCTAATTAGGCTTAATTGGGTTATGTTAGGGCTAATTCATGTTAATGAGGGCTAGTTTGGCCTAATTATAGCTAATTAGGGTTGATTAGGACTAATTAGGGTTATTTAGTCCTAATTAGGGTTTAATTGTGCCGAGTAGTGCTGATTAGTCCTAATTAGGGCTACTTAGGATTAATTGGGTTATGTTAGGGCTAATTAATGTTAATGAGGGCTAGTTTCGGATAATTATAGCTAATTAGGGTTGATTAGGACTAATTACAGTTATTTAGTCCTAATTAGAGTTTAATTGTGCCGAGTAGTGTTTATTAGTCCTAATTAGCGCTAATTAGGCTTAATTGGGTTATGTTAGTGCAAATTACGACTAATTAGGCTCACTATAATCAATATGCGTGTAATTGGGTTCATTTTGGTTAATTTGGGGTAATTACAGCTACTTTGATTTTCATTAGGTTCTTAGGGTTAATTAAAACTAATTAGGCTCGTTAGAGCTAATTAATTAGGGTTAATTGATTTATTAAAATATTTATTTTTTAAATGTCGGACACTGTCGATCAGACGTGGTGTCCGTGTCTGCGCTAACTAACAGGTATCTCAATCCAATTGGGTCCCATCCTCCGTCAAGAATCTCAATTCTCAATTCTCAAATGCCGCCCAATGCAATAAAAATTAACAAAAATCACACATTCAATCCAATTGGGTCTCATCCTCCGTCAATAATCTCAAATGCTCAATGCACAATTAAGAATCTAAAATCATCAATTAACAACCTAAAATCATCAATTAATAATCGCAATTACTTCAAATGCACAGCTAATAACCTAAAATCATCAATTAACAACCTAAAATCACAGATCAATAATCACAATTCTCAAATACACAATTAACAACCTAAAATTATCAAACAAATTATCAATGTTCAAATAGGAAAAAATTGTTCAAAATGCACATATCTGATGCGCTTGAATTATTTCAATTTAGGGTTCGATTATATTAGGGCATTCAATTTAGGGTTCAATTAGTTTAATTTAGGGTTCGGTTCGATCACGGGCATTCAATTTAGAGTTTAATTAGGGTTCAATTACATCAATTTAGGGTTCAATTAGGGGGTTCTATTGAATCAATTTAGGGTTCAGTTGATTTGGGGCATTCAATTTAGGGTTCAATTTAGGATTCAGTTGGATTAGGGCATTCAATTTAGGGTTCAATTAGGGGTTAACTTAGGGTTCGATTCGATTAGGGCATTCAATTTAGGGTTCGATTCGATTAGGGCATTCCATTTTGGGGTTTAATTAGGGTTCAATTACTTCAATTTAGGGTTCAATTAGGGGGTTCTATTGATTCAATTTAGGGTTCATTTGATTTGGGGCATTCAATTTAGGGTTCAATTAGGGGGGGTTCAATTATTTCAATTTAGGGTTCGGTTGGATCAGGGCATTCAATTAGGGGTTCAATTACAATTAATTGGTTCAATTAGGTTGAATCGGGGTTCATTACAAATAATTGGTTCAGTTAGGGTTAATCAGGTTTAATTGGGGTTAATTCATTCAATTAGGGTTACGCGGGGTTAGTTACTGTTAATTGGTTAGATTATGGATAATTACGGTTTGATTAGGAATAATTGGGAACAAATTAAGGATAGTTAGGGTTTATCCGGGCTAATTGTGCTTTAATTAGGGTTTAGGGTTTAAGGTTAACCGGTTCAAACAGGTTTAATTGGAGCTAATTACGGTTAATTGGTTCAATTAGGGCTAATCAGGGCTAATTAGGGTTTATTGGTTCAATTAGGGTAAATCGGGATTAATTAGGGCTAATTGGTTAGATTAGGTTGAATCGGGGTTCATTACCATTAATTGGTTCAGTTAGGATTAATCAGGTTTAATTGGGATTAATTCGTTCAATTAGGGTTACGCGGGGTTAATTATTGTTAATTGGTTAGATTAGGGATAATTACGGTTTGATTAGGGTTAATTTGGTTCAATTAGGGTTACTTGGGAACAAATTAGGGATAATTAGGGTTTAATCGTTACAATTACATTACAATAAATTAAATACAATACAATACACTACAAAAAATTAAATTTAATTACATTACAACAAATTAAATTAAATTACATTCTAGCAAATCAAATACAATTACATTACAATAGATTAAATACAATTACATTAGAACAATAGATTTAATGCGATAAATAATTTCTAGCATACAATTACATTATAACAACAGATTAATTTCTAGCATACAATTACATTATAACAACAGATTAATTCATTATGATAAATAATTTCTAACCGGGAAAAAAAGTGAGTTCAGGCAGTGGTGGTGCCAGGCGAATGACGACAGTGGCGCACGGAAGGCAACGGCAGAGGGTGGTGGTGCGGCGGAGGGGAAAGAACTGTGGCGATGGTGGTGCGACTGTGAGGTGGCTATGGCAGTAGTGGGGTAGCTACGGGGCGGCGAGGTGGCAATGGGGACGGTAGATCTGAGGGGAGAGGGAAGGGCGGTGTGGCGGAGGCGGGGGGCCTGTCGTCGGCGTGGGGGGCCGGTAGGGAGGGACGGAGGCGGGGGCCTGTCGCTGGCGTGGGGGCTGGTGGGGAGGGACGGAGGCGGGGGCCTATCGCCGGCGCGGGGGCCTGTCACCGGCGTGGGGGGCTGGTGGGGAGGAAAGACGGGGATAGAGAGAGAAAGATAGAGAAATCTGGGTATTTAAGAACACATTTAGCGACGAACATGTCCCGTCACTAAAGATCCTTCGGTAAAACCATTTAGCGACGGTTTATACCGTCGTTAAAAGACCTTCGTTAAATGTCCGTCGGGAATGGTTTTACCGACGGATTAATCCGTCGGTAAAATATTTTTTTGGACAACGTTTTTACCTACGGAAATTCTGTCGCTGAAAACACCTTTAGCGACGGAAGTCATTCCGTCGCTAAAAGTCCGTCATTAAAACCCTTTTTTCTTGTAGTGATATGTATATATATATATATATATATATATATATATATATATGTATGTATATATATATATGTATATATATATATATATATATATATATATATATATGTAGGTATATATATATATATATATGTAGGTATATATATATATATATATATATATATATATATATATATATATATATATATATATATATATATATATTGAACCTGTTAATTATTTTAGCGAGCAAGCAATGAGAATTAATAGTAAATTTGTGCCAGCCTGGGAGAGTCGTGACAAAATGACTATCCAAAATGCTTTATTGTCTACCTGTGCACGGGTTCCAACAAGCGATAAACCCTCCAAGATGAAACACGAGGCTTGCAATTTTTTCTTCTCTATGTGCATTGACAGAAAGACTGTCGAACTAACCCGATCAAGTTGTCCAAAAATTAAGAATATTAGAGTGTATATTTGTATCGAGCATATATCTTTTGCGTGTGTTCTCCTGACCAGGAGTGGTATCCTTTTATAGTAGAAGTAAGACTAGGGTTGCACACACATCAAATAATGACTATAAAAAAAATGAAGAATAAAATTACGACAAGGTTTAATAAACTTTGCTACAATGACAAGATTAAATAAAGAAAACAAATGAATATTTTAAAGCTTTACTAAAAGAATTTTCAAATTACAATTTAAGGCAAATTCTAACAATCCCCCACAAAGGTTTAAGGCCCTAAATTATCAAAACAGTATATCAAGTATAAGCAACATTGTGCGATGGGTGTAGGTGCCTTCCGGGCTTGAACCTATACTTATTGTTGACAATTTTCACTTGAGGAAACCATAATAGACGACATCTTGAATTAGGTCCATTGATCAAAATTCAATTAGTTACCCACGCAATATTCATATAAGGCTTGGTCCACAGCGGGTAACACTCTTAAATGCCATGCACCCAATTCCCACAGAGCGGCCTCATGACCACTCTTATTTAGGTGAGTCCTCCAAGGGTACATGTGACTATACCTCGCGAAAATATCTGCATCGGACTCATTAAGGGTAAACCCCTTCCTTAACATCACACTAAGTAGTACTATCACCATAGGGATAGGGAAGAGATGATCTCCTATAAAATTATTGCCCTCATCATAAGTCACGCTCTACATGTTGTTCCTACTCATTGAACCTTCTTTACGGGATCTCTAATCATAAAGGTTTGCTTACCCCCTTCAGATAGAATGCCAAATGCATACTTAGCTTGGTTGAGCTTCATCTGATAAGAGCGGAGGATGACGAAGCACTAGCCAAGGTCTTTGATGTGGTCTGACGCCTTCAAGCTTTTGATACGCATGTCATCGACTTAGACCTCCGTGTTATTACTTATGAGATGTTTTCAAAAGTTATCAACTAGGTGCTGATAAGTGGCTCCTACATTTTTCAATCAAAATGATATGACCTTTTAACTGTAGAGTCTTATGTTAGTCATGAAAGCCGTCTTTTTTATGTCATCTTTGTGCATCTTGGTCTGGTTATAGGCTGAGATGGCATCCATAAATTTTAATAGTTTGAGGTCGGAAGTAGTGTCGATCAAAATATTTATGCAAGGTAGAGGGCTGTCTTTTGGGCATGCTCTGTTGAGATCAATGTAGTCTATGCAACTACGCCACTTGTCGAGGGGATTAGAAACAATGACCACATTGGTGAGCCATTCTGGATAGTCAATCTCCTATGAGAATCCAGCCGCAAGGAGCTTTTCCAACTCTTCTCTGATTATCACCTTCCGTTCGGGGGCGAGTGGGAGCCTCTTTTATTTGTCTAGCTTGTGACAAGGATCAAAGTTGAATCGATGAAAAATGACGCCAGAGTCAATATCAAGAATACCCGTTGATGTCTATGCAAAGACGTTATGATAGCTTAATTGAAAAGAGATGAGCTTCTCAAAAAGTGCGTCTTGCAGTGTGGAGCCAACGTCATTGATCTTATCGCCGTGGCCTGATAAGACTGGTTTGCCCTTTTTCATCCTTTGTTCATCACGATGGGCATGGCCTCTTTCGACTCCTTGTTCCGATGGAAACTTCATCTTCACGTAATACACGTAGACAATGGCATGTAGCTTGTTGAGGCTTGGTCATCCTAATATTATATTGTAGGATGAATGGACATTGCTGACCAAGAAGTCAACGGTCTATAGAAACTGGCGCGTTGTCGATCCAGCTATCATGCTGAGAGTGAGGGAGCCTTTAATGCTCACAAGATTGCCTGGTGAATCCAGAGAACCGGGCTTACCTCTCTTGTGGGAGGTTCATGTACTGAAAAGCATCCGAGAACAAATGTCTACAATGCTGCTAATGTCTATGAGTACATTTTTTTTTTTATCTCAGAAGCATATAGTAGAGTTTGGCCACCACATCATTGTCATGGGGGTACTGTACTGTACATCCTCCAAATCAGAGTCATCAACACAGAAAATATTTAAAGCACTTAGGAAAGCCCTGAGTAAGGTTTACCTGGAGCGCGTATGCTTTGCAGGAACTTCGTAAAGAACCTCCAAAAGCAAGTCCAGTTTTGTGTTGATCACTAGAGCATCCTTGGGTGCATCGTTCAGAGCATCCAGTTCCTGGTTCAAGTGGCGGTGATTATTTGTATTACCCTCCCCACAACTGCTGACAAATTCTTTGACATAGCCACCAGCCATGAGTTTTTTGACTTGTTCTCGAAGTGCCTTGTAGTCTTCGGTGAGGTGGCTGTAATCTTTATAGAAGTTGCAATAAAGCTATTGATTGTGCATTTTCGGAGGGGAGAAGATTGGGCCTTGCCAGTGGAGAAAGTCCTGATTCTTAAGGTTGTTGAGGATTTGCTCGTGTCAGGCCGGTGGTTAGAGGAGTCCACTTTCCAGATGACCTGGAACCTTTTGACTTGTAGGTATTCTGTCGCTCGCCATCAACAGCAAAGGGCTTGGAAACCTATTGATCTCGATGCTTCTAGCTAATGAATACATCTTCATGTGCAAGGTTTCTATCCTTTTCCCCGCGAAGATAATTTTTGACACAGTGTAATGAGGTCCATCATGTTTTCCAGAGGTTTCTTGTTGACCGAGAACCTGAGGGGAGTGCCGGGGCAAAATCCACTTGCCATGGAAACGAAGGTGACTCCAGGAGAAAGATTGTCAATGAGAAGTCTCTCGGTGTTAATGTAATACGACTTTAAGATTCTGTTGGGGCCCTGCAAAATTCAAAAGAGAGCAGAAGAGTTATTCCGCTGGATGCAAACTTGATTTATAACTTTACATAGCGGTGATATTAGTGTGACATGTCAAGTGAGTTATTAAGTTGTGTCTTAACGGGTGCATAAGTTATAAGTGCATTATTGTTATGTATTAGTGGAAGTAGTGGCTATTATATTGTTGAAATAGTGGGTTAGTGGTAACTTAATTACAGTTTAGGAGTTCTTTAGAAGTATTATAAAAAGATGTAAGATGAGGAAGAACTATGAGATAAAATTTTTAAAGTATATTATTTGTTCTCTTTAAGTTCTATCAATGTCCTCCTCATGTAAGTGAATGAATGAGTTTGAGTGATCCTTTGTCTCCAACAAAGTGGTATCAGAGCCACAACAATCCTAGTAGACGTTACGGCACTAAACTTTAGTCATTACGGTTGTAGAAAAAAGTATCCAAAATGGTTATTTGGTGTGAGAAATTGATGTTCTCAAATTCTGTGAGAATGAAGAGTGTCCTTTCATTATATCTCAAATCGTGTGATTTATGGGACGTGGTTGGTAAAGAATCACATATTAGCTTGTCGAAAGGAATTCGACAAATGAAGGAAGAAATGGCACTCCAAGTGTTGCAGAAGGCCGTCCATACAGAGATATGGATGTGCATTGGAGATGTAAGATCTCCAAGTAATGTTTGACAAATGATCGAGGTCATTGCTTCCAACTGTAGAGGTGACTTCTTACCCAATGAGTATTGGGTACAAAGCTGGGAAGAAGACGAGTTCACAAATGAAAATGGTGAATATCTCGGGGAAGAAATTCTAATGCAGGACAGAAATAAGTTTCACACTTTCGAAGCTGAAGAAACAGAGGAGACAAAGGTTGGACAAGAGTTCAAGGCTTTTAATGCCAATGAGAACGACGAGTTAACAAATAGAGAAGAGCCATTTGAAATGATAGAGGAGAGCCAAAATAGAGATGGTGTTGACAATGTTCAATATGAAAAGATGGAAGATAAGAGCATTGACAAAGATATAAAAGTTCACGGAGGTCAAAACGTGAACTTCTCAGGTATGACCTTTAATTTTTTTTAAAAGAAGAAAATGTGGTTGGGTCATTTCCTTATATGGCCGCGCAAATTTTGAAAAAGAGAGTAATGATTACTTTTTCATGACTAAGAATGATGTGGTAGTGTCACAGAGATGCAGCTAAGGTTGATGCTTTGAAAACTTATTTCATTGAAAATTATCCTAGTGAGTTGTTTTTCATGCTTGAGAAGGACAACGATTTTGGTAAAAGTCAAACAAGTAATTATCCTCAACTTGTTGTGGAGAATTTGTTGAGTGACACAGATTGGGTGATTATGGAGATGTTTTTTTGACCCGGACGAGTTATTTGAAATAAATGCTCAAGATCCAAATGCCAGAGGTGCAACAAAAAGATGTGCCACACGCGATACACGTCAAAAGAAATGGCGAAGAAGATTGTTGCTCTTGATGGAATTATAGAAAAATACCATATTGGCACTTATAATCAAGCCCCTCAATCAGGAAGAATAATTGAAGACACAAATCAAGTTTAAAGGGGAGTGTTGGAAAATAAACTTGATTTAGTTCTTTAGAGTGGTGATATTAGTGCGACATGTTAGTGGGTTATTAAGTTGTCTTAGTGGGTGCATAAGTTACAAGTACATTATTGTTATGTATTAGTGGAAGTAGTGGCTATTATATTGTTAAAATAGTGGGTTAGTAGTAACTTAATTACATGTCTAGGAGTTACTTAGAAGTATTATAAAAAGATGTAAGATGATGCAAGTGTAAGATGATGAAGAACTATGAGATAAAATTTTAAAGTGTATTATGTGTTCTATTTAAGTTCTCTCCGTGTCTTCCTCGTATAAGTGAATGAGTGAGTTTGAGTAATCCTTTATCTCCAACGGTTAGGAAGTTGGTTCTGAAATAGTCGGTGAGTTGAATCCCAAAGTAGATGGAATTCAACAGGATATGCTGGTACTAGACATGTGCGAAGCCCTTCACATCATACAGAATGCGCGACACATAATTTGGTTGGGGACCAGATTGAGGTTCATGCAAGAGAAAAAATGAGCCAAGTGTTCATCTAGGTCACCAGTACTTTCATAAGATTCGCAAGCGGTCATAATAAATCGTGAAGGTACGAGGAAGAGCTCGATAGCTTTAAGCAATGGACATCCTTTCACCAACGAAATGATGAGGTGCATCCATTTAAGGCGTTGCTCCGTAAAGCGGCATGAATTGGACGATTTGCCTCCCTATAGTAACCTATGAAGCAATGGGGTATGGGATTCCTTTGATCTTCATCATCAGAGATAGTGATGTAAGAATGGCCTCAATCTTGTCCCAAGACAAGCTATTTGGATTAAAGGTTGGCTGCCTACCGTGGCAATCATGGCGGTGATCTTCTTAGTGCTGAAGGTAAACCAGTCATCGATGAACGGACTGGCGATGAGGTTGGCGGCGAGAACAGTGCGCTCGTTGAAAGCGATTAAGAGAAAGCCTGCAACTACTCTACTATATGTTGGAAAGCCTAGATAGTGGAAACATGGGTTGCATTTTGCGTTGGGTTTGAGAAGCGCTGCAGGTACTAGTTTTTATGTGCACCCAGTAGGAACTGCACCATTGGATGGCAGTGTAGTTCGCAACAGATTATGCAACTTTGGTAGTTGGTCGCAGAGCATATGGATGGACATAGCGTGCCTATGCTGCTCCGTGCGGAGTATAGCCATGCAGGGGCTTCCCAACGTGCCCATGCTTCTCCTTGCGGAGTATAGCCATGCAGGGGCTTCCCGTCTCTTAGGATTCAGCTGCCGTGCATCTGTCTTCGAGCACACGAGGGTTAATCGCAAGAGTGACAAGGTTCACTGCCATGGCAATGGGATTCACTACTAGAGCAATGGAGTTGACTGTCGGTACAGAGAGATTGGCCCGTACTAACGATTCAGAATAAGAGGGTTTATGCAATAATATCTTTGGAAGAGCATAATTGTTGGTGCCTTATAATAGTGATAAGGCATTATTCAACCAACTGGGAGTCCTTTTTATGTGCAAGATCCCAACTATGCTTACAAATTACAGCCTTGTTCTGTTCCTCAAGTTTTTTAAGGCCTAAGCCTCCTTCATTTTTTTAGGCAAATGCAAGTCATTCTAAGCCAACTTAGCCATAATACTTTGATATACTTTTCATGTCATATAAAAAGCTCTTATCTTTGCTTCAATCTGAAAAAGTAATCTTCTTAGGTAGTATAAAGATTGAACACCGATATACTTGCATACTAAAGAGCACAGAGAGCGGTCCTTTGTAATTTGCCAGCATAGGAAAGATTTCTTGTAGCCCAGCAATTAATTTTCGTTGGAATCCTTTCAATAAGAACTTGACAGTCCTTAAAATGGAGTTTGGTAAAAAATGAGCAGGATATTAAGGTAAGAGACGACAGGGAATTGACTTTGAGGAATGTCATTAATTTGCAAGATCTGAGTAGCAGTCCTTTAATTAGTACCAGCCATGAGAATGGAGCTCTTTTATAGATTAAGAGATAGCCCAAAGAGAAGATCAAACTCATTAATGGATTTCTTAATCTTGGTGATGGATTTTGTGTCAGTAGCAGCCAGGATAAATAACTCATCAACAGAATACAGGTGGTTATCTTGAATGAAAATGAAAGTTCTATGTGAATAGTATCGTCATCCAGTAAACTAGAGAAGGCTTTCAGTACAAGCAAAAATAAGTTAGGAGAGATTAGATCTCCCTGTCTTAGCCCTTGGCATTATGAAAATAGCCTTCCATGGAACTATTGAGGTTAACAGAAAATCTTATTGTAGTCACACACAACATGATCCACTTAATGTATTTTGCACGGTATTGGAAATTTTCCATGATGCATATCAAAAAGTCCCAAGCTACAGAGTCATATGTCTTCTGAATATCAATCTGAAGGACACGTGTAGGGTGACCAACTTGTCTATGATAATTCCTCACAATTTCTTGCATTACATGGTTGTTGTCAGCAATATGCCTATATATTGGCAACAAAGGTGATTGCCTATTGCTCATGAGACTTGGTAGAACACCTTGAATTTTGGTACACAGAATCTTGGATATGTATTTATATCACATTTCAGCATGCTATTAGTCTAAAGTCCTTCACGGTATTAGGGGCATGGGATTTTAGGAATCAAGGTAAGTGTTGTGTTGTTAAGCAACTTTATCCCTTTTATAACCTTATTAAGGAATTCCAGGTTTCACTCAACATCCTTGCCAACCAAACCCCAATTATAATGTCTACAAGACTCCACACTATAACCATCAAGCCCAGGGGCTTTGTTTGGCTTCATAGAAAACATGGCTTCTCTCACATCCCGAGTTGTAATAGGTGCACACAACATAGTCTTGTCTTGAGCAGATAACTGATGATGGAAAACTTGCTGTAGCCTAGCTTTAGTATCATTCTATTGGCGGACAAATTCGCCAAGAAAGTTTGCAAAATGCCTAACTGCAACTTGAATAACAGCCTTCTCACCTCTTATTTTTTCCCCTCCATAGAATGAATGGATGAAACTTTATTATGGCCCTAAGAAGTTGCATCTTCTTATGGAATAACTGTTATTACTATCCCTAAATTTGAGGTCTTGCACTCCAGACTTTTGATAATAAAAGGCTTTCTCAGACTCAGCAAGGTGATAATATTGCTACTGATGTTCTTTTTCCAAATTAACCAGTCCCTTATCTTGCTTAAGAAGGATAGCTCTCTGCACGTCATGCAATTCAGTTTACTTGCTTGCAGAGAAGTAATGCAAAAATAAGCTTTACTCAGTTGCTTCAACCGAGGCTTTAACTTTTTTAACTTAGCATACAATTAACGATTAGCATTTCTAGCATAAGTCTCAAACCACATTTTCTCCACACTAGAATCATAAGTGCAATGCAACATCCAAGAAGTTAAAAATTTTAAAAGGCTAGTTTCCATTGCATCTGGCCTTATTTAGTTTAACTAGAATAAAAGCCTGTGCCAAGCACAAGACGATAAAATAAATAGCAATCTACTGTAATTGCATAATTAAAATTTCTATGGTATCTCGTCAAAGATATTTACATTCATTTTAAATGGTGAACTTTCTTTTAACAGAATAAATAAACCCTTGTGGTGAAATATAAATAAGCAATTATGTCCTTGTGCATACAAGCTATTTTGGTAGCCATATAGAGGAAAAACAACTAGACATTTATTTAGTACACAAAAGAGAAAAGAAGTAGTATGCAACAATAAAATTAAGTGAGGAATATGTTGAAATCCATTTTTAATTGAATGACGCATTTTTTCATTGTGCTTGTGTAATTTTCTTTTGAAAATAACTTGTACATTTCAATGACATGCCATAGCGTTCACTGCATGTTGGTTTAATTTTGATAGAGAAAATGTTGGCCTATGTATCGGTATATACCATTTGGTTTATAAGGCTGAACCAACACATCTAGTTAAGTAAAGATGAGCTGGCGCTTTTAGAATCAAATAGAATCCATCAATAAAAGTGTATAGAAAAAAAATGATAAGATTGATATATTACTGCATGAGGCAATTAAATAAGGTTTAGAAAGTTTAACCAACATGATTGAATTATAGCTCAAAACCTCATAGTAAGTAAATTGTTGAACAAAATTTAACCAAACTTCAACAAATTAATTGATATACATGTTTGTCAAGTTAGATTTATCTTTGAATCTACTAAGGTTTTCAATGACTAACTTAATTACAACATAACTAATATCTTTTTAGATTTATATGCAATTCTATTTTCTAGATATGTACTGTTTTCTTTCATATAAGAGAGTCATTTAGGAGTGTAAAAGTTAAAGTAAAGTCATAATATGTTGTTATATTGCTAAGGTAGAACTTAGAATGCATGCTTAGGTGTTTAATTACTGTCAAGTTAAGAACTCTTAGAAACATTTTGTATAAAACTTTTGTAATATAAAATTAATTGTGTTTAACTCATGCTTATGCATTATGTTACATACATACTGCAGTTCATCTAAGATTCCCTGGAGCATCTATTTTTACACTTCACATGCTTGTCGACACTTATTTTTTGGTTGAAAGAATGGTGACAATACATGGTGTAAAGATAAACTTTCTCTACATTTCTTTTAAATATCGTTACGTTTTAATTCTATTTTATCTTTTTTGTATATTGCATATGAAATTTGCAAACTATCATATTTCTACGCGTAACAACGTAGTTAGGATAACAAAAACCTTAGAATAAGCAAATCATTGACCAAAATTCAAACCCAAATTCTTAATATAGATATTTACTAAGTTAGATCCATCTTTGAATAGACCAAGGTTATGGATTCTTAACCATAATATTGCTTACTTTTGTTCAATATGTAGTTTTTTTTAATATATGCACATATATAGTGTTTTCTTTCCATAACATAGAGTTCGTTTATGAATATAACAATAAAAAAATCCTAATATGTTGGTATATATATTGCTAATGCGGAACTTTAAAATGCTTGAAATTGTACTAATAGTAAAATGAGGACCCAAAAAAAAATATTGGTTCATATTTTCTTTCGATTAAAGTTTATTGATTCAGCTCATGCTTTGTCTACTATATTGTTTGCTAGTGATTACGTTTCACTGGCCCTCCTTTCACATAATGTCCCGTACTCCGAGATGTTCATCTCAATCTCAGACAAAGAAAAGAGACAGCAAGCAGAAGAAGGGAACTCACAAAGAGTGTTCGTCCCCGAACCACGCTATTGCCAAAGCACAAGTTACAACAACTGGACGGACTATAGGAAATGGGTCCACCTTATGTCCTCTATCAACAAACCACTCAACACGAAATTTCGGTCATGTACGCGATCGGGGTTCAACAACGTAGCTTGAAATTATCAGTAACGCACACAGAGTAGACTAGGGAACAAGCTAGTCGAAGACCACAACGACATTTCAAAACACGAGAGGTACCGACACAACAACCACTAATACCTCATATTCACCAGAAAACGTTCATCATACTTCACACTATCAAGGAGAGGTATGCCACGAGGAGCAAATTCATAGCATACAGAGAACCGTACTATCCTTACCTGGCTGGCTTTTAGTCGACGAGCCTAACAACTTCAAAGCGCCGCGAGCGGGGTCACCTAGTCAAATAAGACTTAACTCGTTAGCCACTAACAATCATAATATAAAATTATTCTACTTTAATTTTATCATCTATTTATCAAGTTCTACAGCGGTCGGCCACTCTGACCCGACAACCAGGTCTTTAACCTAGCCGAGCACCATATTGGTGTTGATACCCTTCATTTAGGGATTTTAATCTCATTCCCCGCTTCTCGTCATTCTAGAATGCTCAATTAAGGCATTACCCGAAGTTCAGAGTTCACATGGTAAAATTACCAAAATACCCCTTGTCTAGTGGCAAATTACCAAAATGCCCTTGAGGGTTCTCGGCACCACACAAACCCAAAAGCACTTAAAAAGTTATTTTTTATCCTCTCGAAGTCATTTTTAAGTTAAAAAGTATTTTTAAAAAATTTCGCCCGAATATCCCGAATTGGTGTCCGGACCGAGCGCTTAAAAGCCCATTCGGCCAAAAATAGCGAACGACTTTGGAATGACCCAATATATTGGAAAAAGAAACTTCTTAACATACTAGGGTTTGCATAAAAGTTTTGCACAAAACCGCGCTAGTTTGATATTTTAAATTACACTGTAAAGTTTTACGGTTCCCCGTATCGATTAACCCTTTTCAGTCTTTGGAAAAATCTGAAATTTTTCCTTGATGTAGATCTCCTAAAAATACTTAGGGTCTCTTTTTTTCACTTTAGCTAAATCTGGCCCTAGCAATTTATTACAATTTATTGAATAACTGCTTAATTAAGTTTTCACCTTTAGCGACCGTTACATTTACTGTTCATGGTCAACACACACTAATTCACATTTTTTTCACACACCACTCTTCTTCAACCTCATGCCCGAACCCACACAGCCATGAACACCCCTCCCTTCACCCACGATTACATCCCTTCTTCCCCATTTCTCTACCTAAAACCCATATCATACATCTTCAATACATTACAACACCTAAATTTCATAACCTAGCTCATCTAAAACACACAAAATCACACACTTACACACACGTGTACCTTACACGCTCACTAAAACACACACAACACACGCTAACGCACACACAGGCACGCTGAACCCACACACAACTCACATTCGGGCACACCCAAAATCCTCCCAATCTCATCCAATTCAATTATATATGACACTAATCCTTCTAGACACCAAATTACACCACAACTATTCCCAATCCGTCTCCTGCGCATGAAGAACACACACACTGTGCAGTAAACTCACACATACACACGTACAACTAAATTTTACACCCGAAATTGAGACATATCCAAATTATAGAAACTAGGTAAAGATTCACCTTAGGAGAGTCTAGCTCAAATTCTTCCCGCTTGCTCTCTCTCTTTGCTCTGTTTTTTTTTCTTCTCTATTCTTGGTTTGTTTTTGTTTTCTTTTCCCTCTTCTTTTGTTCACCTAAAAATTCAACCCGCCAATTATTTAAATATTTAAATTCACTTAGTCACCACCCTAGCATGAGGTGGCAACCGGTAAGAAGTTCTCCTTAAATACTTGGCATCTGGGCATGCTTTGCAAAATTTATGAATTGACCCCCAATGGTTTTCATATTATAAAATGACCCCTAAACTTTATGTAATTAACTTTTTGCCCTTCTAGATAGGAAAATTCCACTTTGACCCCAAAGCTACACTGACACCTCTTCCCACTTCCTGCCACTTAATTAACACCAATATGCCGTTACTCAATAAAATAATTCCCGTTAATTAATCAACTTAGTGTTAAATAATTTTTCGATACGTTTGGTGTTTCACATAATTCTTCCAAACGATTTTTAAAATCATTTAAATTTCTTTCTTGTCCCATCAAATGCTCTTCAACGATCATATCCTCTCAAGTAGAAAAGGGATCCTTAGAGATTTTATTACTAACTTTTCCAATCTTGAAAATCTCTGTCTAAAAACTCTCTCAAAACATTCATACATCTTTACGATCCTTTATGTCAGAGTTTGTTATTCGAGAGCTTGTCAAGCAAGTTTCTTGGTTAAGTTCTTTAAGATTCAGATCTTCCGACCTAAGAATGCTTAGCTCAACTATTTTCATTGTAATATCTACTTTTCGAGGAGTGCAAATTGTATTTCAGTTGTAATATTCATTTTATTTGTAATTGTTGAAAACGTTGAAGAGGTTTTCAAAACTGTACTAAGGTTTGAGCTAGCACCCAATGCTAGCTGGTTAATGGAAGGCTCAAGTAGGTCTCGCTTGTATGGAGTGCTCGGGACTAAACATAGGCAGGTGGGCCAATGCAGTATAAATCTTTATGTCAATCTATGATTGTTATTACCTTGTGAGTTAATATTTTAAATTTTTACTTGGATCTGTAAACACCTATTCACCCTCCTCTAGCTGTGCTTAGGGACCTACAAGGGGTATCAGAGCCTTGTGCTCTGTTATTTTTTTTGTGACCTAACCATCAAGAGTAAAAACTCCAGTTATGGAAGAAGGTTTAGCAACAAATCAACCACCTCTCCAATGATAACTATAACTACTGGAAGAATCGAATGAGAAGTGACTTGAAGCAAGATGCTTATGTATGGCATGTCATAGAACATGGTCATATCATTCCCGTGAAGGATGGTCTAGATGAAAGTAAGATTCCCAAGGGAGCCTTTAAAATGAATCCTTAAGAGGCAAATCTCTTCTCCATAGATGATGAAGCAAAAAAAAATCATCAGCTGTGGTCTCGATATAAATGAGTAGAATCGAGTCTTATCCTGTGAAATAGCTCTAAAGACATGGAAGTCGTTAGAAGTGACTCATGAAGGAACAAATCAAGTCAACGAGACTAAGATTAACATGTTAGTGCAACAATACGAAGCCTTGAAGATGAAGGAGGATGAGTCTGTAAATCAGATATACTCTAGGTTTACTCTCATTATTAATGGAATGCACGTATTTGGGGAAATTGTACCCCCAAAATGTGATGGTCTAAAAAGTTCTTCGATCCCTTCCCAATAGATGGGAGGCCAAAGTTACAGCCATTCAAGAGGCCAAAGATCTGAATGTGCTCAAGCTGGAAGAGTTAGTGGGATCTCTGAAGACTCATGAGATTACGATGAAGATTCACAATGAGGAAGAGGCCACTTCAAAGAAGAAGAAACTTGCTTTCAAAGCTGAAGCTTCTCACGAACCTGAAGAAAGCAGCGATGATTCTGACAATGACATTGCTCTCATTACTTGTAAATTCAAGAAGTTCTTAGCAAATCGGAGAGACAAAAAAAATGAAAAGAAGTTAGCTAACTCAGTCACAACAAAGGGGCAATAGTTACTGGAGTTCAAGAGAAAATTCTGATGCTTGTTATGAGTGCGGCAAAGCTGGACATATCAAAAAAAAATTACCCGCAGCTCAAGAACAAGTCAATAGGCAGTAGCAATTGAGACATTAAGGAAAAGAATTTCAAGCCTAGGAAAGCCCTGCTGACTTGGGATGATTCTAACTAAAGTGATAAAGAAATGAACGAAAATGATGAAGTAGCTCGCATATGCTTTATGGCCAAGGATGATTAGTCATATTAGGTATCTTCAAACTCAACTCCTTCTGTTAAAAATCATCATTATGATAAATTAGAAATAGCCTTTCTTGAACTAAGTTAGAAGCACGAAAAAATGAAGCTGAAAAATAATGCTCTAAAGAAGAAAACCCTTTCTTTGATTAACACTATTGAACAGTTGATTAGTGAAAAAGAACATCGAGATGAAAAAGTTGAGTTTTATGCCAAGGAAAATGGTTCCCTAAAAAATTATCTGATTGCTTCTTGAAAGAAAATCTCAAATTTATCTTCAAAGATCCTGGCTCTTAAGTTTGTAAAAACCCCTTTAGAAAATGAGCTTTTAAAATCCAAATTAGAAAAACATTCTATTCAAAAAGGCGAATTAGAAAAAGAGACCAAAGATCTAAATTTTATTTGGTCTAAATTTTACACTATAAAGATCACACAAGGAAGAGAGAATTTGGAGGTGATCTTGGGAAGATAAAGACGTGTCTTTGAAAAAGTGATACTGATTATAATCCTTTGAAGAGGCAAAAGGGTTACAAAAACTTCTTTGGTGAAATCTAGCTTCTTGTTCATGATTCACACTATGTATAGCTTGTAATAAGAAAGGGCATTGCAAATAAGTTAGTACAAAATCAAAATCATCTTTTGCCTATAGTCGTAAAATGAAGCAAGTTTTGGTGTTGAAAACTCTTGTATCTAATCTTCCATGACCCAAAAAAGTGTGGGTACCAAAAACTTCAAAACAAAAATGTATTGCAGGTATGCTTGAAAGCAAAAGTAGAACAAAATAAGTGGATTCTCGACAGTGACTAATCAAGACACATGACAGGTGATCGTTTGTTGTTCACGTACCTGATTCCAAAGGATGGTTGTCTGGTTACCTTTGGAGACAACTCGAACAGTAAAATCATAGATAAAGGTAAATTTGGAAATGGTTCAATCTCTATTGATAATGTCTCTTTAGTTGATGGCTTGAAGTTTAATTTGATTAACATTAGTAACTAATCGATGAGTGGGCAGAAAATGTGTTTTGAAGGTGATCACTGTCTGATTCGCCATGCGTCAAATGGAGGCACAATGGTTGGTAGGCGAGATGGAAACATCTACACTCTTTCGTTTGACAAGTTTGATTTTTCTCAAGAAATATGCCTTTCTATTTAACATAATGACACCTGGTTGTGATATCGTAGATTAGGTCATGTGCATATAGACCTAATCAAGAAATTATTCTTGAAAGAACTTGTTAGAGGCTTATCAAAGTTGAAGTTTGTCAATGACAAGGTTTTTTATGTTTTTCACTACAGCAAACAATAAAAACCTTTTTTTTTCACGCCAAAAATGTTGTTTCTACTTCCCATCCTCTTCAACTCCTTCAATTAGATCTTTTTGGCCCAACAAGACATATTAGCCTAGGTGAAAAATTTTATGCTTTCATCATTGTTGATGATTTTTCTAAATACACACACGTTCTTTTTTTAACTCTTAATGACGAAGCTTTTCAAAAAAATTTGTGTCTTGTAAAGCTTCTTGAAAATGAGAAGGAGATGAAACTTGTAAAAAATCAAAGTGATCATGGCTGCAAATTTGAAAAAATATTTTATTCCTTTTTGTGATGAGAATGGCATTGCTCACAAATTCTCTGCTCCTCGGACTCCCCAACAAAATATGATAGTAGAGAGAAAGAAACGCACCCTTCAAGAGATAGCTAGAACAATGCTTCACAAAAATTCTTTACCAAAATATTTTTGGGCCGAAGCCGTCAACACTAAATGTTAAACAGGATTCTCATTAGACCTATCCGTGACAAAACTCCTTATGAGCTTTTCTCTAATCAAAAACCAAAAATTTATTACTTCAAGATTTTCGGTTATAAATGTTTTTATTTTAAACAATTGTGAGCTTGGGTAAATTTGATGCAAAATCTGTCGAGTGTATCTTTCTTGGTTATTCCATGAAGATTAGAGCATATAAAGTTTATAACAATAGAACTCTTACTATTAAAGGGTCAATACATGCTGTATTTGAGGAATCTAATGTTGTACATCCAAGTAAGCATGCAGATGATGACAACAAGAGTATCCCCCTTTGCTTAAATAAATTAGATACCTCAACAGATGAAAAAGGTAGTTCAAACCAATCTGAAAAAATAAATAATGACATCCAACATCTTCCCTAGAGCTGGAGATACACATCTAATCACCCAAAGGAGAAAGTGATTCGTGATGTTGAGCGTGAGGTAGCTACTCGATCCTCTGTAAATCTCTTTCGTGCTGACTTTGCTTTTCTTTCTCAAATTGAGCCTGAAAATATTCATGAGGCTCTTAAAGATGATGGGTGGATTCTTGCCATGCAAGAAGAGTTGAATTAATTTGAAAGAAGTAATGTTTGGACTCTAGTCCCGCCTCCAATTTAGCAAAAGGTCATTAACACCAAGTGGGTTTTTCGAAACAAACTTGATGAGGATGGCCACATTATTCGAAACAAGGCTAGATTAGTAGCCCAAGGATACAATCAAGCTGAAGGGGCTGATTTTTACAAAACATTTGTCCCTGTTGCTCAACTTGACGTTATCCAAATCCTTTTTTCATTTTCATGTCACATGAATTTCAAGATTTATCAAATGAACATGAAAAGTGCCTTCTTGAATGGGGTCATTCAGGAGGAAGTTTTTGATTTTGAAAAAAAAAACCTCTTGATTTTGAAAATGAAAAATACCCAAATCGTGTTTTTAATATGGTCATAAACAAGCTTCTCGAGATTGGTACAATCGTCTGAGTAACTTTTTCATTGATCATGATTCTCTCGTAGTAAAGTCGACACCACACTCTTTACTAAATTTAGAAATTTGCATATCCTTATTGTTAATATATATCTTGATAATATTATTTTGGAGCCACTGATGACGATCTAGGCTAAGAGTTTGTTGAGAATATGCGCAGGGAATTCAAGATGAGTATGATAGGAGAACTCACTTTCTTCCTTCGTCTTCAAATTAAGTAGTCAAAGGAAGGAATCTTCATTAATCAATCCAAGTACACACGTGAGCTGTAAAATGGTTTGGTATGGATAATGCTAAACCTAGAGGTACTCCAATCTTTCCCAGTGTCAATCTTGTTAAAGATGAGAATAGTAAAAATGTCAATCACAAACTCTATCATGGCATGACTGGTAATTTGTTATATCTTATTGCTTCTAGGCCTAATATTATGTTTAGTGTATGTATATGTACCCATTTTCAAGCATGCTCTAAAGAATTCCATCTTACAGCAGTTAAACACAGTTTAAAATTCTTGTTTGGGACTGTAAATTTGGAACTGTAGTATCCGTGTAATTCTTCTTTTGACATAGTTGGGTTTTCTAATTTTGATTATGTTGGCTTTCTGGTTCATCGTAAAAGCACTAACAACACTTGTCAATTTCTTCGTTAATTGCTTGTGTTTGGGCATAATAAGAAACAGATGTTTGTAGCGCTTTCCACCGTCGAGGCGAAATATGTAGACATTGACAGTTGATGTGCTCAAGTTCTTTGGATGCGTGAAACTGGACGTGAATTTGGTGTTTCCTTAGATAATATTCCTATCATACGTAGTAGTGCCATAGACATTAGTAAGTATCTTGTCCAACACTTTTGCACAAAGCACATTGATATCCGACATCACTTTCTTAGAGACAACGTTCAGAAAGGCTTGATCAAACTCAAGAAAGTAGCTTCGGGAGATCAGCTAGCCAATATTTTTGCAAAATCCTTAGCTAAAACCAGTTTTGTACTCTGCATTACCATCTTGGCATGTGTGATTTGAGTTAGTTCCTATTTGGTTATAATTGTTCTTTTTGAATTTTTATTTTTTTTTTGCTTCTTCTGTTTACTGCTCAATTCATTTGACCGATCAGTTTCATTCGACAAAATTAGTCTCAGTGACCACTACTGGAGAATTCATTCGATCGTTTTCTACAATTCACTCCACCAAAAACTTTGTTGACCTTTTAGGACTCGCTCCTACTAAAGAAATCTTTTGACCGAAAACCTGTATTCATTCAACAAAATCTTGCATCCATTGGACCAAATCATATATTCGGTCGACCGAATCATCCATCTCTATAAATAGTTCTTTCTTTTTCACTTTTGACTATTTATCAATCTTTTTACAATCACTGTCAAACTAACAAATCGTTGATCTGCTCACTACTTCTCGTCACTGTTCCTCATCATTTGAAATGGATGGACCATCCACTCATCGACCATGGACAAGATGTCACCTCAGGCTTTAAGAAGAAAGTGACAGTGAACCTGAAGTCATCCCTGTCTCTGCTCGTCGAAACATTCATTCCTCCAACCAACCATCCTCATGCGCTGTCTCATCTGCACTAATAGCTCCTACTCAAAATGATTGATGCTCTGTCTTCTACATTCGGTGCCTAAACCATTCCAAGTACCAATGACCCATCCATTTCTTCTATTCATTCTTCTTTTTCTCCTGCCTATCCACCACCCTCTTATCTGTACACTTCATCCAACGATATCCATTATCTGTCCCATTTTTTCAAAACTGTAACCGACAAAGTAAATTACTACACACTTTTTGACAGTCGAGACATTAGCTTAGGTTGATCATATGATTTAGATCTAATGGCACAACTTGGCATTACTCCCTTTTTTACCAACATGGGATGCACATCACTCCTTACCACTCCTAACCACTCCTAATGTGTACTATCCTTATTTAGTCCGTATGTTATTGAACCTGGAATGGTCATTTAAAATTTTTATCGGTGCTCATCCTGTATCACATGCTGAGCAAATTCGATAAATTATTTGTATCTGTTCTCCAGAATTGTTATGCCTAAATTTAATAATGGTTCGCAATCGTTCTTGCTATTTGTTGTAGTTACTCTAAAATTCTGAGTATATTGTATTAGTATGCTTAATTCTTATTGAAATCTTAATTGTTCTGGTCATGTGCATTTAACTTGGTGCTCATTTTATTGCACGTTAAGCAGTGAATTTCTTTTTGATTTTGTGACCGATTGTTACTATGTTGACCTGAGAATCTATTCCGTGGGAGGTAGTATAAGGCTGGTTTGTTATTACTTCCTACATGGAAGCAGGCTAGTTCCTTGATCGATGAAGAAGGCTAGTTATTATCGTACATCATGTATGTGTACAACTGCGCATTGCCTGAATGACATTGCAATTGTCCAGGATCAACGTCTTGGAATCTGATTATACTGTATCTGACAATGACTGTTTTGTTTACACTGTATCTTATAATGACTGTATTGGAAACAATGTTCAAATAAAGGTATGATTACCTGACTAAGGGGAATGAGTTGAAACGCTTCCCCATAATGTGATTAACCATTTGTGTTGGTATGAAACCCTTTCCATATTCCCTTTGAGGTATCTGTATTTGTTTTGAAACCTTTTGAAAAATCATCTTTGTATTTTTTTTTAAATGATGGCTTGAAAGTGATCTTCAAACGATCATTTCGATATATGGTTATGACGGTTAATGTTTGTTAGAAACTGAGGTCATTGCCAATGTTTGATTTATGGTCGGTTGTGGTTGTTTTTGGTATATACCTAGAACTGATTATGGTTATTTTGGAAAATTTTTAAACTATGCATGGTTGTTGAAATGTCTCGAGACATTATCCTCGGTTGAACTCAAGTCGTTTTGTAATCCTTTTGGTTGTCCCTTGAACGACCTTACTGAGCTATCAAAAATGCACCCTTCGTTTGATTCCTTTTTTCAAGTAATGCTAGCCTTAGAATGCTCGGGATGGGTTTAGAGTCTTTGTGAGATTCCGGTGAGCCCACCATTTCTGTAAAGTAAGACCCCTGCGTGGGTCAATACTACTAGCTACTTTGTAAGGAACATAAATTGAGTTTTAGAAGTTTTGAATAGTAAGACTAGCTTAAGTTAAAGTTCATTTTGGACTGTACATATTTTGAAGTATGTGAGTTGATGTCTAGTTAGAACTTTGAAGTATGTGTCAGTAAATTGAATTTGACAAGTTTGATATAAAGTGGCATGGTAGGTTAACGTTCCAGGAGTTCGGGACAATGGAGCTACGGATTTTTGGGATGTTACGACCCCCTCTAAGTGTACTTAGGGACTTACACCAACAACGTGTATAAATGGTTGTTCGCTTAAATGTATAAAAAGGGAGTGAACGTAAGAGCGGGAGCCAACAACATGTACAAATGGTTGGTTGCTTAGATACAAGAAAAGGGTGATCCTAAGAGTTGGAGACAACAATGTGTACAAACTGTTGGTCACTTAGGAACACCAGCATACGTCCAAGAGCCAACGACATATAGAAACGGTTATTCGCTTGGACATACGAAATTTCAAAAATATCACTCATGCCAGAGCAAATAATGCCACAAAGACACTGGTCATTAATTGTCGAACATATCTATTTACTTGATATGAGGAAAAGTTACTTCTGGCAATGTAGAGACCTCATTTTTGTAGGCATTTTTTATTAGTTAAATAATGGGACTCATTAGCAATCAAAAGGCAATATTGAGTTCATAGTAATGGTTTTAAATAATCGTTTAAGTTCAGTTTATTTAATTAATATGGTCTGGTATAGTTTAATGGTGCAGTCCAGTTAAGTACGGTCTTGTCTATTACATGTCCAGTCCTGTCTGTCAGTCCAGCCTATGCATTAGTCTGGTCCACGTAGATTTAAGTCCGGTCCATGGCCTAGGTTTTCTTAAGTGATGCAGTTTGTCTATAATGACTTTGGGAAATAATCCCTAATTTATCCTTGATGTGAAAACCAAATCAATCCATTTTATAGTTAAGAAATGACTTAACCCAAATCTGGTACATCCCATTTGTTATTTTAGAGATAATTATCAAAATTAGGGTCAAATAATGACCCGAAATTCGAGAAAAAATACTTTTACTTAATGGGGTTAAATGGGGTGAACCGGTTGGTTTTCGACTAACCGGCCGGTTAGTTGAATTTTGTCAATCTTATCACATTCTGCAACCCAGAGCAAAAGGCGTCTTGGCCTCCATTTTAAGGGTCAGACTTTGGTGAGAGACACTAAGTCTATTTATAAAGCTTGTTCTCTTTAGAGTTTGCACGTTATTTCTTTGTGAAGTGACGTCCAGCCTCTCTCGAGAATCTTAGCCATCCAAATCACTCTAAAGGTGTCACTTTATTCTTTACATCACATTTCCAACAACGAGCGTTCCCGAGTTGTCAAGGCAAGCTGCATCGCGAGGTAATTTTTATTAAGCCTTCATAGGGTAGAAATCATATCTATTGCCATCCCTTCCCCATAGTTACATTTTATTTCACAACAGAAAAAAGGTTTCCTTGTCTAAAATCTAAGTCTTGGATTGTAGATTACATCCCATAGGACCAGTATCAAACTACAGTAGTTTTGATTCCGATTAATTTGATCGGATACGTAGGCCACTTGACCCCAATTATTATGTTCAAGCCAAATTACATAAAAATTAACTTACGTTTGGTTTTATCATATTTTTGCATGCTACATGTTATTTACAGCCTTTAATCACTAGAAATAAAGTAGAGACTGAAAGGGCACAACGGTTGCCTAACACCTTCCGGTTGCGTAACTTAGTCCCCGGACCCATCTCATGGTTTAGATAGATTAGGCATCCTTTTTTTACATCTTTGAGTCATTTTTTGGTTTTTTTTCTTTTTTTATTAAATAAGATGGCGACTCCATAAAGTCCTCTTTTTCCTGGGATTTTTTTAGAGATAGTGCGCCACAGTGGTGACTCCGCTGGAGACTAGAGTTGAAAAGTCGCTATTTTTGGCCTTATTGTATTTTTCTTATATTTTTCTGTTGTATGTACAATGTGACATAATTATGGTACTTGCGCTTTTATCTCCATACCTAACACACATGCATGTCTCACCCTGACCCACCCATTTGAGAGTGACACACTCGAGGCCCTTGGTCCTCTTGGGCTCAAGGTGAACTCTTGATCAAGTTCTCAACTCCATGTGCCTCGTACTAAAGATTCATCCTTGTTTCTTAGTATACTAAATGACTTGTATCTAGTCATCACCCATTATTAACTTCATGGTTATGAGCGAGAGGTATATAGTATAATCGAGCCGATGGAGTGACCTTTACACCGGTATTATAAGGAGAAAAACTCACACCAGGACCATTCAATGTTTTGTCCTTCGTTGGGAGAATACATGTATTGGCCTACGACATGTTGGCAAGGAAACCACCAACATTCTGTAAGGTAGACTGGTAATTTTACAAAAAAAGGGGAGACTCTAACTAACCGACCAATTATTTGCCTTTCGAACCAGACAGTTAATATGTGCATTTGCTTGAAAATTTCGAGATTAGCTAGTTCGTACTCTGATCAAACCCACTGAACAGCTGTCTGATTATCCTCTTATATGATCGGATGGTTAGTTAGAAACCTTGACCTTCCAGAAAAATTTCCAGAAAATTCTCTAGAACCACTGACCAATCGGTCAGTTAACCTCTCAGATGAGCAGACTGTTAGTTAGAAAAGTTACCCTCCAAAAATTACCAGAAAAATTTCCTCAAACCACTAACAACCGATTGATCAACCTCTCAGATGGACAGTTAGTCAGAAACCTTATCCCCCAGAAAAAAATTTCAAAAAAATTCTTAGGAAGAAACCTTAGCCCACTGACCAACCAGATGGTTAATCAGCCCTTTTCCCAAAAATCCAAAAAATACCTTCTAGAGAGAAAAATTCCCTTCAAGCCAGCCAGCTCGATATATGTGGAATGTATTATCAAATGTTTTGATGACTTTCCTTATACAGTTAAGGCTAAGCGTGGTTGGTATCGAGACTCGTCCAGAAAATTCTCGCAAACTCCAATGGCCAAAGAATTCCTACAGATCTTCGATTTGGTCCGTATTATCAATGAGCTTTAGAAGGATCTCTGTAATGGTTTTACTACCCTAATGAGCAACAATATTGAACCATTAGGGAGGTGGATAACCTTAAGAGAAGAAGTAGGAAAGACCCAAAAGAAGATGGAAAGAAAGACAACAGCAAGAAAGGTGCAGAGTTTGATTGGATGTATGAGTTCGAGGAAGAAGAAACTCAAACCCTATTGTACCAGAATGGAAGGATAAGTTAGTCGAACTCGAATCCCAGACTGCTAGGATGAGAAGAGCCGATGACCCGCCATTGGACCTTAGCACCTTAACCATGAATCCCGATGATAGGTTATCCCTCAAGTTCAATATGCCAAAGATAGATAAGTTTGACGGGACAACAGATCCCAAGATTCATGTGAAGATGTACATGCGAGCATCGGTCTCATATGGGCTAAATCAAAATCAGTTGATACAGTTGTTTCATCGTACCCTTACTGGAGCCGCTTCCCAATGGTTCCTCACTTTGGATAAAGCTGGAGTTCACACTTGGGAAGATGTTGTGAGGGAGTTTGTTAGAAAATACCAGTACAATGCAAACCTAGACATCACCCATAGAGATTTGGAAACTACAAAGCAAAAGCCGAGGGAGTCTGTTTTTCATCATGAGGTGGAGGAATAAGGCAGCTCAGATGGTGAATTTTTTAACAGAGGAAGGGCAAGTGAACATTGTAAGAAACAACCTAATCTTGGTCTATCATGATTACATTTTTTGTTACTATGACACATTGTTCAAAGCTCTAATGGGATCCCTCATTCAGATAGAAGATGGAATCAACAAGGGGACCATTTCTCGCAAGTCGAAACCACCAGGAGCATACTGACCTAGTCTGAGTAGTTCTAATGTACAGCCAAAGCCAGGAGTAACCAACAATGTTAAAACTGCTCGAGTAGTGACATGGGAACGCGCTGTAGGACCTAGATGGAAGTTCACCTCCATGAACGCACTGTTCTCCAAGGTTTTTGAACATTTACTAAGAAGGGGAATGATTTCCAAGTTACCACCCACCTCCACAGCAGAAGTGATACCCGACGACTTTGACATGAATGCCTTTTGTAAGTACCGTCAAGGAAAGGGGCACCCATAGAGAGATGCATCACCCTCGACATTTCATACAAGACCTCATCGACAAAGGTGAAGTATCCCCTTATATCAGACCAAATGTTCAAAAAGAGCCCTTACCGACCCATGTGTTAACTATATTCATGAGGACCAGTCTATTATGGATCGAAGCATTTTTATTGTATCTGCCAGCCAGCTAATTTTGAAGCCAGTGTCTTATGAGTCTCTGACCGTAGATGATGAGGTCCTTCGACAGTTGAAGAAAACCCAAGCAAATATTTCTATATGGAGGTTACTGTCACTCTCACCGCCAGGCCCTTATCAACTTCTCAGCAAAGCCTAAATACCGATCCAAACTCAGCCCGAATACTTGTCCCAAATACTAGGGCCTAACATTACGGGAATGTTCGCATATTTTTTGAGTTTAACCTGCCCAAAATCGAACCAAGTCACAATGACCACTCCATATCACCATGCGAGCGCTTGATAAAAGGAATCCTCTAATCCTTATAAACTTTGGATTTCACTCTAAATGTCTGTCCCCAAGGCACTATTCATGTCCTTGGAATAGACCCATCAGAGTTCACTCCTTCCAACCAAGTCGTCTAAGCATACAATAACACCATAAGGGAGGTAATTTGTATAGTGAAGCCTGGTATGACTGTGGGTTCTACCAGCTTTGATGTTAAGTTTAAGGTATTGGATATTCTTTAATCTTCTATTGGTTTGACCTTGGATAAACTCTGTGAGTGCAATTCCCTCTACACTACACCAAAAGGTCACATTCGGGCTAAACAATGTCATTTTCACCATAATGGAAGATTCATAGTTGCTGCAGATTTGACAAGTCGAGAAGGAAAGTGTTCAGGCCCCGCACGATTCTTTGGATATTATGCTAAGGGTATTTAGGATGGATCAGTCAATGTAAGTTTGTCACGATGAAAAGTTCATCACCTTTTCCCCATACAGCAGTACGACAGTGCTCCCCATGATGAGGAAATTCTACTACTTCCAAAAAAGGCTTAAACCAAAATTGTCAAAGAATTCCTAGCTTCCTGGATATGGAGAACTGGAAAGACTAGTTCGGCTTAAGGTATAAGACGACCAGGAAAGAGAAAAGGGAAGCTATCCGGAAGCCTGCCAGGGCTAAGAACAATAAGGAAGGGGAAAAGCGCTTGAGTACAACCAAGATCTCTACTATGGATGGGTGCTTCATCAAGGAAGGAGAGAGTGGGCTCTTCTATGGATTTTCAGAGCCAGTTTACTGTGTTGAGATCAGGAAATAATTCAAAGCCGAGTGGGTCAAAGATCAAGAAATACCAGTATAGGCAGAGCCAAATATCGAAGAAGTCCCAGATTGGGTGGATTCGATGGATTTTGAGGCAATGGCAGCATGCATCACATATATGTTTGTATTAGTACTCGACTATAAATTGGATGACCAGACTATAGACCCAGCATGCCTAATCACTCCAGTACGGACCGCCAGAGGTTGCTGAAGGAAGTCTTGCTACCAAAGAAGCTCTGGAATCGAAAAACCTGGAAGCTTATGTCACCTCAGTGAATTTGAATTTGTTCACCTATCATGTATTTCCAAACTATTTGGTCGATAATATAATGCTTGATTTCGATTATCCTTTGGTTGCTGATATAGCCACGATAAATTAATCAACTCGATTATTGATGAGTCATATCTAATGGACTTAGAAGAGGAAAATATTTTAAAAAAATATTGAAAGAAATTGAAAATCGAGAATCTAGTCGTGTCAAGCCAGTGTTCAAGGAAACAATTAAAGTGAACATAGACTCCCCCGAAAACATTAAAGAAATCAAAATATGAGCTAGTCTAGATGAGACAGATAGAGAAGAGTTTACTGCATTCCGTAGGGAATTCATCGATGTATTTGCTTGATCATATAATGACATGTCTGGTATAGAACCATCCATCGTGGAACACCACTTGCCTATCCTTGCTGAAGCTAAACCCATAAAGCAAAAACTTCAAAAGTTGAAATAAGACTGGTCTTTTAAGGTCAAAGAGGAAGTGATGAAGTTACTTCATATCAGGTTCATCAGAGTGACAGAGTACCCTACGTGGCTAGCCAATATGGTACCCATCCCCAAGCTTTCCGGCCAGTTAGAATGTGTGTGGATTACCTAGAATCCTAGAGCTAAATTGAGCTTCTCCCAGGGATGATTTCCCTTTGCCCATTATAGACCTGATCATAAAAAATACAGTCAAGCATAAGTTGGTATCCTTTGTAGACTATTTTTTGGGTTATAACCAGATAAAATTGGCTCTCGAGGACCAAAAAAAGACAGCCATCATCACCTCTTGGGATACTTTCTATTAGACAGTAACGTTTTTTGGCTTGAAGAATGACGGAGCTACATACCAGCGAGCTGCTACCACCTTGTTCCATGATATGATCCATAAGGAGGTCGAAGTGTAGGTAGATGATATGATCATTAAATCAAGGAAGAGGGAAGAGCATTGTACCGTGTTGAGAAAATACTTTGAAAGGTTATGACAGTAAAAGGTGAGATTAAACCCTCAGAATTGTGTGTTTAGAGTCACAGCTGGGAAGTTGCTAGGTTTTATGGTGAGTAAACGAGGGATAGAGATGGACCCAGCCAAAATCAAATGAGATGCCTCCACCTAAAATCTAGAAGGAGATTCGGAGAATCTTGGGAAGAATCCAATACATCAGTCCTTTCAAATCCTAGTTTACCATGATTTGTGACCCCGTATTTAAACTGTTAAAGAAAGATTGAAGCAAGAAGAGGAACCCCCATGCCAGGAAGCCTTTGACAAAATCAACTCTTCAATTCTAAGCCACGCATACCCAGTAACCCTCTGCTACTCTACCTAACCATGACTGATACCATAGCCAGAGCCATGCGAGGTCAGCATTTGGAGAATTCACGGGTGAAAAGGGCTATATACTATGTGAGTAAGAAGTTGACCATAGGAGAGGCAAATTATTCAGCTCTATAGAAAACTTGTGTCTTTGGTTTGGATTATTCAAAGATTGAGACTCAACGTCCTGGCGTACCCCATCAAGTTATTGGCCAGAATGGACCTTACAAAGTACCTGTTTGAGAAGTATGTCCTATCAAACCGCACTGCCAAGTGGCTGTTGTTGTTGTTTTTTGAATTTGATATCACCTATGTCACACAGAAGTCGATCAAAGGGAAGGCTGTGGCCGACATGTTAGCCGATTGCCCGACAGATGATACCAGCCGAGTGGAGGCAAAGTTCTCAGATAAAGGAGTTGTATTATTGAAATAGAGATAAGGTGGCAGTTGTACTTAGAAGGAGCAACGAACAACAAGGGTTTGTTGATCTCACTGGATGGAGCCCATTTTTCCATAGCTATCAAGCTGACTTTCGATTGTACTAACAACAGTGCCGAATAAGAAGCTTGTATCATTGGTTTAGAGACGGCTCTAAACCTAGAAGTTTAGGAGATCACAGCGTATGGAGACTCAACATTGATTATATACCTGATCCAGGATACGTGGAGAATTAGAGATGAGCATCTACAAGTATATCATGTTTATTTGGAGAAGATTGTAGACCAGTTTCATGATGTGGAATTCCATTACCTACCCAGAACCAAAAAAAAAAACTTTGCTAATGCCCTAGCCACACTTGCCTCCATAGCAGACATACCCGAAGGACATGAGGAGGTAGAATAATTTTTCATACGAGATAGACCAATCGGCCTACAGCTTCATGATAGCTCCCATAGAAGAAGACCGAATAACCTAGCCTTAGTATACCGACATACAGAATCTTATCCAAGATGGAAGTATCCAAAGGCATGTTTTGCAAAGGATCAATTAGCTTTGAGAAGGTGGGCAGTGCAGTTTATCGTGTGTGACTAGAGACTATACAAGAGACATTTAAGTGGAGAATGCCTTTGTGTGTAACCGAGAGAGATAGTAGCCAAATCATGGAAGACATACATGTAGGAGAGTGTGGACCACCCATGAACAGGCAAATGCTAGCCAAGAAAGTCCTTCGACAAGGATACTATTGGAGTACCATGGAACATGACTTTGTTGAGTATGTGAGGAGAAGTCATAAATTCCAAGTGTACGCCAACTTGCAATGTTTACCTCCTCAATAGTTATACAACATGACCTTTCTTTGGCTGTTCTCAGTTTGGGGATAGATGTAAAAGGGAAGATCAATCCCAAGGCCTCTAATGGACACGAATTCATAGTGGTAGTCATAGATTATTTCACGAACAGGCTTCCAGCCACTTCGTATGTCGTGGTTAATGCTAGGAAGCTGATGGTTCAATTTATCTAGATGAACATCATTTGCAGATACAGGGTACCCCGGGAGTGGATCTCAGATAATAGGTTACACTTTGAAGAAGAAGTCATAGATTTAGGCGAGGAGTATGGTATCACCCAACGCCGTTCATCACCGTACAGACCACAGACAAATGGGGCTACAAAGGATGCCAACAAGAACACAAAGAGCATGTTGACTAAAATGATGGATTTGTGTAGGAATTGGTCAGACAATCTTCGCTACACACTCTGGGGCTACAGAACGTCGGTGAGAATGTCAACTGAGGCAACCCTATATTCATTAGTCTATGACATAGAGGCCATGCTCTCGGTAGAATTGGAAGTCAACTTTCTCAGAGTGCTGTTGGAAAATTAGATAGCCGAAAAAGTGTGGGTGAGACACATATTCAAAGAATTGGCCTAAGTAAGCGAGAAAATTTCGAAGGCGCTTTATGATATTCTGGGTTACCGAAGACGGATCGTTCAAGCATTCAACAAGCAAGTCAAAAGACGCGGTTTGAAAGAAGGAGATTTGGTGTTAAAGGAAAACATAGGGCGAATTGGAAACTACGTGGAAAATTTGAACCCAATTGGTCAAGTCCATACGTGCTCAAGCAAATCATGACCAGGATTGCAACATTGTTAGTTGACGTAGATGGAATTGAGTTGTCACAGCTAGTCAATCTAGATCAATTAAAGAAATATTATGCATGATAGAATTTTGCAATTGAACTAAAAATGACTTGATCCTCCTCAAGAACAGTTTTCCAGCACACACAAATTGATGTAACACTTAGATGGAGATACATAGGCAACTCGTAAAGTTACCTCGAGTGCGATCAAATTTAATAAAATTCTCTTATTCCACTGGCTAAACATTGAATACATTCTTAAATGAAAATCTTACAAAGGGTGGCCTAGGCAAAAGTAGGCCAAGAAAAATTCTAAGTCCTATCAGTAACCTACGAGATATCAGTCTACATATGTTTAAATTTCTTCATAGCTAAAATCTCCTCACCATTCAAAACTGATTTCCATGTCTGCATACTTTTCTTGTAAATCAGCCCTTGAGGAATCAAAATAACATCCTCCAGTTCCTCCACCCAAAAAGCCAGCCTCGAATCCGCTTTGTTTTTTCCTTTATTACCTTGCCTGTCAAACTGACCCTCGAGATAAGCATCTGCACCGGTCTCCCGGCTTGATAGTCGGATTCCTCTTCAGTGGTTTCTCCTTCTGCAACAAAGTGGGATGTCACTGGGGCCCGTCCATATTCAAAGACTAGATAGGATTCCCATCTAAAGTTTTTGTCGAGCATCTGGGAACCAATCCAAGAGCACCTGATCTAAGTAACCCAAATTTCATATTAGTCTGGGACAATGGAAACTTTATATTATGCTCTAAGAAGACCTACCAGACTCAGGTATCTATGGGCTCAATCCAAAAAGCAGCATAAGCATCCCCTTTGTTTTCTCCAGATATTGTACCTCACAAGCACTCAGAAAGTCCCAATCCAACTCCATTCTTAGCTTGCTTTCCAGAGCTAACACCTTTTCTTGCACACGGGCCCAAAGTGTATGCATTAGGCAACAAGGGAGTGATTGGCTCTATATCGTTGATGAAGGGTTTGTATTTAATGGAATTATAGGTATAAGGTGGAGATCCTCAGACTCATAACAAAACCTTAATGATGGGAGGACTAAGGGATTATTCCCCCATGAACTCTCCATAGGCTTTCAGAATCACCTGCTCATAACAAAGCTGCCTCAAGATCTGGCATGCAAAGTAAAAGGATGTATAACATAGTCCCAAGAAATAAACACAGAGGTATTCAGCTGTTCTCAAAACTGGCTCATGAGCCCTCTACCATCTACAATACCAACGAATATCCTTGGACTCTTGTACACAAAAGAAATGAGTCCAATCATTTATGCTAGAACAACCATCAAAGAGTAAAGGCCTATAACGGAAAGCACCGAGGCTATATCCTACAAAAGTAGGTTTGGCTATCAAATGCATATGGTCCAGTAGCCTCATGTACAGAAGCAAAGAACTACCTTAGAATGGAATGCTAGGATCTTTATGGACATCAGTGATGCCAAGTAAAGCTTCCTCTAGTACTAAAGGGATCAGAGTTTTACCATGGGTGGACACTTGAAGTAGAAGATCAGCTAGCCGCACATCAGCAATCCCAGAACCAAAAAAAGGTAAGATATTGGCTACCAAGCATAGTGTCAGGGCAGACAGTCGACCATGGGCATATTGTTCATCACGACTGGTCGGCTTAGCAGAAAAATATTCAATTATGGGACATCCTTGAATATATTCACCTCGAATAAGACCGGGTATGCTCCTTTGGGACCTTCAACAGAGTTTTGAGGGACTAGACATAACCATCTTGAATAGTGGACAACAATAGAAAGATTAGCTAGGATATCTACCAATGCAGAAAATTCTTCGAAACTAAGGCAGAGTTCGGTTAAGGCGAAGCAGAAAACATGATCGTTAACATCCCAGAATTTGCAAGCGGCGCAGAGAAGGTCTTCACGAACCATCATGCTCCTCAAGCTCATTACAAAATTTAGTCTGAACCTCTCGTTCATATGGATCAGTTCAATCTTGTTAAATGAGTCTGCGAATACATGAAATTGGAGCTCGAAGATCATAGGATGATCATTAAAAGCCATTGAGAGTTATATATATGGTTGAGTAGCCCTAATTTGTATAGAGTTAGAAGTCAAAATTTTTAAAATTTTACCGGAAAAACTTTCTAGTTTTCAACTAAGCGGACAATTTTCCTATTTAATTTGCATATTTGGTGGTCCATTTTTTTGACCAGCTATCTGGTTTTCTTAAGAATTTTTTTTTGACCAACCGGCTGGTTTTCGCTTGAAATTTGAATTTCTTCTGACCAAGAGTCTTATTTGGCATAAAAATTGAATTAGGCTCTAACCATCAGCCCATTTTCCTAGAATATTTTGGCTACTGACTAACCGGCCGATTAGTCAGTATTAGGAAAATTTTTTAACTTCTAGGCCAAATCTATACCTACCAAGTCTTAATTCTCAAGTTTCAAACTTTCAAACTCTAGTTCCAGTCCCATCCTCTTTCTTTCGGTGCATGTGCATGATCATGTATTTATAATATACATTTAACATAGGAAACTAAGACAGTCTATGGCTAAAAATTAAATGTTTAACAAATGATCATTGTTTGAATTTAAGTCCCTAAGCGACTCTAACCAGTCATATAACAAATAGGCCTAACTCTAGACCTAGTGGCTAATAGCAGCAGTTGTCTTTAGGGCTTCCTTCGGGATCTCCTGACGATGGGAACCTCTTCACAACTCAACTCTAAGGCCTCTTGGACTTCCCCCTTGACCTCCTGGCTGGGCTCCTCCTTGGCCTCTAGTTCGTCTTCCTCCACCTTTGTTTCCTCCCCATCCCCCCTTGCATAATCTTCTTCTTCAGCAGCTCGGGATGACTTTCATACTGGCCTCTTCGACGGAGGAGGTGGTGCCTTCCACTTGCTACCTGTAGCAACTTCTTTCCCTTTTGATGGTGGTGGTTTAGGTTTCAAAGAATTATTCTTCCAAGTTTGGGTCACCGCTACAATCTTTACACACTTGCGCATGGGAGCGACTGGGTTCGCCTTAGGGGTATCAGTGGTACTAGCAGGGGCTGAAGGCTCCGCAGAGCTTGATCGAGCACTCAATTCACTTCCCGAAGGTGGCACCGAAGGAGTAGGAGTAAGCATCTTAATACCTCCCTCCAAAGTCCCGTACACAGAGAACATGTCATGATAGCCCAATACCATGCCCTTCATGATGTGCATCATTCTATAAGCATCTCGAAGTGGACAGTAGTGGGGGAAACATTAGGGGCGAAACCATTATTTATGAGGATTAGGGGAAACATTTAATCAGTGCTCGCATTGTGATATGGAATGGGTCGTTATGGCTGATTCCTAATTTGGGCAAATCTGATTCAAAAAAAGTGAGGACATTCCAATAATGGGTAGACCCTAGCACTTGGGATAGTTCTTCCACAGGGCCTAAACGAGTATTTGGGCCTTGCTATAGGAATAGGAAGCAAATAATAACAACCAAAAGGAGATGTTTGCCTGGGTCTTCTTTAATTGTCTAAACACTTCATCATCTAAAAGGTCTTGCAAAAATTACGGCTCGAATCTGGTTGGTTGGAGAACGGTTTGGTTAACTTGGGCTGATCTGGTTAGATGTGATACCTCAGCATTGGGCCTGAACATAAAGCCCGTCTCTCAATTATATTCCTTTTGAATAATAAAGGCCTCGCATTCCATCAACTCGTCCATATGATAACATCATAAAACTGTGGCAGAGAATCGAACACTGAAACTGCTCAGCATGCTGACTTGCTGGAGCGATAGGTGTGGTAGGATCTATAATGGTAGGCTATCTACAATAAAGTTAACTCTGTGAGACAGTAAGGGTTCTTTCCTGACATTAGGTTTGGCGGGAGGCGATACTTCATCTTTATTGGATAGCATGCCTGAGACTTATGCATCTATCTGTAGAGTGTCCATTCTCTTTATGATAAGCACAAAAAGCTTGAACATCTAATCCTTCTGGTATCACTGTTGATGTGAGGGTAGGCAGTAGATTGGATATCATGCCCCTTCTCAACTAGAGATATCAAGAGGGTCGGGCGGCCAGCGGGCTGGCCCAGCCCATTCTTGGCCTGGGTTGGCCCCACGCAGTTGGTGAACAGTGAGGCCAAATAGTTTAGGGCTTGGGACCAGGCCAAAGTTTTAGA
Organism: Escallonia herrerae; assembly: GCA_033070095.1. Classification (NCBI taxonomy): domain Eukaryota; kingdom Viridiplantae; phylum Streptophyta; class Magnoliopsida; order Escalloniales; family Escalloniaceae; genus Escallonia; species Escallonia herrerae. The sequence goes on along the minus strand of JAVXUP010000266.1, from coordinate 347,509 downwards.
GAAAAGAGCCTGGGCCCGGCCCAGCCCAAAAAAGCCCGAGTTTTAGCCCGGCCAGAAAAAGCCCGAAATCGGCCCAAATTTTGGCCCTTTTTTAGCCTGGGCTTTGGCCCTTATTTGGCCCAATTTGTGGCCCTTTTCTGGCCCTAATAGACTAAGCAAGTGTGATGCAGGTAGCTAAGCATCTCAACTTCAGCCAAGAACTCACGACCACCTTGTTGGTCATCTCTTTTGAGTACCTTGACAGCCATTTTTGTTCCATCTTTGAGCACACCGCTATAAACACGACCAAACCCACCTTTACCAAAGATTCTTGAAGCACATCGAAGTTATCAGTTGCCCTCTCTATGTCACTTGAACTGAATGTCTTTGCAGAACCAGTATAAGTTGCCATGCTAGATACAAAAGATAGTGAAGTAGAACTTGACCCACTTCCAATTGTGGGCGCATCAATCCCTGCAATATATATCTTCTTTTAGCTTTGGACATTCAGTAGGCCATTTTTTACTTTCAAAACTGCTTTTACCTGATGATTTTACAAGGGAAGGTAGCTTCATCAGCGGCACTACATCCGGTTGGCAAACAGGATTTCAACATTTGAAGAGCAAAACCCATGCCATTGTGCAGCATAAAATCACAGCTATAGAGGCTGATACAATAATTACTGCAATAATGCTACCATTAGGCCTATCATTATGCTACCGCCTCCTCCAAAAAAATTTGGATAGGGCCCGGGCCCAGCCCAAGCCCGGCCTTAAATATTGGGCCTAGGGCCAGGGCTTGGACTGGGCCCATATATCCCAGATTTCAGGCCCAGCTCGGCCAATTTTTCATTTGTGTGGCCCGGCCCTGGCCAGTTTTCATTGAAGACCCATTGGGCCTGGGCTGGGCATGCCCAAGCCTGGCCCATTGACATCTCTATTCTTAACAATTGTTCAAATACTTTGGGCAATGGTGCGTTTAGTGGAGTGAACTTCCTTTTAAGCTCTATGATGGCCTCCCATGATACAATCTGCGGTGCTTGCACATTATTAACATTGTTGGCAATGGCAGGCTTCGGATGCACATTAGAATTCCTTACACCTTCTTGATATACCCCTGGCTTTGACTCATAGGAAATGGTCCCTTTATTGATGCCATCTTCAATTTGTACGAGGGATCCCATTAAGGCCTTGAATGAGGAGTGGTAGTGACCAAAGATATAGTCATGGTACAATGGGGGCAGATTGCGACACCCTCAACCCTGGTGACATCACCGGGCTAAGTTATCGATCATAATCACCTTCAAAACCCTGTGTAGAATACAGAGCAACTACATCCTCATACTCATACATCATTAATAGACGCTCCAAAATACGTCCTTACAAAAAAAAATTACAATTATATATCATACTGCAGCGGAAGACTTTCAGGTCTTTAAACATCCTGAATGTTTACAACATAATACACGACTATAGTCGTAGAACTCTTATCAATTTATCTCACAGCTCAATCTTTGCCTCACCGTATCTGGCTTGTCTTACCTCACACAACTGACCCCTTGCTCAAATTTTCTAGCTTGTTTCTTTTTCCTTTCCTAGAGGGTTCTTCTTGATCAACCTCATAGCCTGCACAATACAACATAAGGAATGAGCGCAAATCGCCCAGTAAAGACAACACGAGGAGTAGTGCGTACAAATGATTCAAGAGACTCGGAGGAATAATAATCATCTCAACGATAACAATGAATCAAGAGCTCAATAAATTTTCAACATCAGCATAATTGTCAACGATATTTTCTTTCGTCAGACTGAGTGGCTTCAAGGCCCAACAGAATAGCATTACTGCCACTTCCTCACGGACAGGACTGACTGACTGACTGACTATGCAAGTGAACCCGAAATCCAAAGTTGTAAGGATAAACATCATTGAAACACAAATCACTAAAATCATCAACATCAAAAGAAAATAAAATGCAATGCACGTGGACACGACGGACATGACTCGACCAGACATGACAGACTCTGCTCGAGCGACATTCATCCTCTTGGGCCAGTGATCATAATTCATAGGTCATTCTTCTCATATCGATGTCCCATTTTACGGGATGTTCATCTCAGTCTCAAGTAAATAGAAGAGACATTGTCAACAAGCGCGAAACTCATTTAGAGTGCTTTCCCTAACCACGTTACAGCCAAGCAACAAGACATCATCAACGGGGCGGACTAAGGGAAAATTTATTCCACCTTATGTCCTCAACAACACAGCTCAACAAGGAATACCGGATCAGAAGATCAACCGGTGTTCAGACCCAACAACATGAGTTCAACGTGACAAGATCAACAGGGCAGACTTGGGAGAACTTTGTCACAAGCCCTCAATAGTGTTCTTACACAAGAGAAATGCCGGTTATCAATAAGTGCCGACATTTCACAACAACAACGCAACGATCACCACAGCATCATCATCAATGATAGGGAGGACTCGGGAGAAGATGCCACAAGTCCTTAATGGTGTTCTCAAAGAAAAGAGATATCGGCTATCAATAATTGTCGGCATCTCACAACCACCACACAATAACCCTTACACAATATCATCATCAACTTCAAGTATGCTAATCAAATCGAATCATAGCATACTAGGACGCGCATCATCCTCATTAAATTCTATCAACAGGGCGGACTAAGGGAATTTATTCCACCTAAGTCCTCAACAGCACAATTCAACATAAGTGTATACCGGTTACAACGACTACCGGTGACCAATCATAAATAACAACAAGAATTCAACAATACATCATCGACATGGCATGCTAATCGAAACAATGAATTAGCATATCAGAACTGCATTGTCCTTACCTGATTGGCTTATAGCCGAAGCAACTCGTATTCTCTGATTGCAATGAGCTGCATCACCTAGTCAAATAATACACTGGTCGTTAGTCATCATTCAACATATACACACTCATTATTTATACCCTTTCCTATTTAGCGTCTTATGCCAGCTTGTTAATCCGGTCCAATAACTGGATCATTAATCCAGCCTTATCGATGCCTCCACAGTAATCACTTCCATTATTTAACGTATTAACACCATTCCTCACTTTCCACCACTTCAAAAGCTTAATTACGCGGGTTCCCAAAAATTTAGGGCCAACGTGGCAATTTATCAAAATACCCCCTTGATGGCCGCTACATCACCAACACCCCAAAACCGCTTTAAAACTACTTTTTAGATGTACTGCATCATTTATAGACCAAATATTCCCTCAAAAAATTTTAAAGGGAAGATTACCAAAACACCCCCCGGCGGCCATCGCCCCAACAAACATCCCAAAACTACTTTAAAATAACTTTTCAGGTGTCTTACATCCCTTCCCAGACTAACAAGTCCTTTGAAAAAATTTATAGGAAAAATTACCAAAATACTCCCTCTGGGCATCAAATTATCGAAATGCCCCCGGGGTTCACTATCACCACAATGGCCCCGATTCAGCTTCAAAACAACCTTTTAGGTGTTTTACAACTCTTTCTGGACTAAAAAGTCTTTTGAAAAACTTTACCAGGAAAATTACCAAGATACCCCCTCCCGGGTGACAAATTACCAAAATGCCCCTGAGGGTTTCCGACATCAGAAAAATCTCAAAACCACTTTAAAACGCTATTTTACGCTTCGTAAAATCACTTTTGAGCTAAAAAGCGTTTTAGAAAATTTTTGCCCGAAAATCCTAAACCGGTATCCGGACCGAGGGCTTAAAAGCCCGTTCGGCCAAGAATAGCTAACGACTTTGGAATGACCCAAAATATTGGAAAATGAAACTTCTCAGTATCCCAGAGTCCTCATAATTTTTGGCGCAAAACCGCGTTCGTTTGATATTTTAAATTTCACCATACAATTTCAAACTTCCCGCATCCGTTCACCCTTTTTCTGATCTCGGAAAATCTGAAATGTTTCCACGATACAGGTCTCCTAAAAATAACTAGGGTCTCTTTTTTACACTTTGGCTAAATCGGACCCTAACTATTTTAAAAATTTTAGATTAGAAATTGTTTAACTAATTTCCACTTTAAACAGTCACTATTCTCATTAAACACACACACTAGTTCACCTTGGACACACTCATCTTCTTCCTCCTTCAGCCATGACACACACCTGGGCACATTTCTCCTTCAATCTCGCATGAATTTCTCATTTGTTTCACATTCCAATCGTTTGGTTACATCACAAACTACACATTAACACCCTAAATCCCTTTAATTTACACAATTACACCATATTGAATCCAAACTCACTAACCAAATTGAAGAACACACATTAAAACACACTGAAATACACACCCACGCACCTTGAAATCAAGCCCAATTCAAAACCCTAATTCGTTTTCTCTTTCTTTGTTGTTTTAGGGTCTTATGTCATGATTCTAACAAGAATTCATCCCAATATCTTCATCCCCAATCAAATTCATACATAACCGAGTATACATATATGTATCTATGTCACAAACTTGAACGAATTCAACCAATTTCACAAATTGGGTTCAAGATTCATACCCTGTTAGGGTTCAGATTCAAGCCATTCTTTTTTTTCTTTCCCCTCCTTCTTCTTCCTCCTTTTGCCTTTCTTTCCTTCTCTTTTTCCTTCCTTCCTGTGGCTGCTACTGTTCTTGTTCCCAGCCATGTTCTTGACTTTGTGTTATTTTAATTTTACACCCAAAATTTTTCTTTTTATATTTTCTTCTCATGAATCTTATCCCAAAGTATTTTAAAATTTCCAAGCACGACTCAGCTTATAGCAAGTAGGAGGTGGCCATCGTGCATGGCCTATTTCATCAGGTTATGACACATTTTGTAAAGTTTCAAATTTTGCACTTTGGCCCCTCAAGTTTCCAAAATTGCATTTTGACCCCTTAACTTTGAAAGATTACAATTTGACCCGAAAATCACCCTAACCCTCCATGTAGCCCCCTAACACCTCATTATCATCAAAAGGATGCTACTTAATAAAGATATGCATCTCGTTCATCATATTTTCTAAATTACATTTTTGCCCCATAACTTTCTAAAATTATATTTTAACCCTCAAAACCACACTAAACCCCCCCTATTTAGCTCCCTAATACTTCATCATCACCAACATATTGCCACTTAATAAAACTAGCACCCCCCCTAATTAATCAAACTCACTGTTAGATTAATTTTTGATATTTTTCAGGGTATCACGTAGATTGTTCCCGACGATATTCACTTGCTCTTCTTCTTTAAGACTGTTCACTATTTGGACGCCTTGTGTCTTCATCTCGTGCTAAAGGCACACATTAATTCTCTCGGCTCTTATTTTGTGGTTTTTAGGTCTGTTCAAGTAATGTCTATGTTGACATTGTACTGGAAAACATCCTCCCAAGTTTAGACTCAGACTTCATCCAAAATGAGGAACTAACGAGAGGCTGCTCCAGTAAGGGTACAATGGAAAAGCTATATCCACTGGTTCTGATTGACTCCATAGGATGCTAGTTTGCCCATGTACATCTTGATGTGGGTCTTAAGGTATATGGTCCCATCGAACTTGTCCATCTCCGGCATTTTGAACTTAGGCAACAATCTATCCTTTTGGTTCATGGCTAGTGCGTTTAGATCTAGATGGCCATTGGCTCTCCTCATTTAGTCAACTTGGGATTCAAGTACAGTCAGTTTATCTTTCCACTCTGGGACCACAGTCTTCACTTCTTTATCCTCGCATTCGTATTACCAGTCAAACTCGTGGCCTTTCTTCTTGTCATCTTTTTTCTCCATCTTTGTCTTATCTTCCTATTCTTTCCTATCCTTTCTCTTGAGGTGGTCTATTTCTTCAGTTGTTTGGGACTTCTAATCTGCCACGACTACGAAACTGGTCCAAAAATCTTTCTATAACTCACTGATGATACGGACTAAATCTACCATCTGTAAGATTTCTTCAGCCACTGGGGTTTTTGTAAGCTTCCCCGACAAGTCCTGACATTAACCATGCTTGCTTTAACTATATAGAGAAAATTTTCAAACATTTAATCACATAGACCACATAGATCAAGACGGTTAGCTCATACCTCATGAAAAAAGGGAGGTAATTTTTTCTGGTTAACGAGGTGTTTTTTGGATTTTAAAAAGTAGGTGGATAGGACCGATAACCATCCGGTTATAGGTTGTAGAGAACTGGCCCGTTGGTCAGTCTTGTTAGGGTTTATCTCAGATAATATTTTGGCACAGGTAGGTTCTAACTAATCGTCCAGTCATCTAGGTGGATGAACCGGTCAGTGGGTTGAGCTTGTCTTGGGTGTTTGGATAAAAGAGGTTCCGACTAATTGTTCAGTCATCCTGCTGGAAGAACCGGCTGGTTGATCAGTAGGGTTAGGGTTTTGTTTCTAGGAAGATTTTGGGGAATGCTAGGTTTTGACTAACCGTCTGGTCAACCGCGTGGGTGAACCTACCATCAGTGGATTTTGGTTTTGTCGTGGATGAAATTTTTGTATAAGAGAGGTTCTGACTAACCATCTAGTCATCCAGGTCAATGAATCGGTCGGTTGATCAGTAGGTTAGGGTTTGAGTATAAGCCAGCTAGTTTCAAATTTGCCAAGAAATTCAATTACTGACTGACTGTATGGTTAGGAGAGCTGAAAACTAACCGATTAGTCAGAGTCATTCCTCTTTTGCTAGATTACCAATTAGCTTATAGAATATTAGTTGGTTTCCCTATCACTTTTTCATAGGTCAATATAGTTACTCCCCCAAAAAGGGTAGAACACTGAATGGTCCACGAGTGTGAAATTTCTCTCAGTGCCGGTATAAGGTCACTCCTTTAGCTTGATTGTACCATATACCTTCCGCTGGTAACTCAAGTAGTTTATAGTGGGCAAAAATTACCAGTACGTGTACAAGCCGTTTAATATACCAAGAATCTAGGAAGTACCATTAATATGAGGACTTAGAGCTGAGGGTACAGTCAAAAGTTTGCCTAGTAACCGGGAGCTTCAGGGGCTTTAATCGTTGCCCTCAAGTGGGTGGATTAAGGATAGACATGCGTATCTGCGAGTCATGAAATAAGAGCACATGCACTACAGTTATATCAAATTGTACATGATATACAACACAAAGAAAATTACAAAAAGGCCAAAAATCAATGAATTTTTTTTCAAGTCTAGTCCTCTTAGTTTTTAGTCCCCAGCATAGTCACCACTATAATGAACTACCTTGGAAAAATCCTTAAAGATATTAGGAGTCACCATCTTATTTAATCTAGGAAGAGAAAAATAAGAAAAAAAAAACGAGAAATGAGTCTTAGGAAACCCAAAAGACTACTAATCCATCGCAAACAAAGAAAAGGGTTCAGGAACTAATTTATACGACGTGAAGGTGTTAGGCACCCGTGTATCCTTTGGTCTCTACTTCATTTCTAATTGGTTTTTGGGACTTTAACACAAATAACATGTAAATATGCAATAAAACATACCTAAGTTTAATTTTAGATTATTGGCTTGAATTCGATATCACGGTTCAAATTGCCTACTTATCCAGTCGGACTAACCGGAATCAAAACCATCGTAGTTTGACTCTGGTCCTATGGGAGGCAATCTACATTTGAGTTTTAAACTTAGGCTAAGCAATAAAAATGACTCTTTTAATGATTTATGAAACAAAAATGTGATCGAGGGAATGAGAGACAATATAGACTAAAGAACTAGACTAGAAAGCTACTAAAGTTACCTTGGGAATTCCCCTGTCTTGATAACTCGAGAACACTCTCCGTAGGATCCACGATGAGAGAGATTAAGAACCTTCTTAAGGTGAATATGAAGGGATAAATTCTCAGGAGAGATGATATAACACTTCACAAAGAAATGGTATAAAAGCTCTAGGGAGAAAAGGTTGAATTAAAACTAAGACCCTTGAAATGAAGGCAAAGAGGCCTATTTATTGAGCTCTGGGGCGCCGAACTGATAAGAATGACAATGCCAATCTACAACTAGAAGATAAGTCAGAAATTTCATAAACATCGAATATTGACAAAAGTTAACTAACCAGTCGGTTTGTCTAAAACCGACTGGTTCATCCTATAATAAAAAAATTATGATAATTTTTTTAAAATTTTGAGGCATTATCTGACCCTAATTTTGGCAATTATCTCTGATTTTGCAAATCTGTACCAGATTCAAATTTATCTTCCTAAATAATATAAATCAAGGATTTGATCCCTTGCATCAAAGATAATTCACAGAACAATTCCTTAAATTATCTAGACAAAATAATATCTAGACACTTGGACTGGCTGACATCATTGGACTGGACTGAGCCCAATTGCTGACTAGAGCACTGGACTAGACTAGACTACTAGACTGGACTAAACCATTGGACTTGACTAATGGACTTGATTAGACCTAGTAAGCTTTAACCTTGGGGTGAAATTTTATATGGGTTTCTCCAAGAAGCATCACCAAGTAGAGGCGATTATAAAATCAGAAGGCAAGAAATAGGTAATCCCAAGAATCACGATTTAGCCTCTTCGAGGTCGATATCTACAAAGCCGAGAGAGGAGTATCGGGAGGAGGATGAGGAGGCTTTTTCTACCACTCCAACAACAAGGGAAACAAAGATATCAGAGAGATTGACATGCCCGGTGGCACCAAGGAAGCGCCGGCCGACAAGAACATGCCATTATAATGGTGTCGGGGATTTCTTCACTCCTCCAGACCTAGCTAGAATCAGTATTCATATGCCATGTTGAGAGAGAATTTAATGCCCCAACTTAGGGTTACCTTAACCCATTTGGAGTATTATGACACAACTTTTAATCACATGATTCTGATGACATAACTCATTCTAACTCACTTGGTAATTACACCATATCATACAAAATTAACGAGTTTACTTTTATAAAACACACCTTGCAAGCTCTCTGCCAGATCTCAGAGTTGACATACTATCACCACAAGAAAATATGTATTTTGCGACGGAGTTTTAGTGACGGAAGGTATTCCGTCGCTAAACATGTCTTTAAGCAACGGAATATACCGTCGTTAAAACTCCGTTGCAAAATACTATTACCGACAGAAGACACCGTCGGTAAAAATATTTTGCAACGGAGTTTTAACGGCGGACTTTTAGCGACGGAATTACCGTCGCTAAATATTTTTTATAAAATTAGTAATTTTGAGTTTTTTTTTAAATTATTTAAACGACGGAATAAAATCGTCGCTAAAAATTCTGTCGCAAAAGTCTTTATAATAAGACATTCACCGATGGAGTTTTAGCGACGGACTTATTCCGTCGCTAAAGATCCTCCATTTAAATTCAGATCTGGTTTCTTTCTCTCTCCCCGTTCTCTCTCTCCCCGTTCTCTCTCTGAAATTCTGCTCCCACCCACCGCCGTTCTCACCTCCGGTGACCCTTCTCTACGGCGACCCAGCTCCGGCGACACTCCCGTCCCCCACCCGACGCCGCGCCACCAAGCCTTGCACTCCGGTCGTGCCACAAAGCCTCCACTGTCACCGCGTAAGGAAACCACCACTGCCGCCGCACCACCAACGCCGGCGCCGTCGTACCCACCTCGAGATTTGTATGTCAATTGCCCTAAATTATCTGAATTTTTTGTTAATTTGTCTTCAATTTAGGTTACATGCCCTAAATTATCTGAATTATTTAGATTTGTATGTCAATTTAGGTTCAATTTTTTGTTAATTTGTCAATAGAGCCCCCTAATTGAACCCTAAATTGAAGTAATTGAATCCTAAATTGAATGCCCTAATTGAATCGAACCCTAAATTAAACTAATTGAACCCCTAATTAAACCCTAAATTGATTGCCCCAATCTAACCGAACCCTAAATTGAATGCCTCAAATCAACCGAACCCAAAATTAAACTAATTGAACCCCTAAATTGATTGCCCCAATCTAACCGAACCCTAATTGAACCCTAAATTGAATGCCTCAAATCAACCGAACCCTAAGTTGAATCAATTGAACCCCCTAATTGAACCCTAAATTGAAGTAATTTAACCCTAAATTGAATGCCCTAATTGAATCGAATCCTAATTTGAACTAATTGAACCCCTAATTAAACCCTAAATTGATTGCCCCAATCTAACCGAACCCTAATTGAACCCTAAATTGAATGCCCTAATCCAACCAAACCCTAAATTGAACTAATTGAACCCTAAATTGAATGCCTCAAATCAACTGAACCCTAAATTGAATCAATAGAACCCCCTAATTGAACCCTAAATTGAAGTAATTGAACCCTAAATTGAATGCCCTAATACAATCGAACCCTAAATTGAAATAATTCAAGCGCATCGGATATGTGAATTTTGAACATTTTTTTCCCATTTGAACATTGATCATTTGTTTGATAATTTTAGGTTGTTAATTGTGCGTTTTAGAATTGTGATTATTGATCGATGATTTTAGGTTATTAGCTGTGCATTTGAAGTAATTGCGATTATTAATTGATGATTTTAGATTGTTAATTGTGCATTGAGCATTTGAGATATTGAGATTATTGACGGAGGATGGGACCCAATTGGATTGAATGTGTGGTTTTTGTTAATTTTTATTGCATTGAGCATTTGAGAATTGAGAATTGAGGTTGTTGACGGAGGATGGGACCCAATTGGATTGAGATACCTGTTAGTTAGCGCAGACACGGACAGCACGTCTGATCGACGGTGTCCGACATTTAAAAAATAAATTAACGTATGCCGATGTGTCTGGAGGTGCGTGTCGGTGGGCGTCGGACACGTGTCCGGAGGCTTCGGACACGTGTCCAAAGGCGTCGGACACGTGTCGGTATGTGTCGGACACGTGTCCGGAGGTGTCAGACACGTATCGGACACCATATCGACACCCTATATGAGGTGTCAGAATTGAGATTGTTGACGGAGGATGGGACCCAATTGGATTGAGATACCTGTTAGTTAGCGCAGACACGGACAGCACGTCTGATCGACGGTGTCCGACATTTAAAAAACAAATTAACGTATGCCGATGTGTCTGGAGGTGCGTGTCGGTGGGCGTCGGACACGTGTCCGGAGGCTCCGTGGACGTGTCCAAAGGCGTCGGACACGTGTCGGTATGTGTCGGACACGTGTCCAGAGGTGTCAGACACGCGGCACAATTAAGCCTAATTAGCCCTAACATAACCCAATTAAGCCTAATTAGCCCTAATTAGGACTAATCAGCACTACTCGGCACAATTAAACCCTAATTAGGACTACATAACTCTAATTAGCCATAATCAACCCTAGTCAGCTATAATTATCCGAAACTATCCCTCATTAACCTTAATTAGCCCTAACATAACCCAATTAAGCCCAATTAGCCCTAATTAGGACTAATCATCACTACTCGGCACAATTAAACCCTAATTAGGACTAAATAACCCTAATTAGTCCTAATCAACCCTAATCAGCTATAATTAATAATCGTAATTAACCCTAATAACCCAGTTAGCCCTAATTAGCCCTTGTACATCCCATAATTACTCCATGTTGCCCAGAGATGGTTCAATTACTCGTTGTTTACAAACCCTGCCTTCTTTATATTAATTGTTGTTTTGAGAAGTCCATTGGCAACGAGATGGTTCAACTCGTTGCCAACGAGTTCTATTTAATGTGGAATTGGTAACATATGCAACGATCATTCTGTAGTTTTGATATTTCGGAAAGATTCTTGCATATCTTATCAATTTCTGAACACATGCATGCATAGAAACCCTTAGTTCCCGTTCAAAGGTACTCATTACAAGGTAATGCCTTGTAATGAGCCTTTGGATGTCCAGTTTGGACAGTTTGGAAAAGCTAATTGTTTATAAAACAGTATTTTGACTCATGCTTTATGTTCTATGTCGTGGATATTTGGTACACGTTCTCGTGTGTTTCTCTGGGTGCATACAGATCTGGTGTTCTAACATCCGTCAAACCTTCCTGAGCAAGGTTAGATGAATGTTAGAACACCTAATCGATGTGGTGTACTTGGAGAAATGCGGGGAGGTGCTGCCGAATTTTCCACAGACATCGGACTAAGCATGAGTTATTCACTGTTTTATAAACATGTGCTTTTCTGAATGGGATAGGACCACTACCTGTGTCAAGAGTGGAGGGGAAATATGTAGACATGTTGTAACATTCATGCATTGATATTTACATCGGCAATGCCTAATCACTGGTCATTATTGAAGGTGGTATACAGTACGATAATTCAGTCGTCATGTCAGTCGATCGAAGTTGGATGAAAAGGAAGAATGCTGAAGATTTTGAGTGTCGCGTTGACGAATTTCTCGACTTCGCTTATGCGCATCCTGCACATGTTGACCTTGATAAGATAAGGTGTCCGTGCGGTAGATGTGAGTTGTTGCACTGGAGAAAAAGAATTGAAGTAAAATGGCATCTTCGTCGGTACGGTTTTATGGGTGGATACACAAGGTGGACGCAGCACGGGGAAACGATAGTATTGTCGTCCAACCTGGCTAGTCAAACTGAAGTTAGGGAGGAGGCACGATATGATTTCCGAGATATGATTATGGATGCTGGGCATGCTAATGTTGACTGGGGTAACGACAGTCCACAACCGCCGAACGAGGGGGCTCATCAGTTTTATGAGTTGTTGAGAGCTGCGGAAGAGCCGCTGTGGGATGGAGCTCCGAAACACACACGGCTGTCTGCGGTTAGTAGGTTATTACAGTTGAAATCAGACCACGGGCTGAGTGAGAAAGGTTTTAACGAGTTTGTTACCTTCATCAAAGAAATACTGCCCGAAAGTGAAAAGCTACCGCCGTCGTACTATGACGCGAAGAAGATGATGAGGAAACTTGGGTTGAGCTATGACCGGATAGATGCGTGCAATAACGATTGTGTATTATTCTGGAAAGAGAATAAGGATTTGTCATTATGTCCAGTATGTGATCATTCGAGGTACAAACCGGACAAAGGGAAGAAGAAAAACATTGCATGGAAGATATTGCGATATTTCTCGATCACACCACGGCTTCAGAGAATGTACTACTCCTCCAGTACAGCTGAACATATGAGGGCTCACCGTGAGACTCGCAGCAACGATGCCGATGTGCTGACACACCCAGCTGATGGAGAGGCGTGGAAGGAGTTTGACCGCAGGCATCCAGTCTTTGCTCAGGAAGTTCGGAATGTTAGACTTGGTCTGGCAACCGATGGGTTCAACCCTTTCGGTCAGTCTACCACGCCTTACTCCTGTTGGCCTGTTATTATTGTCCCTTACAACCTTCCACCAGGCATGTGCATGAAGAAGCCGTATATGTTCTTGTCGTTGCTTATTCCGGGGCCGAAGAGTCCCGGTAAGGACATAGATGTGTATTTAAGGCCGTTGATTGATGAGTTAAAACAATTATGGAATCATGGAGTCGAAACATATGATGCATCCCTTAAACAAAATTTTCAGATGAGGGCTGCTTTGATGTGGACTATACATGATTTCCCCGCATTGGGAATGACGTGTGGCTGGAGCACACATGGGAAGCTAGCATGCCCTGCTTGTATGGGCGTGAACCCCGGTCATACGTTAAAGCACGGCGGAAAGGCCTCGTGGTTCGGATGTCACCGTAAGCTTTTGCCACCGGGCCATCAGTTTCGTAGGCAGAAGGATAAATTTGACGGGACAATCGAGCGTGAGGTTGTCACACTGGACTACCCATCTGGTGAAGAAGTACTCTCACACCTGGAGGCACTTGATACTGACATACCACACGGTAAGGGTGTGCCGGATCGAAAGATTGCAGGGTTCGGGAAAGAGCACAACTGGAGAAAATTTTGTATCTTCTGGGAGTTAGCCTACTGGAGGACGCTCGTTATCCGAAACAACATGGATGTGATGCATATTGAGAAGAACGTTTTTGATAATGTGTTCAACACAGTGATGAATGTCAAGGGCAAATCGAAAGATCACCTTAAAGCGAGAAGGGATCTACAACAGTTGGGTGTACGCCGTGAATTGCATCCTCGGACAGTCAGTGGGAGGACCATACTTCCGAAAGCACCTTACTGTCTAGACAAGAAACAAGTGGAGAAGGTCTGTCAGTGGGTTAAGAATTTGAAGCTTCCGGATGGGTTTGCGTCCAACATATCTCGTTGTTGCAATGTATCGGAATGCAAGTTCCAAGGGATGAAGAGTCACGACTGCCACGTATTCATGGAGAGATTCATTCCTATTGCCTTCCGGGGACTGTTGCCACGGGTTGTTTGCGAGACTTTGACTGAATTATCTCATTTCTTTCGAGATATATGCGCTTCTACGATCCGGGTGAGTAACATGGAAGTGCTTGAGAAGAACATTGTGGTGACGATTTGCAAGCTGGAGAAAATCTTCCCACCTTCGTTCTTTGATTCAATGGAGCATCTGCCTGTTCACTTGGCATATGAAGCTAAGATGGGTGGACCCGTGCAATATCGGTGGATGTATCCCTTCGAGAGGTAATCCTTAAATTGTTATAGTTGTTCGTTTACACTTAATGCGACATCTGTTATCATTGATATTCCACCTAACTCGATTCGCTAAACTTCTAGGTTCATGTTCCATTTAAAGAAAAAAGTCCGTAATAAGGCTCGGGTTGAAGGCTCAATTGCGGAGGCTTACGTAATGGAAGAACTTGTAAACTTTTGTAGTCAATATTTCGGGCCTAATGTTGATACGAGGTTAAATCAACTAGGCCGAAATGACCCCGGATCAAGCACAAATTTGGAAGGGCAATTGTCAATATTCAAGCAGCCAGGGAGTCCGTTCGGCCGAACGTATACTCGATGGCTAACGGATGAAGAGTACAGTGCTGCAACAATATATGCCCTTCTAAATTGCGATGAAGTTTCGGCATTCGTTGAGTAAGTTAAAGTCTTAATTCACTTACATTGTTGTACATAATTGAAAGTGTGTGTTAAGTGAGTCAACTATATTGGTTTGCAGTGAGTTCGATGCGGAATCTTTAATCACTGATCCCGCTGGACTTGAATCTCATCGAAAATCACAATTTGTACAGTGGTTCAAAATTCGTGTAAGATTGTTTAACAAGATTATATTATGTGTTATATACAGTTCTGTGGCCAATTAGTATACTGATTTATCCTTAATTTTTACCGTCATCTACAATAGGTTCAGTCAATGGATAGACCAGTGGCCTCATGCTTGAAATTACTAGCCGAAGGCCCTAACAAACAAACATCCTGTTATGGAGGCTATATCATCAACGGGTTTAGGTTTAACGTAAAAGATGATGACCGAACAAAACAAACCCAAAACAGTGGAGTCTTGGTCAACGGCGACTGTTATGCCGAGAATTGCATGGATTTTTACGGAGAGCTAGATGAGATTGTTGAGCTAACATATTTGGGTTCCCAAAACTGCCTGGTAATGTTCAAGTGTACGTGGTTCGATGTCACATGCAGTAGAGGAATCCGTGTTAGCTCTCAAGGGATTGTAGATGTCAATGTCAAGTCAAGACTTGCATCAGACGAGCCCTTTGTGTTTGCTAGTCAAGCTGTACAAGTCTTTTACGCGGAGGACGTCGCCAATCCCAAATCTCATTGGTATACAACTATCAAGTCCAAGAAATTGCCCGTGACATATGACAGTGAGCTAGACTCCTTTCAAGCCGACCAACCACGTGTCTTGTTCCCTGTTGAGGTCAACAACGAGGAGGACGATCTTCCTCTTCCAACAACACTTCTTGTGGGAGAAGAAGTCGTAGATGATGACGCGGAAGATGTTGAAAGTGTTGGAGATGATGTGACCGAGTCTACTGATGAAGAGGATGAATTAGAAGATGAAGAGGACGACGAGTCCCACGAAGAAGAGGGCGACGAGGAAAGTGATGAAGATGATTCGCAAACTGAAAATGATTGACTTGTAATGTTGTAACATCACGGGAAAAATGTAGTAACATTTTAGAACTTGGTGTTTATTGATGTGTTTTTGCACATCCGTTCATATATATATATATATATATATAGTGCCGATGATGATTTATGCCTAAATTATTGTTTTTCACGTGTTAATGTCTTTGTATATAATCTATATGAAGTCAGATATGGATAGGATACGGGCTATTCGTGGCCGGGCTGGACGCCGAGCTGCTTCCTCCCCGGTTAGTCCCACCTCGTCATTGCCTACTGATGACGAGGCACAGAGTGATCGCGGACAGCCATCGGGGGCCCAGCCCCAGCCGTCGCCGTCACCGTCGCCCCAGCCGTCGCCATCGCCCCAGCCCCAGCCGTCGCCCCAGCCCCAGCTCGAGCCGTCGCCCCAGCCCGACGCAGATTCATCCCACACGCGCGTGCATTCTCCATCTTCCGTGGGTTCTACCTCAGGTATAGTTGATAACGGTGTTTCGTACATTTTCGCTAGCCTTATATTTGAACTGTATTAATGTCTGTGTTTTGTAGGATCTCGACGAGGCCGTGGTCCGACACGCGGGGTACGCATCGACCCCCAGCGTAAACAGAGAGTTACGCTCACGCAGGAGGGCCTGTAAGTACTAAAAATATCACCTCATGCCTTATGTTTAAAATTTTGGGGTGTTAATTTATATTTGAACTGTATTAATTAATTTAATTACTTCTTTGGCAGGATCCTGGAGAATATTGCGAGGACGAAGATCGGCGTTCTTGTGAAGGGCCGATTCTTCGAGCCACGCCTGTACTGGAAGGACTGGGATGCCGCTGCGAGGGAGGCCCTATGGGAGGAGTGGCTGGTACGGTGAAGTATTTTTTTCAGCGTTAGTAAATGTTAAATTACAGTTTGTTTTATGTTGTTAATTTGTGTTATTGAATGCCTTACAGGAGGGGTTCACGTTTGACACGCCTCAGCAGCAGGTACTGGGGCAGCAGGCTTTCTTTGCCTACATCGGCAAGAATTACCGCCGATGGCTCCACGATGCACGGGACCGGGCGAAGAAGGCGCTGCCCGCGGGTGCCCCGATGACGGACATGGCGAGATATCCCCCACATTGGATATCTCACCGTGTATGGGGGGAGATGATAGATCGGTGGGCTGCGGATCCAGGTTGGGACGCCAAGAGTAAGAGCGGGACTGAGAACAGACAGAACAAAGATCCGACGCACACGGGGGGGTCGGTGCCACACGACATCGTCCGACACAAGAACGCGGTCGAGCACCCGGATCTGGAGGACGATGAGGTCGTAGCTCTGACGTATAATCAGACGCACGTGCGGAAGAAGGACAAGGACGAGACGCACCGGGCGGGCGACTATATTTCAGATATTGCCCGGCGGATCGATGTGAGTCAATTTATTTAAGTTAATGTTTTTTCTTTCTATCCTCAATGTCTGTTTCGTTAATTAATGCCCTAACATATCGTTAAACCACTATTTTTGCAGGCCTCGTATGAACAGCTAAGGGGGTCCGAGCAGCAGTCCGGACATCAGCGTCCACTAGTACGGCTGCTAGTACTGGGGGGTTGAAGCGATGGCTGGCCGGAGGTCGTGAATACCGAAAGGCCGCATACGCGGCCTGCCTAGCACGACTGCTCGTGCCGTGATAGGAGCGTCCTCAGCTGCTGCCCCCCACAGACACCGGCTCCTCCAGTTGGACGACGAGGAGATCCAGGCATTGCTACAGTGGTGTGCCGGATGATCAGGGAGCAGGGCACTGCTGGACAGGCCGCCCCGGCCCCGGATCAGCAGGATCCAGATCCGGGACTCGGGAACCCCTGATGAGCCCCTTCCCGTGCCCGTTCCTAGCTTCCCCCCCCCCCGTGCCCGCCTTGTACTCTTCTCCCCTCTCCTAACCGGCTATATCCGGTTCCCGGCTTGTACATATATGAATTTTTTTTATAATTGATTATATATATTTCTTTCTGTATTGATTATTGCGCGTTGTTGTTGAGATTTGAAAATTGTATTACAGGTTTGGGTAATTGAAAAATAAAAAAAAATTTCAAAAAAAAATTGACTTTTGGCGACGGATTAATTCCGTCGCTAAAGTATTCCTACAATCAGTTATTTAGCGACGGAATATTCCGTCGCTAAATAAGTTTTTTAGCGACGGAATATTCCGTCTCAAAAATATAAATCCGTCTTTAAAGAATATAATTCGCGACGGAATATCCGTCGCTAATTAAAATAAATCCGTCGGTAAAAATGACATATTTAGCGACGGATTTAAAAATTCCGTCGCTAAACTATTAGTGACGGGCTTTTATACGAGGGATATTTAGCGACGGTGAATCCGTCGCTAATTCTTTTAGAGACGGACTTTTGGCTTTTAGCGACGGATTACCCCGTCGCTAAAACCCTGTTTTCTTGTAGTGTATACTATTTCAAGTACAACTTAATTTACAAATGTACAAGCGTCCCCCTTGCCCGTCTTCTTGTCATGCCTTACACCTTTTCCTTGCCTTTCGAGTGACCGACGCCTTGATCTAAAATTTTATGGGTAAAAAAACCCGTCATCCCATTGGCTCAATAAGATAATCAAAGACCATTAAAGTAAATTTCAACTCAAGAATATTGATAATGCATGCTATTGCAATTCAATTACATTAAACAGTTCTATGTGTGCACATTACACATATCACACGTTCCCGCTTAGTTGAGCATTACAAGAGTTTACCATTCCTGAATTCAGTCCTGTCAATAGACCACCCTTATGTCACCACGCCCGGGATATAATATCACAACCTTTGCCTCGGCTAAAGGCAAAGTAACCGAAAATAATTGAATACTGATATTGCCTCAGATAGTAGCCGGAGATGCAACTGTTCAGCTCATACAGTGCACCGCTACCCAAACACAATCGAATCAACCCCCAATCATTTGAATGGGGTAGCATAATGATTATCAACAATATATCAACCATCTCTCACAATGAAAGGATGTAACATGCTCATGTGCAAGAAAACAGATCATTTCATACATGTAGTTGTTGTAATCTTCATTTACTTGCACCATAGAACTTAGCTATCAAATATGTAGTCACTTTCATCATGTAACATCATCTTCATAACATCTTGAACATGTAACATAATCATTTATAATAAGCAAATTAGCTTCAATTATAGAACCGAACAAACATGTCCAAAATCATATTCAAACCATGTCTAGTTTGACATAATTCCATAATTCACATGTATCGTAACTTATTTCACGTCTTCTATAATCTCCAATACGTTAAACATGAATAGATTCACTTATTAACAAGTCTCTAACAAGTACTTAAAAGTTTGACAAAGAATTCGTACCAAAAGAATTACGCTAACATAGCATATATTCATATTTATGTCTTAAAAGTTCATTAAAAAGCTTTAACTATCTTACCTTAAAGAAGATATGAAAGAACCAAATTTTTAGATTTGAAACACCTTCAAAATACTCCTCAAAACATGTTCGAAACATTGTTTGAAGCTCATAGAAACTTTCCAAATCAAGTGCTTAAGATTCCCTTTCAAAAACAAGCCTTAATTCTAGATTTTGTAAGGTTTTTGGTTGATTTTCTTACAACTTTCTCTCAAAAAAGAGGTAAGATGATTTAAGCATGTCAAATTAGGTCTTTTAACTCAAATTAGAAGCAAGTAGGAGGTGTTAAGTGGAGATGAAGAGATGGAGAGTCTAGCACGACGAGGCTCTAAGCACGAGGTGGCAAGACACGGTTGTGCCACCTAGCAAGCACGACAAGGCTCAAGCATGACAAGGCTTGATGCACGGCATGTCGCACTAGTACGTTGACACATCACAAGCACGAGGTGGCACAATTTTGTGCAAAAAATACAAATAATTTGCATGCAGTCCGGTCAACAGCTGATTACTCCCAACCAGCGTCTTCACCATTTTCTTATTTCCAACTCTTTTTAAAAAAAAACATTTTTGGTCACTCCAAGTAATAATTTAAAGTTTCTAAACATCAAATACTCTTTTCCATTTCTAGTACTTTATTTACCTTCTTAGACAATTTACTCAATTTAAGGTGTTTAACATTTGAACATACATTAAAATACATTATCATGTATGGTTCATCCTGACCATTTTCATAAAGAGTGATGCATCTAATCATACTTAAATATGTAATCAAAGCATTTGAAATGTTGGGTTCTCACACCCTTCACTCCTTAAAAAAATTTGGTCCCCAAATTCACAACTTAAACTTACCAAATAGGTGCGGATAATCTTTTCTCATATCCTCTTCTTTTTCCTACGTGGCTTCTTCCACTTCATGATTTTGGCACAAAACTTTGACCAACGGAATAATTTTGTTCCTCAAAACTTTCACATCAAAAACTAAAATATACATCGGCAACTCTTTATATGACAAATCTGATTGGATTGATATCGGCTCAGGGCTTATCACATGAGATGGGTCAAGGTTATACTTTCGTAAAATAGAAACATGGAACACATCATGTACTCCTTCCAAAGATGCAGGTAAGGCAACTCTGTATACCAAATTCCCAACATAATCAAATATTTCATAAGGGCCAATATATCTCAGTGACAACTTGCCTTTCTTTCCAAATCATTTTATTCCTTTGAATGGTGACACCTTAAGAAATACAAAATCTCCCACTGAAAATTCCAACTCTCTTCGTCTGTTATCAACATAACTTTTTTGTCGGCTTTGAGCAGTCAAAATCTTTTGCCGAATATGTTGAATCTTTTTAATGGTCTCTTGAACTATTTTTGTCCCAATTAAACTCCTTTCTCCAACTTCACTCCAACAAATTGTTGAGCGACACTTTCGTCCATATAGAACTTCATATGGTGCCATACCGATACTAGCCTGATAACTGTTATTATAAGCAAATTCAATCAATGCCAGATGTTGATCCCAACTTCTTTTGAAATCTATCACACATGCACGAAGCATATCCTCAAATGTTTGAATAGTTCTCTCAGATTGTCCATCAGTCTGAGGATGAAATGTTGTGCTAAATTTCAAATTTGTACCTAATGCACCTTACAAAATTTTCCATAAATGAGATGTAAATATTGGATCTCTATCACTTACAATACTTATTGGTATTCCGCACAATCGAACTATTTCTTGTACATACACTCGGGATAATTTATGTAATGAGTACCTCTTAAGTACAGGTAGAAAATGAGCAGATTTCATCAATCTATCAATAATCACCCATACCGAATCATGCCCACCACGAGTCTTTGGCAATCCTGTAACAAAATTCCTTGTTATATGGTTCCACTTCCATTCGTGTACCGGTAATGGTTCCAATCGACCAGCCGGTCTTTAGTGTTCAGCTTTTACTTGTTGACATACAATACCTCTTGAAACAAAATCAGCTATTTCTCTGTTCATGTTATTTCACTAGTAATTGCATTTCAAATCTCAATACATCTTTGTTCCACCTGGGTGCACTGTATAGTTCAACTTATGGGCCTCTTTCAGTATTTCTCCTTTCAACTCATCATTGTTAGGCATAACTATTCGGTCTTTATACCGTAAAACAATATTACTATCCATATAAAATTCAGGTTTAAAGGTTCCATCTTTATCCTGAACTTCTCTTTGCAACCCCAAATCTTGTTCTTATTCCTCCTAGATTTTCTGTAATAACATTGGTTTCACTTGTAAATTTGCAAGAATAATTCATGACTTAGTAATGGATAACTCCCATAAACAAGCTTGCTCAATCAACTTCCACTCTTTCATCATTAAGCTAGTAACTTGTACTTTCCTACTTAGTGCATCTGCAACAACATTGACTTTACCTGGGTGATACTGAATCATACAATGATAATCATTGAGTACTTCTATCCACCTTCTCTATCTCATATTCAAATCTTGCTCAGAAAATAGGTACTTCAAATTCTTACGATCAGTAAAAATCTCAAACCCAGCACCATACTGATAATGCCTCCACTTATGCAATGCGAACATAATCACTGTTAACTCAAGATCATGTGTTGGATGATTCTCTTCATAAGGTTTTAACTTTCTCAAAGCATAAGCCACAACGTTGCCATCTTGCATCAAAACACAGCCTAATCCTTCCTTTGAAGCATCACTGTACACCACAAAATTTTTAGTACCATTCGACGAAGTCAAAATTGGAGTTGTACTTAATCTCGTTTTTAACTCTTGAATACATCTATGTTCCACCTGGGTGCACTGTATAGTTTAACTTATGGGCCTTTTTCAGTATTTCTCCTTTCAACTCATCATTGTTAGGCATAACTATTCGGTCTTTATACCGTAAAACAATATTAATATCCATATAAAATTCAGGTTTAAAGGTTCCATCTTTATCCTGAACCTCTCTTTGAGACCCCAAATCTCGTTCTTGTTCCTCCTGGATTTTCTGTAATAACACTGGTTTCACTTGTAAATTTGCAAGAATAATTCCTGACTTAGTAACGGATAACTCCCATGAACAAGCTTGCTCAATCAACTTCCACTCATTCATCATTAAGCTAGTAACTTATACTTTCCTACTTAGTGCATCTGCAACAACATTGGCTTTACCTGGGTAATACTGAATCGTATCATTGAGTACTTCCATCCACCTTCTCTGTCTCATATTCAAATCTTGCTGAGAAAATAGGTACTTCAAACTCTTATGATCAGTAAAATCTGAAACCCAGCACCATACCGATAATGCCTCCACTTATGCAATGTGAACATAATCAATGTTAACTCAAGATCATGTGTTGGATAATTCTCTTCATAAGGTTTTAACTTTCTCAAAGCATAAGCCATAACTTTGCCATCTTTGATCAAAACACAACCTAATCCTTCCTTTGAAGTATCACTATACACCACAAACATTTTAGTACAATTTTGGCGAAGCCAAAATTGGAGCTATAGTTAATCTCGTTTTTAACTCCTGAAAACTTGCCTCACATTTATCAGTCCACTGGTATGCCATCCTTTCGAGTCAATGTAGACAGGGGTGCATTTATCCTTGAAAAATCTTGTACAAATCAGTGACAATACCCTACCAATCCCAAGAAACATCTAACTTCTGCTACATTCTTTGGTGCTTGCCAATTCAAAACAGCTTCTATTTTAGACGGGTCAACAGTCACCCCTGCTTCAGACACTACATGACCTAAGAAGGTCACTTGCTTTAACCAAAATTCACATTTGCTGAACTTAGCATACAATATCTTATCCCGTAGCACTTGCAGTACAATCCTCAAATGACGCTCATGCTCCTTTGTACTTTTTTGAATAGACCAAAATATCATAATAAAAACTACTATGTATTGATCTAAAAACTCCTTAAAAATTTGATGCATTAAGTTCATAAAGGCTGCAGGAGCATTCGTTGATTCAAACGGCATGACAACAAATTCATAATGTCCATACCTTGTACGAAAAGCTGTCTTTGGAATATCTTCCTCTCTTATCCTCAATTGATGGTATCCAGATCTCAAGTCCAACTTAGAAAATACCACTGCCCCTTGCAGCTGATCAAACAAATCATCTATATGTGGTAATATATACTTATTTTTTACTGTCACTATATTCAACTGTCAATAATCCATGCACAACCTCATTGTACCATCTTTCTTTTTAACAAAAAAAACTGGGCTCCCCATGATACACTAGGTAAACCCCTTATTCAGTAAGTCTTGTAACTGTGACTTCAACTCCCTCAATTCAGCCGGATCCATCTTATATGGTGCTTTTAAAATTGGGGTTGTTCCTGGCAACAATTCTATGACAAATTCCATTTCCTGCTCAACCGGTAATGTTGTTACATCCTCAGGGAATACATTGACAAATTTATTTACTACAGGTACATCTTCTATTTTAACTTTTTCTTTCTACTTATCGACCATTGAGAGTAACTTCTCTACCCGAATAGCTGAAATAATATTCATACCCCCATCCTTTTTATCTCGGAACTTACATACTTCTCCATCAAATGTAGTAAATGTCACAACCTTATGAAAACAATCTAGTGATACTCGATTAGATGATAACCAATCCATCCCCAACAATACATTAAATCCTTTCATAGGCAAAACACTCAAGTTAGCATATACCGTATGCTCACCCACAATAATCGCACAAGATTTATATATCAGGCTAACTAGAGTACTTTCTCCTAGAGGAGTACTAACTTCCAACACATATGGTAGCAACTCAGGTTCTTGGCGTAAGATGGGTACCATATATGATAAAATGAATGAATGGGTTGAACCAGGATCAAATAGTACTCTAGCAACATATTGGAAAATAGTGAGTGTACCTTCAATAACTCCGTTAGTATCTCGAACCTCCTGAGATTCCAATGCATATGCTCATCCTTGCACTCTTGGCTTCTCAGCATTCCCTTGTAGATTCTATCTACCCTTGTTATCATGAGGCATAATTTGATTTCCAGAACAAGGCAATTTCTCCCAATATGTGCAGGCTGAGCACACCTAATACACAAATCCCTCTTTCTGCGGCCTTCATTCTCGGTATGTCTAGTCTAATTACAATATGTACACGCTATCCAGTTCTTGCCTGCTATGATGATTGCGTGCTTGATATCTCAGTCTGATTTCTCTTTTTTTATTGTTTCCTGGGATGATGCTGCAAAGCTAGCTTGACTACCAGTATAGTCACTCATTTGATTACCTCGACCTTTTCCCTGACCGTTTCCATAAAAATTATGATTTCTTCCTTGTAAAGCCCTTTGAAAATTTTCCTGCCAAGTATTCCCTTGACCCCTTCCACCAGGGTTCACATTCCCACTGTTACGGTTTCCCTGTCCACCGTATAATGGTGCTCTAAATGGTTATATATCAACATTCTTTTGTTCTTCCAAATCATTCTCAATAGCCAATGTTCTATCAACAACTGCCATATAAGTTTGTAACTACAAAGGATCAACTTGTCCTGAAGATCCTTATTTAAATCTTTAACAAACTTTCTTACTTTTCTTTCTTCCGTAACCACCAGATACAGACAAAATCTAGCTTAATTAGTAAACAGTGATTCATAAACTGATACCGACATAGTTTGTTGTTCAAACTTTATAAAATTTACTTATCTCTTTTTTGAGTCAATGTTGGAACATACTTATTAGTGAACTCCCTTTTAAAGTTTTCCCAAGTCAATGGAACTCCTTCCTGCTTCCACCTCATAGATAACAATTTTCACCATCTTTCTGCACTAGGCTCTAGCATAAAGCTATACACTAATCTTTGAGAATTCAGAATCCTAGCAGCATCATGAATTTTCTCCGCTCTAGCCAACCATTCCTCGGCTATCTTTGGATCAGGCTTCCCCAAAAATGGATTCTTTATCAGTTTAACAAACTTATCAAGGGTAAGACCACTTTCACCCAAGACCTAAGCAGTATTCAACATCTCCTGGGGTTGCTCGACTTGTTGAGCACCTCTAACATTACCTTCATTCACTACGTCTTGCACATTTGTATTTACAAGGGGATTTCCACCATTGTCTCATTTCATTTACAACTTGCTGTAGTATTTGACAAGCCTCCAGTAATCCACTATTAGTCACATGATTATTATTTCCAGTAGAGTGCTCTTCTACATTTACCTGTGGGTTGTGCCCATCCTGACTTTTAGCATCAAACTCGGGATTATTTCTTTTTTGAGTTCCTTCATCAGCCATTTCTCTATTGTTTCCTTGATTTCGCGCTCCGTGCTCTCGCTCCGTTGTAGACCTACACACATAAACCACTAACCACACAAGGCCTTACGATCTTATCCTAGCCTTGAACTACGCTCTGATACCACAACGGTAACGCCCTAACTTAGGGTTACCTTAACCTGTCTGGAGTATTACGGCACAACTTTTAATCACATCATTCTTGTGACATAACTCATTCTAACTCACTTGGTAATTACACAATATCACATAAAATTAACGAGTTTACTTTTACAAAACACACCTAGCAAGCTCTCTACCAGATCTCAGAGTTGACCTACTGTATTATTTCAAGTACAACTTAATTTACAAATGCACAAGAGTCCCCCTTGGCCGTCTTCTCACCGTACCTCACACCTTTTCCTCACTACAAGAAAAAAGACTTTTAGCGACGGGGAATTCCGTTACCAAAAGCCATAAATCCATCACCAAAGACTTTTCGCGATGGACATACCGTCGCTAAAAGTCTGTTGCCTACAACCGTCTCTAAAAGTATTCTGACAGATTTTTTCAATCCATCGCCTAAAGTCAACCTTCAACGATGGACGAACAAATACAAATTTTGATAGAATTTTCCGTTGCTCATTCTATTTTATGTATTTTAATTTATTTTTTTTAGAAATAATTTATTGCGTAAAATATTTAGCAACGAAAAAATGCGTCGTCAAAATTTTTTACGACAGATTATTACCGACAAATTATCCGTCGCTAAAACTTTCCTGATTTAGCGATGGAAATCTCGTCGCTAAACATCCATCACTTTATATTTCAGCAACGGAATTTCTGTCGCAAAAGAACCTAGTGAGATTTTTTAGCGACGGAAAAAATTGCATCCCTAAAAGTCAAAATAATTTTTTTATTTTTTAATACACAAACTTCTAATTACAAATTCACAACAACGCAATCTCAATCCAGCAAATAATTCTCAATGCACACTGGGGTTAAATAATTGCTGATCCATCAGCAATTATTTAACCTTAAAACAAACATAACACATGTGTATAAAGAATGAATTCTATATCAATTGAAAAATAAAATGTATACAAAGTTTAGGAGGGCACGGGAGCGGGGGATAATAAAGTAGGAGATGGGAGAGGATTACAAGTCGGGGGGGGGGGGACGGGAGCAGGATACAAATAGCTAGGAGGCCAAGGAAGGGCAAATCAGGGATCGACGAGTCTCGGCTCGGCATGGCCAGCAGCATTGCCCTGGATGTAAAGGCACGGACGTATTAATCTCGATAGCAATCGTATAAAGTGTTTACTCAACGTTGAAAAGGGTTGTACCTAATTATTCACCGCGATCATCCTAAAAATCTCTGTAGCAATGTGACGGATTTCATCCTCTTGTAACAACGATCGCCCCAGGGTCTGTGTCTGCATCTGTGAAGGGATATTGGGGGGTGGGGACACTCATATCAAGACACGTGCAGTCGTACTGGAGAGGCCGTGTACATGGCTCTTCTGCCTATTGACACCCCCCGGTGTATCCAGTCATCGCTTTAATCCCCCAGTACTCGTGCCCATACTCGTGGACGCTGATGGCTATCCGGACTGCTACCCAGACCCCCTGACGATCTATTCATACAAGGCCAGCCAAACAGTGATTTGACATTCAAAACATTAAGGCGACAAACATCAACAAAGGCAACAATTTAACAAACTAAACAAAATTGATCATAACTTACATCGATCTGCCAAAAAATATTTGAAACAAAGTCCCCCGCCTGGTGTCGTCCATATCCTTCTTCCTCACGTGCATATCAGTGTACGTCAAAGCATAGATCTCACCAGTGCCAAGTTCGGGTGCTTAATTGCATTCTTGTGTCAGAGGACGTCGTGAGCCATCGACCTCCCCGTGTGTGTGGGATCTTTCTTCTATTTGTTCTCGCTCCCACTCTTACTCTTGGCCTCCCAGGATGCATCAGTCCTCCACATATCAACCATCACTCCTCATACTCCATCGAGGCACCCTCGGGTGCCATCTTCTGCACCCGCTCCCGTGCATCATGCAGCCATTGCTGGTACTTTTTGCCAATGTAGGCATAAAAAGCCTATCGCCCCAACGCATGCTGCTCAGGCGACTCAAATTCGAACCCCTCCTGCAAGCATCCAATTACACAATCAATATGATTGATTTAAAATTACGTTCTAATTAAACAAATAATGACTGACACAAATGGCTAAAAACCATACCAACTACTCCTCCCATAAGGACTCCCTCGTCGTGGCATCCCAGTCTTTCCAGTATAGTCATGGTTCAAAGAATAGGCTCTTCACAAGGATGCCGATCTTCATTTTCGCCGGAGTCTCCAGGATCCTAATAAAGAAAAAACAATTGAACACATTAAACAAGTGGACAGTAATAAAAATTGAAATTAAAGATTGTAAGTACAACATTATGTATTTTGTTACTTACTGGCCCTCCTGGGTGAGAGGAACTCTCTATTTACGCTTGGGGTCGATGTGCACCCCGCGTGTCGGTCTACAGCCTCGTCGAGATTCTACAAAATACCAACAGTAATACAAATTAAATATAATTTAAATACCAATCTAGCATTATGACCAAATGTCGTTATCAAATATACCTGAGGTAGAACCCACAGAAAAAGAAAAAAAAAACCAGCGAGGGAGGCGTATGGGAGGAATCGGCTCAGGGCTGGGCTAGTGGCTGGGACTGGGGCTGGGGCAGTGATTGCGACTGGGTTCACAGCCAGGGCTGAAACTGGCCCCCACCTACTGGTTGTGGGCACGATGTGCCTCATCATCAATAGGCAATGACGAGGTAGGAGCCACCGGGGTAGACGCAGCTCGGCGTCCACCGTGACCAAGGAAGGTCCGTGATCTATCCATGTCTGACTTTGTGTACAACAAGTCCAAATTAAAGAATTAACACATACAAAACTATGTATAGTCCACATCATGTTACAACATTATATAAATAAACTGAGTATATATATATATGAACAGAGTATAAAAACACTATATGAACCGAGTACTGAAAGAATGCATGTTACAGTAATATAAGTCAGTCATATTCATTTTGGGAATCATCGCCATCATCATTGTCAGACTCGTCGTCCTCTTTTTCTTGGGACTCGTCGTCCTCTTCATTGAGTAACTCTTCATCTTTGTCAGTAGACAAAACCTCATCATCTTCAACACTTTCTACATCTTTCGTGTCATCATCTATGATTTCTTCCACTACATCAACTGTTGGTTGAAGAGGGAGATCGTCCTCCTCGTTGTCCATCTCAACAGGTACTGAGACAGGTGCTTGGTTGGCTTGAGAGGTGTCTACCTCACTATCATATGACATGGGCAATTTCTTGGAATTGATTACTGTATACCAATGAGATTTTGGGATTTGAGACGTCCTCCGCGTAAAAGACTTATGCAGCTTGACTAGCAAACACAAATGGCTCATCTAATGCAAGTCTTGACTTAACATTGACATCTACAATCCCCTACGAGCTAACAAAGATTCCTCTACCGCATGTGACATCACACCATGTACACTTGAACATTACCAAATGGTTTTGGGAACCTAGATATGTTAGCTCAACAATCTCATCCAGCTCTCCATAAAAGTCCGCGCAATTCTTGTCATAACTGTCGCCGTTGACCAAGACTCCACTGTTTTAGGTTTGTTTCATTCGATCATCATCTTTTACGTTAAACATAAACCCATTGATGATGTATCCTCCATGACAGGCTACTTGTTTACTAGGGCCTTGAGCTACTAATTTCAACAATGAGTCTACTGGAGCATCGACCGACTGAACCTATTATATAAGACTGTGAAAGTTAATAAACCATATATGGAGTGACATAGAAACATAGTATATTTTGGCTAAAGACTTACACGTCTTCTGAAACGCTCTACAAAATGCAATTTTTGATGAGACGACGAGATCAATGATTAAAGATTCCACATCAAAATCACTGCAAATGAAGAGAGTTAACTCACTGATCACACATTTTCAATTATGTACAGTAATTATCTTAAGTCAGAAACTTACTTAACAAATGCTGAAACTTCATCACAATTTAGAAGTCCATATATTGTTGCAGCACTGTACTCTACATCTTTTAGCCACCGAGTATAGGTTCGTCTGTACGGACTACCTGACTGCTTGAATATTGACAATTGCCCTTCCAAATGTGTGTTGGCTCTGGGCTCATTTTGGCCTAGTTAATTTAACCTTGTATCAACATCAGGCCCAAAATATTGGCTACAAAAGTTTATAAACTCTTCCATTACGTAAGTCTCAACAATTGAGCCCTCAACACGAGGTTTATTACGAATTTTCTTCTTCAAATGGAACATGAACCTATAAGTTTAACGAATAGAGTTAGGTGAAATATCAATGAATCAGTGTTTGCATTACCTATAAGCGAACAACATAGAGTTAAAGTAAGACCTTTTGAATAGATACATCGACTGATATTGCATAGTCCCACCCATCTTAGCTTCATACGACAAGTGAACGGGAAAATGCTCCATTGAATCAAAGAATGACGGTAAAAAGATTTTCTCGAGCTTACAAATTGTCAACACAATGTTCTTTTCAAGCACCTCAATGTTCTTGTCAAGTACCATAGTTTATGAAATGGTTAGTGTACTTTTAGTTTTTGACAGTATACATGAGCCATGAGAGGGATTATTTCTCTCTCTCTCCCCCCCCACCCCCTCCCTCTCTCACATTTCTTGAAATATCTCTCTCCTTCTCTATTGAAAACCCTAGATTTGAATATATATATATATATATATATATATATATATATATATGTGTGTGTGTGTGTGTGTGTGTGTGTGTGTGTGTGTGTGGAGACTAGAGAGGTATTTTGGAAGGAAAGATGTGTGAGGCAGTTGGAGGGAAAATGATTAAGGGAATTGACAGATATGCCCATGCGAAAACTGCATGAACAAGTACATACAGACTTGACGCCCCATTTTGAACGGACATCCAATTTTGAAGTCATTTGCAATGATTTTGTTAAGGATAGGGGCATTATTGTAAAAGTTGCAAATACGAAGAGCAAACTGCAAAAACATGTAAACCGCACAGTTTCGTGTTAGATAGTGGAATTAAGATTACAATAGTCAAATTAAGTCCTAATAAGTTAGGATATTGAGTACGTTGAATTTTAGGATGATTAAAATTACTTTGTTTAATTATACAAGGTTGTTCTTGCAGAATTATTTTAATTTAAAAATAAGGATTCTATCCAAATTTAAATCAATTGTTAGATCATTATTTGTTCTAAATATCATAAGTTAATTTATGTTTTTGGATTTATGAATTTCAATTTTTGTATAAGAGAATGCTTTTAGGGGTATAATTGTCAGTAAGTACTTATATTTCAGCATATAGATTAGGCAGAGTTTAGAATGTTAGACCTAGTTTATAAGGCTTTCTAATATAGTAATACTTTCTAATATCAATACTACTTATAAAAGTGTGAATAGGTGTAAATCATTGTTTGAAAAAAATGCCCATAGATAATGTTAAATTTTTGCAAATGACCTTCAATCTCCAGCTTTGTCGTTCGACTTCCTCGCTAACCCTAACCATTCCCCTTCCTCCTCATGCTCTAATCTCATGCACTTTGAATCTCTGCAAAAGCATTCTAATACATCCTTCCGAATTTAATTGGTAGAGTTCTTAAAAAGGATGACTCTTCACCTCCATAGCATGAAGTCTAACAAACTCTTCTTCTTCAAGATGCAATTCTATCGCAAACGACTAGATACATCTTTCATGAACTAATTACAGCAATTCTTTGAACGAACAAAACCTAATCTCCACGGCAACAATGACCCACATACTAAGAGAGGCTTCCCACCATATAATTGTTCTATTCACCTCCAAACATGTACAACCTTTGCTTACCATTCTTCTAATTAGAAGTAAACAGAAAAATCACACTATTTTTTAATTTAGGAATGATTAACAGATGTTTTCTTGGTTCCGTCGGCCCAATTGCTTAGTTTGAAGAAGTATCCATTTTTACGTTTCTATCCATGCAGGCAATACCAACTTCTGATTCTTTAAATGCAGGTTTGTCCATTTGCATGACTCATTTAGGATTGCTTTCTAATTTGTATTCATTTGCTTGTGTTGCTGCTAAAAACTGGATCGGGAACCACACCAGAATCTGGCCTGCAAAAGAGAACACGGAGTGACCGCCGGGTGGGGTTCCGGCGGGGGAACGCTCCGATGCTTAAGTCAGAGATGGCTAACAATGTAGAACTCTGAAGAAGCAGTAAGACACAATGTGTGATTGTGTGTGAACTTGTCTTTACCTGAGGGGCTTGACCCCTTTATATAGTGGTAGAAGAAGGAGTCCTAGTAGGACTGGGCTTCGGTCAACTCTAATCAGAATCTCATTAGGATCCTAGAGGATACCATATCAGTCTCTGCTGATAGAGTCAGATCTTCTTTAGGATTCTATCCGGTGACTGGTATGGTAAGTGCTATATCGGCAAGGAACCGGAATAGGTTATGCGCTGTAACCGCCACGTGTCACCCTGGGAATGGAGGGATATTTTCAGCTATATCATATGCCCCCTGCTTTTACCAGCGTTTAATGAAGCGGGTGGAAGCACATTTTTCCCACTAGTGATAGCGAAATATGCCAAAAACAGAATTGAATCTGCTTGTCAACATTTCAAAATTTCAAAAAGTGTTCTGATTGGGCAGAGTTCTGCTCGGGCAGAGTTTTGCTCGGACACGATTCTGCTCGGACAGAGTTCTGCTCGGACGGAATTCTGTTCGGGCATGAATCTGTTCGGACATTATTCTGCTCGGGCTGAGTTTTGCTCGGACACGATTCTGCTCGGACAGAGTTCTACTCGGACGGAATTCTGTTCGGGCATGAATCTGTTCGGACATTGTTCTGCTCGGCCACGGTCACTCTGCTCGAGTAGAGTGTTCGGACACGATTCTGTTCGGACAGAGTTCTGCTCGGCCGTTGTCACTCTGCTCGGGCAGAGTGTTCGGACACGATTCTGTTCGGACAGAGTTCTGCTCGGCCGTTGTCACTCTGCTCGGGCAGAGTGTTCGGACACGACTCTGTTCGGACAGAATTCTGCTCGGCCGTTGTCACTCTGGGAAGGCAGAGTGTTCGGACAAGATTCTGTTCGGACACGGTCACTCTGCTCGGGCAGAGTGTTCGGACGTGACTTTGTTCGGACAGAGTTCTGCTCGGCCGTTGTCACTCTGCTCGGGCAGAGTGTTCGGACGAGATTCTGTTCGGACATGGTCACTCTGCACGGGCATAGTGTTCGGACGCGACTCTGTTCGGACAGAATTCTGCTCGGCCGTTGTCACTCTGCTAAGGCAGAGTGTTCGGACACGATTCTGTTCGGACACGGTCACTCTGCTCGGGCAGAGTGTTCGGACGCGACTCTGTTCGGACAGAATTCTGCTCGGCCGTTGTCACTCTGCTAAGGCAGAGTGTTCGGACGAGATTCTGTTCGGACACGGTCACTCTGCACGGGCAGAGTGTTCGGACACGACTCTGTTCGGACAGAATTCTGCTCGGCCGTTGTCACTCTGCTCGGGCAGAGTGTTCGGACGAGATTCTGTTCGGACACGGTCATTCTGCACGGGCAGAGTGTTCGGACGCGACTCTGTTCGGACAGAATTCTGCTCGGCCGTTGTCACTCTGCTCGGGCAGAGTGTTCGGACAAGATTCTGTTCGGCCACTACCTTCGTTCCCTCCACGTGTCTTCTTCTCTATGGATGTCTTTGAGCGGGAACTGAGAATTTTCAAGTTTCCCTACTTTTCAGCTTGTGACACGTGTGTGGCGGATGAACCGTTGCGTTTCCCCAGAAACGGTTACATGAGGTTTCTCTATAAGAAGACAACTTTCAGTTCATTTTTTCTTCACTCGAACTCTTTGGAAGCACACTACTCTTCAAGTAAGTCCTCTTGCTTTCTTCTTTCTGTTCATCTTCAAGTTTTTCTTAGTTTGAGTTGAAAGCATGTCCGAAACATCAACGTCTGTTTCTTCCTCCGATGAGAGTAGTTCATCTTCGAGTTCGGAACGGGTTCCAACTTCAGGAAGTGAAGTTGGAACTTCCACTCCACAACTACCACTAGCTTCAACTTCCCATCCATTCCAACCTTCATTTTCTCAACCATTACCACCTTCATCCTCTAGACCTTCGCACTCTTTGTCTAGAAAAAATGCCTTAGGAGATGTAAAGGATCAAGCTGACGATAAGGCTAATCCCAAACCTTGGTATACTGCTGACGAGAAGTCAGGCAAGATGACTACCGAAGAGTTGCAGGATTTAATTCGGGAATATCCTCTTCCTGAAGGTTGGTATGCTCGTCTTCCTGGTTTGCAAGAACCAGCAAATTATGGAACCAAGTTTGAAACTGGGATATATGAGGAGCAGGTGAAGTCTGGGTATAGGCTTCCTCTCCACCCTTTTGCTCTTCGTTTCTTCGAGCATTACCGCATGGCTCCCGGGCAGCTTGTTCCAAATGGCTGGAGGAAGCTTGCCGGCCTTATATATTTGGTCCAGACTTCAGGCTACAAACCAGATGCAATAGTTTTTATGAGAGTGTTCTTCGAAATGTGTTTCGTCAAGGGGGTTGCCAATTGCCCAGGATGGTATTATATTCATAGTAGGCAACGACTCCTGAAGGGAGGCCCGAAGTCAAATAAGGCTGGCATTCTAGATACTTCTTTGTTGGCCGCCTGGACAGGGGGGAGCTTCTGTTTGATAGAGACTGGAATCCATTATGTAAGGATTTTGAAAATCCTGGCAAGCCTACCCCCAACAATTTGACTAAACATATACTTAGTCATATTAAGCTTCGAGGTGGTCTTTGCATAGATGAGCCTCTTTCGGAGGAGCAACTGGAGTGGGCGAAGATCATTCCTCCAAAGCCCATTCCAGCGGATCTTCAGATTCCTTCTCCTCCTCCCGCTATTCCTAGCATGTCATCTGCCGAGACTGTTCCCGTAGGTGTGTTTTATGGAAGTCTTTGATTTCAATTCGGTTTTAGTATTCATTCCCGTATTGATTTCTAACTTGATTGCAGAGATGGCTAGCGGAAGTGGAAAATCGCCTCAAGGAGGTTTTCTTGGTGTTCTTCAGAAAGCTAAAGGGAAGCGCAAGGAGAAACAGCCCAGTGCTGAGTTGCCCCCTATTCCTAAGAAGGGTAGGGTTACTCCTCCAGAACGTTCTCCACGCATCTTGGAGCAAGTGTCCATTGATGACGATCCTATCTTTCGACCAAGGTGGACACTTAGGTGCGATGACCTTGGGATGCCGGATAGCCATGTCTCGGAGCAGCATCTTCTTCACGGGATTCTACCTCGAGACAAGGAAGTCTTCCAGACTCAGACACACGAGACCTTTGCCTGCTCCTTTGCCCAAGCCATCTATACGGTAATGTCCTCTGTCTCAACTAAGTTTTTATTTTGATTTCAACTTTCAATTAACTGATGGTTCCAATCTTCATTCCAGATGTACGCTAGCGGATCCGAGATGCTTTCCCGCTTTGAGATGGCGAGGCAAGTGGCAGCAGAAGAGGCTCAACAGAAGAGGGAGGCTGTTAAGGAAGCACAAGAAGCTTCTCATCGTGCTGAAGAGCTGAGCAAGCACGAGGTAGATCATCTTGCTCAGATTGCGACTCTGGAGAAGAGGCTGGAGCGAGTAAAGAGGAAGGCAGCAGAAGAGGTGACCAAAGCTCGTGACCAAGGCATCCGCGACTTCTTGGATGGAAACGCTGGGGATGAGTGGCTGAAGAAGCGGACCGACGATGGCCTTGAGATTTATGAGCTTGGTTTTGCGAAGGCCAAGGAGATGTTTGTTGAGCGCTTTCCTGATATCTCCTTGGATGACTTCGTTCTACCTGTGGTGATATCTCCGTCTGGAGAGACCGTTTTGCCATTAGAGATAGGTGATGTTGCAGCTTCTCATCCTCCAGGGGAAGGTCCTTCTGGTGATGCCCCCGAGCCTTAGATTTCAGCCTTTGTATCTAGGCTTTTTGCTTTATATAGACAGAGAATTTTGATGCCCGTTCAAGGGCTTATTGTAAAACTCTTTATCTTTTATGTTTTACTATGTGTTTCTCATGGTTTATTTTTACCATTCACACAGTATTATTGATTTTTACTTTGGCTCAAACCCTTTATTCGTCACTTAAAGAGTTGGCAAAGAAGTCGAGCACCCTCGCTCGGCCTAAATTTCGAAGAAGTTTAAAGGCTTTGTTAGAGTGACGATGTCTCCATTAACCTTTGTTTCTTCACGGACTTAGATCTGTAGCTAATCCGTTTGGCCATCTCTTGTATTTTATAAAACCCAAGAGTTATACACTCTATTCGTACAGAATGTTTTTGGCTACATTGATCACTCTGTTCGGGCAGAGTGTTCGGCCATCACTCTGTTCGGACAGAATGTTTTTGGCTATATTGATCACTCTGTTCGGGCAGAATGTTCGGCCATCACTCTGTTCGGACAGAATGTTTTTTGGCTATATTGATCACTCTGATCGGGCAGAGTGTTCGGCCTCCACTCTGTTCGGACAGAATGTTTTGGCTACATTGATCACTCTGATCGATCAGAGTGTTCGGCCATCACTCTGTTCAGACAGAATGTTTTGGCTAAGCCCATAATAATACTGAGAGCAAAAATAACTTTATTGCTCGAACAAAAGATAAAGTTTACATTGGATTGCTTTACAACCCATTTATTTGAAATTATCTTTCTAAATACAATTTTTAAATGATTGGGGTTTTGATAAGGTCTGGGCCCTTATCCCCCTGAAAAAGAAGTGTCTTGCTTTGAGGGAAGATGCTACTGCGCGACGCGTTGTTTTATAACAACGGATTGTTCATGGGCTTGAATCCGAACTTCTTCTATCCAACCAAGATTTCCTCTGAGTCCAATTTCTTTGCCTTCTTTGGTCGGCACGAAGTTACGTAGCATTGACGAGCTATAGTCTGGTCCCCTTTCGCCTCTCCAATCCCGTGTTCCGTGGGGAATTTTATCTTGAGGTGATAAGTTGACACTACAGCTTGTAATAGATTGAGTGCTGGTCGTCCTAATATGGCGTTGTATGCTGAGGGGACCTTGACCACCACAAAATCAAGTACGAAGTTGGCTTGTGCTGGAGGTGTGCCAATCGAAACAGGGAGTGCGATAATACCTTCGGTTGCGACTGGATGATTGGAGAATCCATACAAGGGAGTATCCATCTTTCGGAGACGGTCCATTGGAATGTTCATCTTCTTGAATGCATCAAAGAATAAGATTTCTGCAGAACTTCCGTTATCAATCAAGACACGCTTTATATCAAAGTTCCCAGCTCTAACTGTAATGACTAATGGGTCATCATGAGGAGTTTGTATGTGCTTCGAATCTTCATCGGAGAAGGTGATGGCTGCTACGGGTACCGTCTTCGATTTCTTATCCGGGGGCTGACTCGTTATGTATACTTCTCTGGCGTATGCTTTTCGAGCCCGTCCTGATGAACCTCCTGCGGCTAATCCCCCAGATATAGTGTTGATAATACCCGTATTCCCTTCTCGATCTTCTATTTCTTCTATTGCCGGAGGTGTCTGTTGTTTATCTTCTTTAGGAGCTACAAACTTTCTCAACTGGCCACACTTGATAAGGGCCTCAATTGCTCGTTTGAGCGACCCACAGTTATCAGTTGTGTGGCCATGATCGTTGTGAAAGTGACACCACAGATCTTTGTTCCTCTTGTTTGGTCGGGATTTCATTCTGTCTGGCCACTGGAGGGCATTGTTGTCTTTGATCTCGTGAAGAATTTGCGACGGCCTTGCATTGAGGGGTGTCAGATTAAATGTGTCTTTTGGACATCGTTCATCATGTTTAGGACGTTTTGCTGACCTTCCTTCTGGGGGAGTTATTTCTCGAGGTCGTTTTTTCTGTTCCGGTTTCCCTTCTCCACGTCTTTCTCTGTGTGTCTCTAGGTATTCTTCCGCTTGAATATATTTGTTAGCCTTTTCAAGAAGGGCTTTCATATTACCTGGAGGACTTTTGTTCACAGAGAAAGCGAACTTAGATGTGGGTTGAAGGCCCCGGAGGAACGCAGTATATTTCACGGATTCCTCCAAGTTGTCAATTTCCAACGTGGCTGCATTGAATCGTCCGAGAAAACATGCCAAAGACTCGTTTTTCTCTTGCACTATGTTTAGCAGACTCGCCGAGTTCTTCCTTCGGGAGCGACTGCTTACAAAGTGCTTTTGGAAGAGATCCGATAATTGGCTAAATGAGTGGATGGACCTTGGTTGTATAGATTTGAACCATGCATGTGCAGCTTTCCTTAGAGTGGTTGGAAAGGCTCTGCACATGACAGTGTCTGAAACCTGGAGGAGTAGCATGTTTGTTTGAAACTGGTAAACATGTTCTCCTGGATCCCCAGTCCCGTCGTAGAGGTCACATTGAGGCATTCAAAAATTGGGGGGTAGCTTTGCCTTCTCGATGGCCTTCGACAACGGATATCCGGATTCAATCCTTGGGCGAGATCGTTCTGGAGAATGATATCTAGGGACCACCTTCCAGGAGTCCCGTTCTTAGGAACGAGACTCAGGCGTCCTCTTCCTGTGGATAGGTCTTCGAGGGGTCTTAACTCTGGCGGCCTGTGCGGGAGAGGAGTTAGTACTGTCTTCGACTGAAGAATCGCGACGGTAGCATGATCCACTCCTGGTTACGTGCTCTCTGCTTTTGTCTTTGTAATTGTAAGTTGGATCGGCCGTTGATTGGTATTTGCGGCCATAACTTGATCTGGATGTGAGACGAAGACGAAGATCGCCGGGTCGAGATGAGAATGGTAAGTGGGTGGAGGAGCCACTACCATGTCGAGTTTTTGTTGAAGAGTGTTCACGACATCTTTTAGCTCGTGAATCTCTTTTGTAAGTTCGGCATGAGGTGTTTTAAATAACTTACGGTTCAGGCGATGACGAAGGTCCCCATTTTTCAGAGTAGACGTCGGAGAGTGATTTCTTCGAGGTCTATTTTCTGAGTCGGGAGTTGCAGATGTGACGTTAACGTGTGCATCCTCCGTAGAATTATGACGACGTGAAGGTGTCGAACGGTGGTCACGACTGAGTCGACGAGAACTGCTCGTTCGGGTGTGACGGTGTGGAGAACGACTATGTGAAGAGTCGCTAGAAGAAGAATGATTGGCCATGTTCCCTGTAGTGGTCCCACGGATGGCGCCAATCTGTTGCTGCTAAAAACTGGATCGGGAACCACACCAGAATCTGGCCTGCAAAAGAGAACACGGAGTGACCGCCGGGTGGGGTTCTGGCGGGGGAACGCTCCGATGCTTAAGTCAGAGATGGCTAACAATGTAGAACTCTGAAGAAGCAGTAAGACACAATGTGTGATTGTGTGTGAACTTGTCTTTACCTGAGGGGCTTGACCCCTTTATATAGTGGTAGAAGAAGGAGTCCTAGTAGGACTGGGCTTCGGTCAACTCTAATCAGAATCTCATTAGGATCCTAGAGGATACCATATCAGTCTCTGCTGATAGAGTCAGATCTTCTTTAGGATTCTATCCAGTGACTGGTATGGTAAGTGCTATATCGGCAAGGAACCGGAATAGGTTATGCGCTGTAACCGCCACGTGTCACCCTGGGAATGGAGGGATATTTTCAGCTATATCAGCTTGTTTGGTTTTATATTTTCTACTATGATTTTTATTACGTTTCTCTGGTCTATTGCTGCTCTAATGGGTTTGACAATGCCTTAAGCCAAAAGCCTATAGTTTTAAAATAGATTGCACACATTTGACAATTCCATTTTTGAAAATGTTTTAGTCGATTAGTTATCGTACTCTTTGACCTATTTCTATAATAACCCAACTGATCCGTTCTTTTAGTTATAGCTGGCCCTTTTAGGTACTTGAATATTGAGTTACTCCATTTTCACATTTTCTATTTATGCAGGCCTAAAGCTGTACCAACTTTTGATTCTTTAAAGGTGAGTTTCTCCAATTCTTGTGACTCATTAGGAGCTTTAAATTAGCTAAACACAAAAACTTTCCTATGCAAGTCGCTTAAATCTCAACTGCATAACTCAATGATATTTTCTTTTGATTTGTACTGTTATGGTTGGTTTTATAGGTACAAACAACTGAGGTATAACTAATTTGCGATATAGCTACATAAAACTTGAAAGCCAGGTTGACATGCCTGAATGAATAGTATTTTGGTCCCATATGACGCAAAGTAGCTTCAGTTTATAAGTCTATATCTATTTCAAAGATAACTGCATATATGTTTTCAGTTTGAGAAAATTGCGTAAAATACCCTT
The DNA here is from genome assembly GCA_033070095.1 of Escallonia herrerae. Lineage (NCBI taxonomy): Eukaryota > Viridiplantae > Streptophyta > Magnoliopsida > Escalloniales > Escalloniaceae > Escallonia > Escallonia herrerae. The sequence continues at coordinate 307,591 of JAVXUP010000266.1, read as the reverse complement.
ATAGTTTGGGATCATTGCAAAAAGATCCCTCTAGTTGCAAAAATTACAAAAAAACACCTGTGATTACAAAGGTGTTGCACCGTAAAATTTTCGTAACAGAATAGTAAAAATGTCGAAATTGCCCTTCTATATAAATGAAAAGGGCACGCCCTTTCCATTTCTCGTTTCCTCTGATTTCTCTTTTTCTCTGATTCTCTCCTTCTCCACTAAATCCTTGGATCTGGACATGCACGAAGGCCAGCTATCTTGGATCGACGACGGGTTCGCGGCGGCGCAAGCATGGATCGATGGGGTTCGCGACGGCGCAAGATATTGATTTGATTCATTACTCGAATTGCACAAATTCAGATCAAACCCTAGATCTGAATTTGTGCGATTAGGGTTCGAATCGGTTTGATTAGGGTTCGATTAAGTTTGGTAAAACCCATATGCATGAAAATTGTGTTCCTTCACAGCCCGATGTTCTTACTTTATTGCCGGAAAATGGTGGCTAGGTTTTGGGCTTGAGGGGGCTGCGGCGATTTAGGGCTTAGGATTTGGGGAAGAAGAAGATAGAAAGGGCATTTTGGTCATTTGTTAAGTTAATTTCTACCAAACGCGCTCTTCAGGAGCGTGAATATCACATGCCGTTAGTTTTAACGATTTTTTTTTACGCTTGCAAGACTTTTGCAACCTTAAGTGCCTTTTTGCAATTTTTGCAACTAGAGGGGTCTTTTTGCAATGACCCCAAACCACAGAGGTATTTTACGCAATTTTCCCTTTCAGTTTTACAGAAAGAATTGACCTCCGATTTGGATTCAGAATGCTTTCACTGTCCAAGCTACACATTGGCTCACAATAATTAATCTCAACTTACTAAATCAAAGTATTGGCATGCACAATCATGAAAATAGGATTTCATGTTACCAAAATCTTCCAACATGTGTTTAAAATATACTATGTACATGTGTGTATGTGCGTCTACAGAAATTGTGCATGTCTATTGTTAGAACCAAGTTGTTAGCTTGCATTTAATGTTGTAGCATAACTATATCCTTCGAGAGTGAAACAAGAGTTAAACGGTATGGTGGCTCTTCTAAATACTAAGAACATGTCATGTTACCAGCAAAATCTTCTGAAACATGCCTCCCATTCGGGATACACTACAACCGATCAATGAGGGGTGTCTGTGTGTGATGGTGGTGGTGGTTTAAGAAGAGGGATGGCTTTATTTCAAATTGTAACAGTTATTGATTATGTTTTTTTCCGATTCCATTCGCAATAGAGGGAAGAAAGAGTCTCAGAGTTTGTTTCTTGGTCATTGTTGTTCATCTCAACTGTTGTAGTGTAATCACCCTTGTTGAGGCAGTTTGTGATGTGTTGTCGTATTCATCTATTAAATCTGTTGTAGTTTGCAAAAGTTGCCCAACATTTCCATACATGCATGTCTAAGCACACGTTCTTCGCGTACATATCTCACATATACTTTCCAAGTGTATCCATCATATTCCTATGTATTATAGTAGAATCTTAGACAAATATGCCCGAACAACTACTTCCTTGTGGTGGTGGGGATAAGGACAACAACAGTTTCAAGTTTTGTAGTTACAGCTAAAAGTTTTGGTTTTCTTCAAGGAGCAATTTATTAACGTGGCAGCCTAGCTAGCTTAAAGTTTACGACGTGAAAGTATTGGTGATTTTTATTGGATCCAAGGCTGCAATCACAAGCAGGTTCAATAGTATATTAACTATAGTGTTTATCATCGACAACTAATAGGAGTTGTTGCAAATAAATGTATTCTCAAATAGAGAAGGAAATAGGGAGCAAAGGTTCCAGCTCTGGTTTGACCCTACATCAGATTTCCATACGTACAAGATACTTTGGAACCGAGACCAACAATGCTTTCTCTTTCCTCCCGGTCACCTTCCCCACCCCCTTCATCTTCTTAACCTCCTCCCATAAAATCATGTCCAACACCTAGCCTGATTTCACTCGTTCAGCCTAACTCTAGACCACCGGACTCACCCACCTCAATACCAATTCTTTCACCTAAATGGATACAGATCACACTAGTTCCCCCACACCAGTAGCTCATCCACTTCTATCATACAAAGACAAGCTCGCTTACAGGTACACCTCATATCTATTTACCTGAGTGGACTGATCAAATGAATTCGACCAATACATCCAGTATATTCCAGGATACCACAACCCCTACGGAATCGACCGAACATGACCCACCACATATCCAATTTTTCCAATACAGAGTTCGAGTGCATACGTAACCCATGGAAGAACAACTTAATCATCAAATTACTTGATGGTCGCCTATCTCTCTCTGTTCTACCTACCTAGCTTGCTCGAATCTGGAAAATTACTACACCAATTACCACCTCTGATCTTGGCAATGGTTTTTTTTTTTTTTTTTCTAATTTTCAAGAGGCTAAAGATCTCCATATCTTTCTCCTTGGAGGCCTGTGGTTTCTATTCAACAAATATCTATACATTCAACGCTGGGAGCCTAACTTTCGATCCTCTCAAGCTACTCTCACAAAACCGATCATTTGGGTTCAATTACCTACTGACTATTATGATATGGGTATATTATATCGCATTGCTCGAGTATTGGGACGCCTAATCAAAGACGATGCTCATACTGGCAACCTCAATCGCACTCGGTACGCTCGTGTATGCATTGAAATAAACCTCAGCTATGCCTTTCCTTAACGAATCATGCTAGACGACATCGAACAGAAATTTACGTATGAAGTAAAATGTGCCTTTTGTTACGTGTGTGGCCGACTCGGTCACTTTTCCCAAGTGTGCTCGAACTCTGCATCAGTACCCCCCCAACGGCTTGTTCGCCGGAGCAATCTCAAGTATCCAAAGGAAACCCAAAATCTCAGGCATCGGTGACAGCAAGTTCTTGGTCTGTGGTCCACCACAGGCCGAAGATGCGTCATCTACCGCCAATCAAGGACCACCGACCAACTCCTCCAACCGCCGACCACAACGGCCAAAAACCAACTAACCAGATCGACCGATAACCACCGAAACAGGTTGCCAACCCATTGATCTGACTGCCGTTCACTTTCACCGCCCACCCACTACCTGCATGACATTAGCTTTACAGGATTTGAGACTTGTTAAAGAGCACATCAATATTCTCTCTCTCCCCCCCCCCCCCCCCCCCCCCACCCCCTGCTTTACAAATCCAACCGATTTCGGGCTCTCAAGGATTCGGCAGACACTATCGAGAGAAATTCCTCTAAGCCTACCTCACTCAGTAGTCTGCCCTCCAAACACGTCCTAAGAATCCAGAGCAAACCATCCCCACAATTCTCCAGCCCAATCACGTTCCGACTATCTTCCAATTAATAGGCCCGCAACTCAACATTTACCTAAAGCACCTGAAAAAGTGCTAATTAAACAAAATACTGATAACTTAAACTCCGGTCCACCTAACCCACCCCCTCCCACCCAAACCCCACTCTCCTAGCCCAGCACTGTAGGGAACCCGCCCAACCCCCCTCAACCCACACTATTACATGATCACTAACTCGGATGAAGCAGTCCACTCTCCCATCATGCACTCTTCCTGCCCTTTTCATTACCCCATTCAGTCTCCACAGCATATATTCCATCCACAAGTTTAACACATCCATAGACCATATATGGAGCAGAGCAACCATTCTCTTCCCAACGGTCACCCATCTCCGATGCGATTGCCGATGACTCCGTCTTACACGAGTCCATTCCCCGAAATGCAGACCAGGCCCCACCAACACACACCACATTCCCTAATATTCACTATCACCATCGAAACAATTCCAATCCCCTTACCAATGACACACTGTAGCCCGAAATGCAGACCAGGCCCCACCAACACACACCACATTCCCTAATATTCACTATCACCATCGAAACAATTCCAATCCCCTTACCAATGACACACTGTAGCCCGAAATGCAGACCAGGCCCCACCAACACACACCACATTCCCTAATATTCACTATCACCATCGAAACAATTCCAATCCCCTTACCAATGACACACTGTAGCTGTTCACACCAATAGCTTGGGCAAATACAGCGCCCCCCTCCAATTCTCGACCTAATAACCCGTCCGGTACTGTCACCTACGCAAACCACTCTCAAAGCAGTACCCCAGAATCCATCCACGCTTACAGCAACAACTGTCCTCCAAGCAAAACGGATGGATGACGTAAACCCCACCCTAGGAGTACAGAACCCACCAACAAACACTTTGACAGCCGTCCCTCAACAGAAGGGATGGATAACCCCACCCAGCACTCCCCCAGAGCTTTAATACACCCTTCATATTCTCCACCCAGAGTGATCACTCATATTCTCTACCCCTAGTTCTCGGCTGCTACAGCCCACCCAGTCCTCCCCCGTAGTGAAACCCAGCTAAAAATTACTTTTTCGTCCGCGGCCCAAATGAATATGTGATGCTAAGCTACCCCCTAGTCCCCCATTTATTCAGAGTCCCCAAAAGGATCCCAAACACCGAAATTTTTGTACAGCAACGCAGAATTGCTCTGACATACTCAGTGAAGACACAATACTATCTACAATTTGCAGTGGGAGTAAGCGGCCATCGGCACTGGCGCATACAACACCATACGACAAAAGGACCTCTGGCGATGCGCCGCACTTCGTTCCACATTATTTGATGGACTCCATCAAGATACTGGCGTGGAATCTTAGAGGTGTCGACCGAGCACCGGCACGGCTGGCATTAATGGACCTGCACTGACGCTACCAGCCATCTATTCTACTTATTTCAAAAACGTAGCTTGACCCACCGCATTCTGAAGCTATTATCTGATCACTCCCGTTTGATAGTCACTTTGTTCAGACAGCAGTGGGATGCTCCGGTGTTATGTGGGTCTTATGGCAGTCAAGGATCGTGGATGTGTGATTGGTATATCCGACTGTGCGAACAATTCATGCCACTGTTCATCAGCAAGGTACACCTCGTGGCTCCTCTCTAGTATTTACAACTATTATCAAGTAGATTTGCAACACCTTATTTGGAATTAACTTCGTAGCATCACAGTTGTTGGGTCTTTCGGGTGGGTAGCTATTGGGGACTTCAACGCATACTTGCGACCCAACGGCAAATTAGGCGATACCCCATCCCATTCACAAAAAATGGAATTTTTGTGTACAAGACTGCAACCTTGATGATCTAGGCTTTAGTGGCCCAAATTCACATGGTCGAATATGCGCTTTGGCTTTGGTCACATTTGAGAACCCCTAAACTGAGCGCTTGCCAATCACACATGGGAGTCTTGTAATTCGAATGCCACTTTGCATAATATTCCTTATGTATCTTCTGACCAGATACCCATCTTACTCCGTACTGATGGGAGCGCCCCCTCTCTACCAGGCCTCTTCAGTTACAGTAACAACTAGAGTACGTACCTGAGCTACCATCAGGTAGTGCGCGATGTCTGGGCTATTTCTGTCATCGATTCTTTTGCATACAAATTTTTTTGATGCGGTCACATATTAGCGGCTACATTTAAAAATGGAATAGGAGGCACTATGGGAATAAACAAGCACAAACGGGAAAAAAGATCAATGGTTACAATATGGTGACTTTAAGTCCTCCGTCTTTCACTCTAAAGTTAATAAACGACGCAAATGTAATCGTGTCATTGCTATCAAATTATCAAATGAAGCGTGGACGGTTGAACTAGGCCGTATTAGAGATGCATTTAATGCGCATTTCAAGTCACTTTTCACTTCTCATCGTTCTGTCTCCGACAATTGGTATGACTATCTTGATCTTGCTCAACTCTCTGATCATCAGAGACAATTACTTCTTCCCCCAGTCCAGGCTCCCAAAATTGAATCTATTGTCTTCTAGCTCAGCTCGCACAAAGCTCCAGGCCCTGATGGTCTCAATGGGCACTTTTATAAATTGCACTGGGCAACGATAAAATGGTCAGTTTTCAAGACTATTCAAGCTTATTTCCATTTCGGTCGCTTCTTACATAAACTCAACAACACTTTTATTACTCCCATCCCGAACTGTGAGAAGCCAACCAACCCAGAACACTTACACCCATTAGCCTTTGTAACGTCATCTACAAAATCATCACAACCATTATGGTGCGTCGCATGCGACCATTTCTTGGCCAACTTATCTCTCCCTTCCAAAATGCATTTATTCCCACGAGGCGTATTACAGATAATACTATTATCGTTCATGAACTTATACATTATTTATGGAAGAAGCGCCACTTTGGCTCCATGGCTGTCAAAGTTGACCTTGCAAAAGCATATGACAAGCTAGAGTGGCCATTTATTCAACACACATTGCATAAGTGTGGTTTTCCATTTGCTTGGATTAACCTGATTATGGAGTGCATGTCTACCCCATCACTTTAATTACTTATTAATGATCGACCTAACCCCTGCCCCCCATCACCCCTGAGCGTGGTATAAGACAGGGAAACCTCATTTCCCCATATGTGTTTATCCTCTATATGGATATGCTCATTCGGTCTGTCCATCTAGCGCACCAGGATCAGTACATTATTGGACTCAAAGCTAGTTGCCATCACTTTGCTATGCGTCGCTGACGGCTGCTAACCCTTTTTTCTTGCCGATTGTGCATCCGCACATTGTGCCTTGTCACTACTAGAGGAATTTAGTGCAGCTGCCAGTCCCCCCCCCCCCCCCCCCCCATTAACTTTCAAAAATCTTCCCTCCTATTCTCAGACAATTTTCCTTATGCTCGCCACAGTGCCATCGCACGAATTTTCCAAATCCCTCGTGCTTTGCGCCAAGACAAGTATTTGGGTTTGCTTGTTATTATAGGCTGAATTACTCATGCCACTTTCCAAGCTACTATTGACAAGCTTATCCTGCATATTCAGTCATGGGAAGGGTGTTTCCTAGCGTACGAAGGCCATGCTACTTTAATTAAATCTTTACTCTCTTCCACTCCGAATTACCTCATGCAAACATACTAACTCCCCCAGATCACTTTAGACACCTTCAAACGGAATATTCGTCGTTTCTTCTGGGGGCATTAAACGGTCATTTATTCCCAGCACCCAACTCTGATCAAATGGGACAATATTTGCCAATCACCTGCTGATGGAGGGCTTGGCGTCAAAGATTTTCCCACACTGAACCAAGCTTTTCTTATGAAATGAGCCTGGTCCCCCTTACAATACCCAAATTCCCTCTGGGCCAGTGTTCTTAAAGCTAAGTACTTCCCTCACTCATCCCCTTTTGATGCGCATGTCAACCCCTGCGCTTCTTGGGCTTGACAAAGTTTGTTTGAAGGGCTTCGACACCTACGTTAAGGGCTTCGTTGGCGAGTTAGGTCTGGACAATCAGTATACATTTCGAATGATGTCTGGGTGACAGACTACCCTCTTCGCAAACTAGTGCCGTCACACCTACGTGCTGCACTTCCCGATGTCCATGTTAATTCTCTTATTACTCCTTAATGCGAATGGAACCTGCAACAGATTGAAACGGTTCTCCCTTCTTACATACTCTCGTCCATTCTGGCTTACCTCTCTCCTTCTCATCACCACATGATCGCCTGCCATGGAAATATACCAATAATGGGGGATTCACCATTAAGTCAACCTACATTTTTTTATGCTCGCAGCAAGGTAGGCCTCAATGGCCCTCGCTACCTTGGCACGGCTTTGGAAACTGCCCCTACCCCACAAAATCTAGATTTTTCCTTGGCTCTTGTTGCACGATCGCCTACCCACCAGTGTTACCCTATTCCACTAACATATCGCGCCTACCGCACGATGTTTTATGTGCCTTGCCGTGATTGATGATTTTGCTCACTTTTTTTTACCACTTACCCCCATTTCCAGCCACTCCATCAAGGTCTCTCCGTTTGACACCCCTCGACCTACAACCTGAGACAATGCTTTGGCTCCTGAATCATCTCACTCTCCCTTTCGACACTTTCCACACTCTAAACACTGCTTTCTATATTTTGTGTCATGCCTGGTTTGCGTACAACAATGTTATTTTCACGCCGCATGTCGTCATTCCCACGACTTCCTCACTCTTTTTTTTTGCCGCATGTCCCCCTCCTTAACCACCCCGCTCCCTTACCCACATTGGTTGGGTTCCCTTCCTCCTATGTTTGCTAAATTTAATGTTGATGGCATGTCTGTGGATAACCCAGGTTTAGCTGGCATTGGAAGCATTCTATGTAACCACTCAGGCAATGTCATGGGTGGATTCTCTATTCATATTGGCTCCACTAATAACGTCACAGCAGAGTTCTTAGCCTTACGACAAGCACTCCGCATGATACACAATCATCAGTTCCCTCATGTCATTATAGAATATAATTCACTTATTGCTTTGCATTGTCTCTACAGGTCCACAGCGCACAACCAATGGCACCTCCCCCTCATCCATGACTGCTTGACGTTGCTCCACCAGAGCCAGACTGTCCAGCTAGCCTTTTGTTACCACGAGGCAAATCTTGTAGCGAATTCATTAGCTAAATCTGCTAGCCTCATCCCTTTTGTATCTACTACTTTTGTTCAACCCCCCCCCCCCCCCCCTGTCGGCCTTACTCCTCTTTTACTTTTTGACATGTATGGTGGAGTTTTGCCCTCGCGCATCCCTGTAATCTAGCCTTTTATGTATATATTATTATTAGTGTTTGACCAAAAAAAACTAAGAGGAGTTGTTTTTCTCCTCGCTCGTGTAGGTATGTGTTTTCGGAGTCTCAACCAGTGTTGCCTCCATCAAGGTGAGCTCTCTACCTCATAATTAAGGCATGCAAATTACAATGGGTGGACAATGCATACTTTCAATTGATATAACATTATAGTTGGGTATCTAAAGTCACGTTTTCTATCTTAGTTCTCCTCCACTAAAGTTTCCTCATATTGTTGTACTATGTACACCATTATGCAAATTGCCCCTTGGTTCTTTTTTTCTTAATTACAACCACGGGTCTTTGCTACTTACTAGCAGTCAAAATATGATAATAAATTCTTGTACACGGTTTTTCATTGACATCTCCATTAGCTTTAGTGAAAATATCTAACACAGCTGTGGCACGATATAACAGTAAAGAGGACTATCTTTGCGACTTTGTGTCTCTTAAGAAAACTAATTTTTCCACTCCCTGACCAATAGTAGTCTCTATTCATCCACCTCTGGCACCGTCACCGCTACCACACTTCTCTCTGAGTCATGAGAAGTGTTTTCCCTATTCAACCATGCAAATCCATTGCCACGATCTGATACTGGTACTTCTTCTCAACCTTAAGACTGCAATATCATCAACCAATTCCCTATTAAACCTGCTGTAAACTTATATGATCAACAAGCAATATGTAAATTGTATTTACTACTCGTTGGACAAATTTTATTCATAGATGCATGTTCATTCCATGTAAGAAGTCTTTTGTAATTAATTCTTATAACTCCACAGATATTGTGTTACAGTAGAAATATTGAAATATTTGTTGTACGTAAACTTGATTGAAGTTTGCACTAAGAAAATAAAAGTTTGCACTAAGCTTAGAATTAACTCTACGTCATTGTGACTAGAAAGGTTGTAAGTTTGTGTCTTAAATAGGAAAGCAACACCAAAATTAAAAGGAGGGGGGCGGGGGTTTTACGTAATAGTAAACTACGAATGCATTCCAGGACCATGAAGAGGATGAATATGGAGTTGATGTGGAGGCTATGAGTTTTATGAATTTTATGTTGCTTGTATGCTATTATCTAAATGAGTTTTAACCTTTTTTTTTTAAGCTTGAGTTTTAATACAATCTTTTGTTCGACAGGTTCTTTTTCCTTTAAATCCTCTATGCAGGATGTTGGTGTACTCACAGGTGTGTAATATTTTGGAGTAATGGCTCGTGGCAAAAGCCTGTGTGAATGTCCTAGGTACAAATTTATAAAGTGAAATTACTTGTAAATATAGAGCATAAAAGGAAAATTCATGTGAAAATCATCGTACTGTGAGCTACTTGGAACAACTTGTATTGACTTGTGGTTGGCATATCTCTCTCTCTCTCTCTGCTGCTGCTGCTGTATGTCTTAGAAACTTATTTTAATGTTGAGTTATTTTTTCTATGCAGTCATCTAACTAGGTTAGGCGACTGATAGAATGATCCTCAAGAAACTAGAATATATAGAAAAGGTCTTGGGATGATGGACTAAAACAGGAAAAAAAAAGGGGGGGGGGGGGGGGGGGGGGGGAATTTAGGGAAAAGACGAAAGAACAAGAAAAGAAGTTGAAGAAAGTACTAATGAAACAAAAAAAGTTATTAAATTAAACGAAAACGGCAACAAATTTGAGAAAGTACTACCAGATGTGTTATTATACTGGTGTACTTGATTTCTTCTTACTTTCCTGATGCATCAATTGCAGCACTGTCTGTAAAGGAGTATATATCGATCACAACTTCATTCTATCTCCCTCATGCTCTACATATGTAACTGAAGGGGGCTCCGTTTTGAAAATTATCCAAAATGAATATTTCAGTTGTGAAAAATTGATTCTTTCACATTTTATAATGAGTGTGCTAATATTATCTCAAATCAAGTGATTGTGAGATGTGATCGGTGAATAACAACATATTACCCTGTCGAAGAGAGTTCAACATAAGGAGTGAACTTGCACTTTGTCTTTCAATTAAATCTAACAGGTTCACTTGAAGTGCTTAATTAATTATGATAGGTTAGAGAGAACATGATATTCTGACTTTCTTAAGCTACATATAATCTCATTTTGTTACATATTAAGACTCAAGTGCATCACACCTGCAATCTACTAGTATGTAAAAATCAAATAATCTAGAAATGAAGACAGCATCCAAGGTAATATTGAGGACTTTTAGCGACACCTTTATATTAGTATATAATATTTATAAATTAAACTCCCTCCGTCCCATATAAATTGATCGACGTCCCACAAAAATTGCTCACTTTTCAAATTAAGAAGATTTTGTATGTACTTTTATATATTTGGCATTTTTATACTCTTTTTATTCGATTTCTCTTTCCACATTTAACTCTCCATCAAATTATTTTCTCTCTCCTAACCCACTTTTTTTACTTTTTATTCACTTCTCTCTTCAAACACTCATTTTCATCTCTCTTGGCTCACTTTCTGCCTCTCTTCACTTTCAAGAGTAGAATAAGAAATAATATCACTTAAATCATTAATCATGTGTAAAAAAAAGTCGATCAAATTATGTCAGCCGACGGAGGTAGTATTTCACATTGGAAACATAAACTGTGTCACGCAAGAAAACCATGATTTGTCACAGAAAGAAACTATGATCGAGCTTCCTTGCGTTTGTCACTTCTATCGTAACATCTTCCATCGACGAAAATGCAGACTGGTCAGATATACCAACCACATAAGCTTCCACACGAAGGTCAGGACAATTTGAAAGTCAAGCTTCATTTTGCCGCACCCCGTGGCTTCTGCACATAATCAAATCATCTTCACTTTTATTGCTCCAAGTGCAATTAACTTGTCTTCCCCTTTATTGCTCAAAGTGCAACTATGAAGACACTGATAAAATTCATCCACATCTAGAATGTTAAGTCCAGCTCCTCCTAGTTTTTAAAGTCTTTTGTTATCATCCAAGGCTGATTTCCAATACTATTGCTAATTTGTTGCATCTGTTGCAAAAAAAAAAACCCTTCTCATAGCGTTGCCATAAGCACAAGACATGTAAAAAAGATCAAAATTATCAATATTATGTTTCTTCCCAGTTGTCAATTGAAAGGTACAATCAATCAAATGGAACTGCACTTTCCTTCTATCCCATCCAATCCAAAAATTCCGGAAACCTCTGTTGCATTGGCATTATGTACAAAGAGTGAAGCCTTATTCCAAGTCGCTTCTATATATAGTCTCCACTCTATGCCTAGTCTCAACTAGTCCAACAACTGAAAATTTCTCTTCTCAACAATTTTCTGACCTCATATTTCAAAGGGTCATTGAAACCCTTACATTCCAACTCACGATCATAACTATGTATATTTAGTACCATTTCCTGTTCTTGAAGTACTACTTGCATTACTGCCCTCGCGCTTGTTGGGTCCATCAATATGATGAGATATTGTGAGTGATGAAGCATGCTCATGATGACAATTACTGTCATCTTCCTTTGCTATTAGATGGACGATGGACCAGCGGGTGATGCACCTGCTCCTCCACTACCACAGTAACATCAGTCTAAATTTCATTGATTGTGCGGTGCTCATTTACAGTATACACATACACACAGGCAAGTGGTTGAACTTACAACCACCACCTGATAGATATTGGATACATAACAAACAGATAAAAGGGGTGGTTAGGAAAGAACTAATTGGCTGGATAATAGCCATCATCTTCACTTGAGTTTTGAGTGCATAGACAGGTTGTATTTGAATAGAAGAAGTTCATGAGTGATTGACTAGGGTTTGACTGCCTAACCAGAAGAGCAGTTCAAGCAGTAACAATAGTGAAGCAAAACATTAAAAGATAAGATATGTAGCCTATTAAAAACATTATTTCAACCTAGAGATTGGCGAGACAAGAAACCTTTTTCATGCTTTTTTGATAAAAACCGTCTACTAAAGTGAGAACGAAAAAAAAATTAAAAAAGGAAAGGAAAGGGTTGAGAAACAAAACAAAGAAACATATCATTGTCAAAGGCGTGCATGCTAGTTTTTACACTGGTCAAAGTTTCTCACCCTCTGAAAGTCAGTAAACCTAACTCTTTCTTTTCCACGTCTTTTTCAGAACATGTAGTTGTCCTCCCTCCTGATCTCATTCGAGGAAGAAGCCCCAGCCCTAGTTAACCCGCCACTCTCTCCCATGCCACGTGTCTGAAGAAACCCATGTTGATCATCACCACCACCCGTACCACCACCACCACGACTGCCGATGGTGTTGTTCCTCAGAGAAAAGATGTGCAGCTGTTGCTGCTGCTGGTACAACCCCTGCTGCGCCTGTTGGAACTGCACATTATAACCAGCCGTTGGAACCCTGGCTGCGCTAGGGGTCACAACTTGCTGGCGTGTCCCGACCCCAAAGTTGAAGTTGGTTGCACTCGGACCTCCAGTAAACTGTTGCACCATGGCTCGGAAGTTGGTGGTGTCTGTGCTGAGTAGGGTGGTCGGAGTCCGTCTGGAAGCCCTGGAACGCCTTCGAACGGGCTTCGAAACTCTGCCTTCCGGGTTCAAGTGGGTGACAGTAGGAGTGACGGTGGTGGTGACCGCGGTGGCTGGTTGGTCGACGAACATGGTGGCCGGAGGTGCAGTTTGTGGAAGGGTTTGATGGTAAAATTGCAACCAGTCACTGCCTGGAATGGACATGGATGCTCCAGCTATGCGTAAATGTGGTTTTTGAGAGTGTTTATGGGTGGAGAAGGAGGCGGAAAGGATAAAAGCTTGGTACACCTGTATCTATTTATGGTGGCAGACCGACCATCCATGGGTCAAAGTAAACGGCTCCTTTTCTGGTGAGACGATCTCGACCCTTCATTTCCTGGCGGAGAGAATCTTTCACGTGACGTCTCACGTGGGTCGACGGCGGAAATTATTTGGCATTTCGAAGGTTCTTTCAACTTTAAAATTTCGCACAACCTACAAGAAATAGCTAGCTTTTTGAACTTTTTTCTAAATTACCTTTCAGTATCTATTAATACAAAATCAGAGTGAAGATTCCAACGTCCACACAGGGATCTCGTTAACATGCAAGAAATAAACAAACACATACCATGTTAAATACTTTAATAAATGTATTATCCGTTTTAATTACAAGAATGGTTCTAAAAAAATTTAAAAAAAAGTTATTATAGGCTTTACTCTCTCATTGCTCGTATGTAAGATGAGTTATTGTTGTTACACAGTGATACTTTTTGAAAAGAATTGATTAACAAATAATATTTTAAAGAAACTTTAAGTAGTATATATATGTGTGTGTGACAACACTTGTTTACATCTTAGTTACTTGTACTTGAATGTCGTATGCTCACGCTCGAGGAAGAAACTACAATGCGGGTTATACTTTCCTAAACTTGACATGTGGAACTATTAATTGCATCATTTGTACGTGAGACATATCTAGACTTTAGATCACCCCTTTTATTGGTCGGTTATATAGTTTCATTACCATTATTTCCCTTTATCTTAAGCATTCATTTTCAACGGCCATATTCTATTACATATTGAACTTGTTTACCAAAAATTATTTTTAGAATTAACATTTTGTAACCTATTTTCAACGACTATATTTGCATTAAAGCATAGCATTCTAACTCATCTAAAAGTTGTATCTCCGACCTTTTCCAAGTTTTTTTAAATTAAGTATAACAGTTTTCATAATTTTCTAAACTTAGAAATCTTGACATATTTGTAAAGTATCGAGTGTATCTTTTGCTTTCAATCATCTTTGTAGAAACACAATTGAATTGAAACAACAATTATCTAGAGGCGCGAATTATCTTAAGAGACCGATCCAGTAAGCGCCTTAATCAAGCTACTTTTTATTATATTTTTAATATTACTTTTATGTTTTTTTAGTGTTCCCAACATACAAAAAAACAAAAATAAAGCAATAATCCATGAGGAAAGCACCACGTCACCTGACATTCCCACCCTAGACAAGTTAGAGGTATAAACTAGAAATTAGGCATCAAGTCGATCGATGAGAGGTGGGATAAGCACTTTCTGCAAGAAGCAAATCCAGCAATTTGACGAACAACCTTTAAGCTTGCTTGGGAAGAATATTTAAAGGGAAATTTTACTTTTTTTTTTTTGTTGATAATTTCTAGTGTTCTAAGAGTTGAATAGGAACATTTCACCTTGAGCAACACAATCTCTCTCTCCCCCCCCCCCCCCCCCCCCCCCACCCTTCTTTCCCCTGACAACCACCATTGGTGGTTTCATTCGGTGTGCTTTGGTAGATGTAGGTTTTCCCTTTTTGTGCATTTGGTTTTAGTGTGGGTGAGTTTAATTTTAAGGTTCTTGTAAATGATCTCACCATAGCTAGCCTTTGCCCATTGTAATATTCAGCACTTTTTCGTAGCTGTTTAAAATAATTATTTGTAATCCAAAAAATTAACGGGAGATAAATTTTAGCCATGCTCCGGTAGTAGTAGAAAATGTAGATTTAAAAGAATCTTGGGGCAAGAATGTAATTTTAAAAATTTTTGGGGTCATTTTATAATTTTGTAAAACTTTGGGGATATAAATATAAATTATATTTTCTAGTGATGAAAAATAATAAAATGAGGGATAGTATATTTTCTTTGTGTAAATAATATTTACACAGAGTTTGGGGGCTATTTGCAAATTTTGGAAATTGGTACCTAGGTGTTAAATTCTTAGAGAAATCTCTCCTAATTAGTGTCGCCTCTTGCTATTTTGGTTGGTGACTAATCTGATGTATAATTAAAAATGTGATCAAAATCAGGGGAGGGGGGAGAGATGAACAGTAACTAAAAAATAGCAAAACAGAGTAGAGAAAAGGCCGAAAAAGTAGAGAAAAAACGGGGAGAAGGAGAGGAATTGGGGCAAGGGGGAAAAGAAGGGGATTGGGAGAACCTCCAAGGGTAATTTTTCACCTTTAGTGTGTGTTTCAATAGGTGTTTCTGTGTGTGCAGTGAGCTGTATGTGGCAGTGTGTGTTCATGGCTGTCGTGGGGATAATCAGTGGATATGTGTGCGAATTTGTGTTTATATATGTATGTAAAGTGGGATAAAATGTATTAAAGCATGTCTAATGTGGGTATGTGAGCTACCGAGAGTATGTGAGTGTGACAGTGTGTGTGTGTGTGTGTGTGTGTGTGTGTGTGTGATTACGTGTGTAATAATGTGTGTATGTGTGTGTATTAATATGTTAAAGTGTGTGTTTTAGGAGAAGAAATGTGTAATTGTGTGTAGCAGTGGGGGGGTGTGTGTGAATTTTGTGTGTGTGTGTGGGTGTCCAGTCGTTGTGAAAGGGAAGAAGAAAGTATGTGCCTTGAAGGCAAGGTAGTGTGTGTTATGATATGAATAGTAATTGTTTTTGTCAGAAAAGAGGGGGGAAGAGGTTTGTTAGGCTATTTTAATCCAAATTTTTATAAATAGTTAGAATCAAAATTTGACAAAGTACAAAATAGTAACCCCCATTATTTTTACGAGACGTACTATGAACTATGAAATTTTTTGAGATTTTTCAGTGTCTGCAAAGGACGCTAAATTAGGGTATCGATTAAAGAAGATTCTCAAATTATTTGACATAGTAAATTAAGTTGTTTTAATCTAGAAATTTTAGGTAAACCTTATTTTACTGAGATGTTTCAATATCTAAAATTTTGTGCCATTCTAAGATCGATAGGCTTTTTTAGCGAAATTGGCTTCTGAGCGCTCATTCTGGACATCGGTCCTGGATTTCAGGCAAAAAATTCTTAAAATACTTTTTAGCCCAAAATGACTTCAGAATGTTTAAAATAGTGTTTTGGTAAGTTTTTTAGATTGTTTCGGTGTCAGAAACCCCCAGAGGATATTTTGGTAATTTTACCTGTAAATGGTATTTGTTGGTGAATTCACATACAGGAAGGTTAGTTTAGTAATTTTACTTATGGAAAGGCTATTTTGGTTATTTAAGTGTGAGAGAGGTGTTTTGCAATTTTATACCTAAGGAGCATTTTGGTAATTTTCCATACCCGATGGGGGGGTTCATTTTGGGAGTATGCTTGAGTCCGTACTGAGTTTATAATATCATAGTGTAGGCTATGTTCTGATGATTTGATTATTCTATCTAGGTTAAAGCAACAGAATTTTCGGTTAGGCTAGCTTAACTTCGGATCCAGGTAAGGGTTTTTATCTGAACCCTGGGTAAAGATTCTTATCCAAACCCTAATTTTGATAACTAGTGTTCGTAAGTATGCTTTCGATCTGCTTATAACTATTGTCAAACACTAAGATGTGCATTTGATATTAGAATGTTATTGCCAAGTAAACCATATTATTGAACCTGAATCGGTCGTTTGGAAATCTTATCGATGCTCACCTTCTAACACATGCTGAGCAAATTCAATAATTGTTTGTATTCGCTCCTCTGAATTATTATGCCTAAATTCGATCACAAATCGTAATCATTAATCTTGCTATTTATTTTGTGACATTTCTCGTGCTTAAATTCGATAATTGTTTGTAATCGTTCTTGCTATTTGTTTGTGGTTATTCTGGAATTCTGAGTGATGAATTATATCAGTATGTTTAATTGTTATTGAAACTTAATTGTTCCGGTTATTTATATTTATCTTGATGCTCATTTTATTGCATGTTAAGCGGTGAATTTTTCGTTGATTTTCTGACTGTTGTTTCTGTGTTGATCCTAGAAATCGTTCTGTGGGAAGGCGTTATAAGGTTGGTTTGTTCCTATGTGGATCGCAGGCTAGTACTTAAATAGACTAGTATCATGCATCATGCATGTGTACATCTGTGCATCATCTGAATGCCATTGCTACTGCCCAGGATCAACATCTTTGAATTTGTTTATAGTGTATCTTACGATGATTGTTTTGAGAAGGATGTTCAAATTAATGTCCTATTATCTGATTGAAGGGGATCGAGTGAAACTCTTTCCCATATTGTGATCAACTGTTTGTGAAACCCTTCCCTACTTCCCTTTCGTTTTCAAACCCTTTGAAAAATCATCATTGCATTTTTTAAAATGATGGCTTTCAAAATGAACTTCAAATGATCGTTTTGGTATTTGGTTATAATTGTTAATGTTCGTTTTGAAAGCTGGGATAATTGTTATTTTTTGTTTTGATGTCCATCTAATTGTCTTTGGTCATTTTTGGTATATGCTTATGACTGATTATGATCATTTGAAAATTATCAAACTATTCATGATTGTTGGAATGTTTTGAGAAATTATTCTCGAATGAACTCTTGAGTCACTTTGTAATTTTTTCGGTTGTTCTTGTACGACTTTACTGAACTCTTAAAAGCTCACATTTTGTTTGATTCCCTTCTGTAGGTGATTAATTGTAGAATGCTCGATAATGAGTTTAAAGTCTGAGTGAGATTCCAGTGAGCCCATCACCACTGTGTAGTAGGACCGCTGTGTGGGTTGATATGGTTAACTCGTTCTATTTAGAACTTGAGCTTGTATAGAACTTAAGTTTTAATAGCTTAAGTTGAATCATTTTGTAATATTGTATTTTGAAGAATTTGGGTTGATGTCTAGTTAGGTCCTCTGAATTAGGTGTTAATAAACATGAATTAACAGGTTTGATGTGAAGTAGTAAGTCAAGATTCTGGAAGTTCGGAGCGATGGAGCTCTAGATTTCTGGGATGTTTCACCTATGGTGGCCGATCTGTTGCTCTTGTGGTTGGGAAAGGATTTGGATTTGGTTTTTCGATGGATAAGGGTAAGGGTTTGGATAGGTTGGCCAATGGGTATTGGATGGTAGTTAGGTTGCTGCCTCTGTGTTGGTTTTCAGGCGTGGTGGTGCCCCTTGTGTTGCTGTGGTAGAGTATGTGAATAAGTTTCCTTTTTCACCTTGGTTGTCTCCCCCCTTCCCCTTAGTTGGTCCCCCTTCTCCATTGCTTACGAAAAGGTTGGTAAGCGTGTTTTGGGTGGCAATGCTTTGCTGCGTTGGAGGAAGGGTTGTTACAGTGGTGGTGCCTGTGAAATTATTTTGGCTAGGTGGTTAGCTGGAAGTGTTTTGGCTAGGTGGTCAAATATTAATGGTGGTAGACAACAGGATGGTGGATAGCTGATAGTGATAATTCGACAAGTTCGTGGAAGGCAGCTAGGTAGGGTGGTCGACGACAGGCGGTGGCTGGTGGCAGCAGTGGCAAACTGTTACTAGTGAAAGTGACGCATGTAGTGGCGCGTGGGACTTGGTGACTTTAGGACAAATGTCCTTGGGCTAGCCAGTAAGGACACGTGTCTTGTGTTGCCTTGTGCTTAAAAGGAATATAGGAGGTGTCAGCTTGTCGGTTGAGTTGCCTTGTTATTTTATTTGTTTTTCATCATTTTCCTTCTTTGTTGAGTAGTTGATTTGTGCATGGTTCATGTAATTACTTGTTGTTATGTAACCGACCGGACATGATTGTTATCCATTTTTATAGCCATTGTCTTTTTTAGGGTAAGGGCGCACTAATCATTTAGGTAACCTTCAGTATTGATGTCTTGGCAGTAAAGCCAGTTATTTATGACCACTCTCTATTATGCTAGGAGGCCTCACAAAGTGCCATTCCATGTCTGAAGCTCAAGTGTTCGGAGTACAATATAATGTATTTTTTCGTTTTCAAGTACTATATCATGTTGTATTGCATGATATAGTACTTTGGTTGACTCTTTAGCAATTGCATAAGTATCTAGACTTCAGCAATATTGGTAATCTTCTATCTTTTTACACTTTTAATTACTTTTTATAGTAATTATCAGATGCATGCGCAATTAAAGTAGCTTTTTTCCGCTCAAATTACAAATACTAACTAGAGCACTTTAGCAGATGCGATGGTCGTGTAAGTAAAGAAAACATAGCAAATATAAATTATGAAAGGTACCTAAGCATAAGAAGAAAATGAGTTTACGATGAAAATGGAGACCAAGAGGGAATGAGCAATAAAAATTGAGTAAAAAAGTTGGTGATCGGATATTTGTGTGGAGTGGTTAGAATAATGGGGATAAAGAAGTTTTCTTTTTTAATTTGGTGGTACGGTTATTTATCATATGCTAATGAATTTCTAACAATGACATTAATCAACTCTTTTTTAATTTGATGTTAGTTTATTCTAAAGTGACATATTACACAAAACATCTCACCAAGAGTTCTCTCCTTTTGATAACAGTGTAGACAGGGGCAACGGTGTGGGCGGGGGTGGGGAGGGCACGGCACCCCCAAATTTTGGAAATTTTTTTAAAGTGTTTTAAGTAATGGGTAATTAGGTTTAAAATATTTATAAAAATATTATTATATTGTAACATTAATATACTGGGATTTCATTTTGTTATGTTTTTTATTTTTTGTGCCAATGACTATCATATTCTCTGTCTTTCCGTTTCTTTGTCCATCTTTATTTTTTCAAATTCTAAAGCTCCAGATTATAAAGAAAATACGAATTGATCAAATTTAGTTCTTTTATATTCTTATAATATGTTATATACGTGACTATTGTCCTTGTATAATTAATAATCACATTAGTAATACATATATTCAATAAAAGTTAAGTTTCTTTAATGTAAGATTAGTAATTTATCATTGACGAACCTTATCAAGTTAAATTAATCACTATGATTTGTGAAATTGCACGACTAGTAGTCAAATTTAGCATTTTATATTGCAATTAGCGTATCCATTAGTACATAACACGAATTCTTTTAATGTTAGGTATCAATTTTTTCTTATGACTTTTTGATACATCTCGATTAGACTTTCGGTCCCGTTTCTAGCCCTCATGAGAGTAATTAGTAACTGCGTTTGCACTTTGCGTGAATCACACGGTTTCACCTCATTTTAGAAACGAGTTTTCAGTATCTGAGTTCCAAAAAGTAGGGTCTTTCTAATTTCAAGGGGCCATTAACGGGTTCCACATTCCCGGAAGCAGCAAGCGAACGGCCAACTGGGGATGAAGTAAGCGCCTGCGACACTCTACGTCAGCAAGGAAAACGTGGGTGGTAGGTGAGTCAGATGCATGACTTTGGGATGAGCCTTTTAAGCAGAAGGACGCAACCAATGCGTTGTCCCAATTAAGTCCTGTCACGCTCGTTCTGCTTTTAAGGTCTTGGCGACGGCGTTTTCCTTGGGCTACTCATGAGCCCCTTTAAGTGTAGAGATGGGAGGATAACAAAGCCAGGCAAATCACCGAAAGAAAGAGAAAACAGATACTACTGTGGTGTATGTAGGAAATTGTATAAGGTGCTCAAGCTACAAGTGTCAGTGAAACACTCGTCAATTACTCTTAGGGGTCAAAAAAGAGTTACGAGATGATGTTTTTGAAATTATTGCCCTAGAAAACTCATGGTGTGATTGGTTGACCACCATTTGCCCTTCCTACATCCATCCACGGTCGGTCGCGTACGAGTTACATTTCACTCTGCTAATAATTAAAGCCTTGAAAGTCTTGTTGAAATAATATATTTAACTAGAGCACTTGGAAAAACTTCATGATATAACATCATGTTTTACCCTAGGGCCTTCGATTTCAAGTATTTTCAAGTTACATTAATTTGAAAATATGGGAAGTACATTCGACTTCATAGCCTCTAGAGTTAATAGTCAAACAACATAAAAAAATCTCAAGAAACTACCACCTTATAGATGATTACGCGCATGTGTGTGTGTGACCGATATTGGCCATGTACAACTTACATATCTACTGAGAAATCAAAATCGAGATGGTACAACGTATATATTACTCATTTAAAATCCTATGTGCACGATAATCACTTTTGTCTATAAAAGTAGTTTAGCATGCTCTTACCCGGGGATAACCTATGCTATTTCACGCAGCGCGTGTAGCGCAAATGCTTTTTTTTTTTTTTGGTTAACGGAAGGATATATTCAAGCAACAGACAAAACAAGACCAAAACAAGCAATGTTCCTATGCTTCTTCCAAGTTAGACAAAAGATTGGAAGAAGAGGGAACAAAATCAAAAAAATTACATTGAAATGTAACAGCAGCTAACTTATGGGCTCTAGAGTTAGCACATCTTGGAATAACACTCAAATTCCAGCAATTCACTCTCATGAGAAGAGCTTTGGCCTCTTCAAGAATTGGTTTAGTTCTCCAATTCTCGTTCAAGTTGGATCCTTGTAACGAATTGATAATCACCTCCGCATCGCCTTCGAATATGACATACTCCGTCTTGCATTGTATTGCCGATCGAATGGCTAGAAGAGCTGCGCTGGCCTCCGCTACTTCAGCATTTCCTGTTTTGATTAATTCAGTGATTCCATATTTGCATTCCCCCAGGTGGTCACGACATACAATGGCAGCACACGCTTGTGATCCTCGAATGGCCGCATCAAAATTAATCTTGTGCCAACCTAACGGTGGCGCATTCCTAATATTGTTGACAATCTTCAAACTGTTGGAGTTTGCTAGAGCTGCCCATTTGTCGAGTGCCATTGTATTGATTTTCCTGGCCAAGGACAGAGGATCAATAGAACGCTTCTCATGTATGAGTTTGTTTCGGGCGAACCAAACAAGTTCCATGAGAGACGCTGCAAAGATGATGTATCTAATCTGGTTCTCTTTTTCGAAGTTTGGGATTTTCAGCATGATGTTGAGCCACGAGATAGGATCATCGCTGCAGGAAGGAGGTCGACATCCAAAAATAGACAGCGTCCAAATCAGCCGGGTAATGTTGCAATTGAGGAAGTGGTGTGTGGAAGTTTCAGGCATAGCATCACAAAGGGTACAGTTCGGATCGATGCTGAAATTATGACTAGCCAGGGTGTGCTTGAGTGGAAGAAGATTCCAAGCTATTCTCCATAACATGATCTTGTGCCTCGCCATAATTTTTGCACCCCACAGATTTTTCTAGAAATTGGATGGGAATTGAGAATAAGATGGGAACCTTTGAGCATTTGCCACTAAATATGCAGATTTAGTGGTGAATTTACCGGACTTGTTGTGGATCCAAGCTAACTTCTCTTGGGATTGAGAGGGAGAGATTTTGATTCCAATAATGGCTTCAGCTGTGTGGCTATCAAAAAGGTTCTCAATTAAGGTGGTATTCCATCTTTTAGAACCCGAGAGGAGGAGATCGGCTACAAGATTGAATTCACCATACCTACGCGCTGAATTTGCAGGGTGCATACCATCATGAAGGGGGATCCACGGGTCATCCCAAATATTTATCGTGTAGCCATTACCAATAAGAAAACCGATACCCATTGCCAGGGTACCCTGACTTTTACAAATTCCTTTCCACATCCAGGAAGAAGCCTTTTTTGGCTTGTGACGAAGGAATTGAGTACCTCTCAGATACTTGGACTTCATTATTTGAACCCACAAAGAGTTCGGGTGCGAAAGTACAGACCATCCAAGTTTCGAAATAAGAGCCAAATTGAAATCTCGCATTCGTTTGAAGCCCATACCTCCAAGAGCTTTCGGAATACAAAGAGTGTCCCATGCTTTAGGATGAAAGTGATTAAGTCCATCTTGCTTGAAACCCCACCAAAAATGCCTTATCAGTTGATCAATCTTGTCGCATACTTTTTGGGGAAGAAGAAAGGTAGACATAGCATAGCTTGGAATCGCCATTGCAGTAGATTTGATGAGCGTTGCACGTCCCGCCATGGACAGCACTTTTGATTTCCAACCAGCGAGCCTCCTTTCTACTCTTCCACGATATCTGCAAAGACTTTGTTCTTGGGCTGGTTTATGAACAGACGGAGGCCCAAGTATTTTGAGTCTTTCGGGGCTCTCTTGTATCCAAGGAGGTTGCAAATAGCACGAGCACAGCGACCGCCAACCTTATTGCTGAAATGTATTTGGGATTTTCCACTGTTTACGCATTGGCCCGACCACTTGTTATATATGTCTAAAGTGTTCCGAATACATTCAGCTTCCCGATTATTGGCCCTGCAAAATATGAATAAGTCATCAGCAAAAAGTAGGTGCGAAATAGAGGGGCTGCCTCTACTCGCTTTTATACCATGAAGGTTCCCGGCTTGCTCATCACGGAGGAGTAATCGAGTTATAACTTCGGAGACTAGAATAAATAAGAATGGGGACAACGGATCTCCTTGTCTCAATCCTCTCTGAGGAACAATACAGCCAAACGGGATGCCATTGATAATGGTAGAGAAAGATGTAGTTGAAATGCATTCATTGACCCAGTTGATCCAAGCTTGCGGGAAACCAAAATTTTCCAGGACTTTGATTACGAAGGACCATTCAACTTTATCATAAGCCTTCTCCATATCTATTTTGAGGGCCATAAGCCCTGCACCTTTCTTCTTTCGCATAGTATGCCAAATCTCTTGGACAATCACGTTGTTATCGGTGATCAATCTCCCAGGCACAAACGCTGCTTGTAAAGGGGATACAAGTTTAGCAAGGAGAGGTTTGAGTTTGTTGGCCATGATTTTTGAAATTACTTTGTAAACAACGTTACAAAGGCTGATGGGCCGATAATGGTTTGGACAGGTGGGATGCGAATTCTTGGGGATTAAAGCTAAGAAGGTGTGATTCAATTCATGAAGTTTCGAACCATTTGCAAAGAAGTCCTGAACCATGTTGCAAACATCAGAATTGACAGATTCCCAGTATGTCTTGTAAAAAAGGGCGGGCATTCCTCCTGGGCCTGGGGCTTTCAAAGAGTCAAATTTCATCAGAACTTTGAAAATTTCAGCGACCGAATGCTTGTCTTGTCATCTCTAATTTTATCTTATATTGCATGATGTCCAACTCGCGTGAATTTTCTGAAACAATTTTTATTTCAGAGAGAGAGAGAGAGAGACTGGTCAAAGAAGAACAAACTAGACAATGACAAGCAGTAGCTGGGACCTGACCTTGTTGGTTTTGACCGTTAAACAAGCTTTGGCGTATATGTCTCCTTAAAAGCCGTATCTTCTTTGCATAACTTGCGGGTGAGCATGGAATGGACTCCGACTTGTCTTGCAAGGACCCCCAACAACTGCTTCAGCTGCTGTTAAGGAGGCGGCAATACGTCTCACTGTTTACCCTGGCGAGAGTATCATCAGAACACTTTGAGTTGGCTTGTAATCTTAGTTAGGTAGTGTTTGATAAATTTTTTTTTTCATTTAATTCTGTAAATTGAAAAAAAAATTGTAAATTGAAAGAAAAAACATCTGATAGACAGTTTTCGATTTTTTTTCTCTTCAGTTTTGAAAATCAGTTTTTAAAACATTATTGTTTTTTAAAAACTCTATTTTAGAGTTTCGGATTTTTAATTTTGGTTTTTGTTTTGAGATCTAATATTCAAACTTTGTTAGAAGCAAAAAAAAAATAATTTTCATTTTAAGAAAATCCCCTCACACAAAGCTCCACCACCAGCAGACACGTCCTTTTATCGACAAAATCTGCTCCGTCATCACCCTATCGCCGTTGTCACCCACCAATCTGCCCCTATCGCTGTCCTATCGTCGTCGACAACCACGGATCTACCACACCGCAACCACACTCTCGCCACTGCCACCCACAGATCTGCCCCAGCAACACCACCCTACTGTTATCGCCACCCAAGGATCTAGCCCCCCGTCGCCAACCCACCATCTCCACCCCACTGCCATGGACAATTAATGGGACCTCAAGCAACGTAGCCACCTCAACACTGTCGCACAACCCACAATTTGCCTTACCGTCACCACCACCCCACCATCGCATTTGATTATGATGGTGGTGTCACCCTCCGATGGTGGTGCTTCAGGGAGTTCTGGAAATCTCTTGGAAAAAATGGTTGGTGGAAAATTACATGAAAAAATGGTAAAGAAAAAACTCAAAATATAATGGGGCTAATCAAACACTTATTTATTTTTTTTAAAAAATAAAAACTAAACTGATTTTTGCTTTTGCTTTTTTGAAAATTACAAATCAAAACTGTAAGTGATTTCAAACAGACCCATAGTAGGTACCTAATAATTGCATGCCTTATGTTATATATTTCATCCGTCTCATATAATTTGATTAACTTTTTTTTTGCACGCAAGTTAAAGATTTAAGTGATACATTGTTTGTTTCTCATTTTACTCCTTCGAGAGATGAGGGAAAGAAGCTGAACCAGGAGAGGGAAAATGAATTAGTGGCGTGTTAAATGTAGAGAGAAAAATGAATGAAAAAATGTAAGAGAGTGGGTCAAAAGAGAAAAAAATGAGTTGATGGAGATTTCAATGTATTAGACCTGGCAATTTTTGGCCCGGACTCACGGGTCCACCCAAACCCGCATGAAAATTACGGGTACGAGCAGCCCAAAACGATACCTGGAAAAATTCGACCCGGACCCGAACCGGCCCGTTTTTCGCGGTTCGGTTCGGGTAACGGGTAACCATGGTTTAGATGGGATCACAGCACAGCACCTCTCTCTCTTCCCCCTCTCTCATTTGGGTGCACAGCACCCCTGCTGTAACCATGGGTTACAACAGAGGGTCCTAACCCCTCTTCTTTGCATAACTTGCGGGTGAGCATCGCATGGATTCTGACTTGTCTTGCAAGGACCCCAACAACTACTTCAGCTGCTGTTACACTGTTTACCCTGGCGAGAGTATCACCTAAACCCTTTGAGTTGGCGTGTAATCTTAGTTAGGTAGCGTTTGATAACTTTTTTTTTATTTAATTTTATAAACTAAAAAAATTGTAAATTGAAAAAAAATCGTCTGATAGACAGTTTTCGTTTTTTTTTCCTTCAGTTTTTAAAACATGACTGTTTTTTAAAAACTCCATTTTAGAGTTTCAAATTTTTAATTTTGAATTTTTTTTTTAAATCTAATATTCAAACTTTGTTAGAAGCAACAAAAAAAAATGATTATCATTTTAAGAAAATCCCCTCACACACAGAGCTCCACCACCAGCAGACACGTCCTTTTATCGGCCAAATCTACTCCGTCGTTACCTTATCGACGTTGTCACCCACAAATTTGCCCCTATCGTTGTCGTCACCTATCGTCGTCGACGACCACGGGTCTGCACATCGCAACCACACTCTCGCCGCTGCCACCCACAGATTTGCCCCAACACCGCCACCCTACCGTTATCGCCACCCAAGGATCTAGCCCCCATTCGCCAACCCACCATCTCCACCCCACTGCAATGGACAATTAATGGGACCTCAAGCAACACAGCCACCTCAGCACCGTCGCATAACCCACAATTTGCCTTACCGTCACCACCACCCCACCATCGCATTTGATTATGGTGGTGGTGTCACCCACCGATTGTGGTGCTTCGGGGAGTTCTGGAAATCTCTGGGAAAAAATGGTTGGTGGAAAATTACGTGAAAAAATGGTAAAGAAAAAACTCAAAATAAAATTTGGCTAATCAAACACCTATTTATTTTTTTAAGAAAATAAAAACTAAATTGGCTTTTGCTTTTGCTTTTGCTTTTGCTTTTGCTTTTGCTTTTTTGAAAACTACAAACTAAAAATGTAAGTGATTTCAAACAGACCCATAGTAGGCACCTTATATTTGCATGCCTTATGTTATATATTCCATCCGTCCCATATAATTTGATCAACTTTTTTTTGCACGCAAGTTAAAGAGTTAAGTAATATATTGTTTGTTTCTCATTTTATTCCTTCGAGAGAGATTAGGGAAAGAAACTGAATCAGGAGAGAGAAAATAAATTAGTGGTGTGTTAAATGTAGAGAGAGAAATGCATGAAAAAATATAAGAGAGTGGGTCAAAAGAGAGAAAATAAGTTGATGGAGATTTCAATGTGATGAGAGAAATAGAATAATAAAAAGTAAAAAAAGGTAAATATGTAAAAGTACAGATTTCAATATGATGAGAGAAATAGAATAATAAAAAGTAAAAAAAATGGTAAATATGTAAAAGTACCTTATAGTATCTTTATTAATTTGGAAATGAGCAATTTTATGGGATGACCCAAAAATGAAAGTTGATCAAATTATATAGGATGGAGAGAGTATTAATTTGCACACTTCATTATTTTTTAGATCTGATTTTAATTATTTGAGTTTAATTTAGTAAGCGTAGTTTAGTTTGTTAGCCCAGTCAGTTTAAACTTAACTCACATCAGACTCTAGATAGTACAGAGGTCTAGGTTTGGGATGCTTTTAATTTGGATGTCTACTCCAAATCCATATCAGTTACATGCGTTAGAGTTAAAAAAAAAAAAAAAGGTAATATTTTCCTTCTAGAATTGTTGCAAAAGTGAATTTAGGAGGAAAGAAAATTAGCCCGAGTTTTCGTTTAAAACGGCTAGTTCTCCTTTAGTATTAGCTCGTTCACCTGCTATAAATTAAACCATCCAGTCTCAGCTATGCTAGATCCCCAGACCTCTATATAAACAGTCCTGGACCTTTCCAAATGGGGTCAATGAGAGAAAATTTCCAATAGGTTGTCAATTTCATGTGAGAGATATGTTAGCAAGAGTGAGGGACAGATAGACGAGAAAGTTCATTCTTCTCTTTGCTTATATATTCATCGCGCCTCATTGTGGGGAATGTTTTCCTTTTGTAGGTTAGTTTAGAAGAAATGTAACATTAAATCACTTCCCAGGACCAGTCTTGATCTGTAAAAAAATCAAGAAAAACTCTTTCCAAATTTGCCATTAGAATGATCAAAATTCTAAAGCAACTACAAGAGTTGGTAAAAGAAAGAATTTCAAAATATTCAACTAGAAGAAGTTGAATTGATTTAGGTCTGTAAAGAAATACATACCAAGATTTAGGTCGTCTTGGTCGAATTACGTGGTTTTGATCCCAACTTGTCGAGTTGGACACTTAGGTTGTTGGACCCCTAATGTCTCAACCCGAATTTTGGTTTAGCTTAGGTTTATTTGCCTTGATTTCTGTCTTTATTAGTTAATTTGTGTTTTGGGTTAAAAAAAAACACAAGTTAAAGACCGTCTAGGGTATGACGGGATGCCTAATACCTTTCTGTCATATAAATTATCACCCAAATCTGAATCTCATGTTCCGTAGATTATGAAGTTTTAATTGGACATCAAATTGAGGGTGTTCTTATTTTTCCTTCTTTTTAATTATTTTAACCCCAAAAGAATGAGATGGCAACTCGAGAACACCCTTGGTCATTTTTGGAAGGGGTCTGTGGCAGTGACGACTTTGTTGGGGACTTGATGAATAAGAGGACTAACCTCAAATTAACTTGTTTTGTGATTTTTTTATTTTTTATCTTTTATGTGTAAAAAATTTTGTATGTTTACGTGCATATTTTGTGTTAACGCATTTCATTTCTTATTTTAGAGGCCATAAACACTCAATGTTATCCCAGCCCCCTCCCTCCTCCCCCCCCCCCCCCTTTTGAGGGTAACAGTTGAAGCACTCGAACTTTTTAGCTGCGAGGTGACTTTCAACTAGCCAGAAATACTAGGAGCTTCCTAGTTTCTCTATAAATAATTTATACAGGTACTTATGACCACCCAATATTAACTGTTGAAGTTATGAGTGAGAGGTATATCGTGCAAATTGAGACAATTACCAAAGACAAAAGCAACACACACATAGACTTGTTATGGGTATTTTCCCTTTAATGAGAGCATGCATCGTCGATCTTAGGGTTTACAGGCTGAAAAACTACCCGGTACACCTTAGAATCGTCTGGTACTCTCGATAAAGAGAAATTGCCAGGTCCCTGGTGAACCGGTCAGTACATTCCAACAAGTGTACCGCACAGTTCAAAGGATTATGTAAACGGGCCAATACACTAATCCTTATCATTAGATACATGCCTTGTACCGGCCTGTAAGCATGAAAATGTACCAGCCTTGTACTACTATGAACCTGTAATCATGCTTGTCGGCCGATTCATTCGTGCACCGGCCGATATGTTCTAGGGATTTATACTTAAAAACTTTTATATCTTGAAAACGCCGGTACACTCACCAATTATGCCCCCCGGTCGAAAGGTTTATCGGCCGGTTTGCAAGTTGGTTATTTTCCATGCCATGGTGTGTCTAAAGTGGTGCACTTACGTGCGTCCTTTGAATGAGTGATCTATCTAGGCTAGTTTTTCCATTTGAATCATATTTCCTCTCCCTATGTTTCCTAAGGTAAAACAAAAAAAATCAAAACCAAAAAAATTAACATACTCTCTTCGTCCCAAAAAAAAATTGCTCAATTTTGACTTGGCATGCTTATTAAGTACATATTATGTGTTTTCTATTCTATCCCAAGAAGGAAGTGGGCCAGGAGTGAGAAAATAGGTTGGTGAAGGATTAAATGTGCAGAGAGATATAGAATAAAAAATATTATAAGCGTAAACATGAAAAAACACCTATAGAATCTTTCTTAATTTGAAAAGTGATTAATTTTTTTGAGACAGCCCAAAGAAGAAACATGATAAATTTCTTAGGTACTGGAGGGAGTAAAAATTTGGAAAAAAAAAAGTAAAAATATTTTTAACTCTTAAAAGTTTTCCTAAGGGTTAGCATTTTGTAAGCCATGTTTTACTTCTTTAAAAGAAAAAACATTGAAAAAGTAAAAAATATTTCTAGGAAACTTACTTAGGGTTCAACTAAGATGGATTTTGTGTCTTGTTTATTTAGGAAATCTAAGAGTCCATTCTTAGCAATTGAGAGCATATACAGATAATTGCCTATGTTTAGAACCGTTGAACTTACCAACAACTTCGAGAAAATATACGAAGGATGATTTGAATTATAGCTTGGAGGTGTATCTCACTAACATTTCTTTTTTGCACTTGGAAGTGGTGTGATCTTTGTCTTTTCAAGCTCAAAATCAAATTTTCAATTTCTTTGATATTGAATGTCATAACCTAATAGAAGAACTTAGTTTTGAATTTAAAGACTCATGTGAAAATTCAAGGGACTATTAAGAAAAGACCAACTTCTTTTCTTTGCCAACCCCTCGCAACCAACTCATTAGAAGCAAGACATTCCCTATCTGATCTGATGATCCTTAAAGATATGAGGTTTCACATTGATGTCTAGACTCTCTCTTATTCACTGCTCACTCAATCTTTTCTAGCATGTATCACTTAAATCCTAGAAAAACCCGGTCAACTTGAAACCCTAAAATAAGGTGTAAAGTTGTATATGACTTCTGGAAGCATTCCCAGGAATAGGAGGCCATCGTTTGGCCACCATATATGATCATGATTACCCTATACTTGATATTCCCACTTGCTAGTCCTTTTGAGCCTAGATACTTTGGTTTTTCTTTTATGAAGCATATGTTCCAAGAATTGTCATTCAAGTTAGACTCAATTTGGAAATGACTTTTTTCTCATCTGAACCAAACTCTTAATGATAGAGTGGATGATCAGTCAAAATTGATAATTCTTTGTTCATGCTTGAAAAAAAAAGTGAAAAAGAAGTTTTGAGAAAACGAAGGGAAAAAACAAAAATTAAAGGTATTGAAGAATGATTCTCAAGTTTTGACCCACATATGACATTGATAGAATTTGAATAATAAATGCACAGCATGTTCAATGATTTGAACTATGTCAGACTTAATATACCCAAAAAAGATACATAGGCAGCTTATTGATCATCTATGAGTAGTCTCCATTGGCACGCATGGGGCTTTGGTTACATATTTAGTTTTCTAAGCCTTATTACCATTTGTTTCTTAGTTGACACCGTAGGGCCTACATAAAGTCTTTCTTGAGGTTATGCTTGTTTGAGGAAGTTAAATGCTCTTTTACATTTTGATCAGGCCTAAAAAGATCAAAATAATGAAAAAAAAAAGATTTTGGCCCTTGCACCTTTTTGAGCTTTCACTGATTTATAGCTTGTATGATGATCCTCTCATTCCTAATTTCTTGACCTAACCTACATGCCCTATTTGGTACGGTCCAATCACTTCAACAAGTTCACTTGTAACCTTTCGATATCATTACCATCACTTCGGCGATAAGATGATAAGCCTTATGAATTTATCCCATTCCTTATGACCTTTCTACCACACTTGATAATTAGTAACTTTTTCTTAGCCTAGTCACATGCATTGACCTATTGGCTACTCATATTGGCCAACCTTATCTTGGCATAACAACCTGTACACCTACATTTCCATATATCCTCACTACCCTCTTTTGTGCCCAACATTTTCATGCTAGTCTTGAGAATTCGACCTCGTGTCTTTAAGTTAAGAATTAACTTTTTTTGTCAAAGTGACTGACACTTAACGATAAGAGATTGAAACATTCTCGACAAGAACTTCAGTAGTCTTCCACTCTTTGGGTGGAGATAGATGTTGTCAAAAGAATGGGTACCATTACCATCAATTTTGATGACATATTGATTTGTCCAAAAGAAAAACATAAGAGATCTTGAAGTGGGTGTTCAATTTTTATTGTAGACAACTCTTTTTCTAGATCTTTTTAGTAATTTATGTTCAGCTCTATAAATAAATAGACTTTATTATTTAATGTTGGATGTAAACCTGATAATAAGTGATAGGCCTTATTTACTTAATTCAGCTTAGTCAGTCCAGTCCAGTAGTCTATATGTCTGTTATCAGTTTAGCCCAAATTAATTAGGCCCAGTTCATTGGATAACTAGCCTAGTTATAAGTTAGGCTTAATCCAATTTAAGATCAAGAGATTGTGATTAATTGAATGACTTAAAAATATCTTGTGATTTATCCTTGATACATGTGATTAATCTTTAATTTATATGAGCTATGAATATCCTTGATACATGTGATTAATTTTTTAGGACAAGCTTTTTCTTCCTAGAGCTTGTATACCATTTGCTTCCTTAGAATTGGTAGATCATCTTTAAGGAAAATTAAGCACTTCATATCCACTTCTAAAAATTCTTAAGCCACCCGCATCGAGGATCAGTCTCAAGGAGTTCCTAAGTCTTCTAGGCAAGCACATTCAAGAGTTAATTTATTAGCTTTCTAGTGTAGAAAATCAAGTAGAATTGTCTCTTCATCCCGTAGTCACATTTCTATTCAAAAACACAAAAAGAGTCTTTTTCATTTCTTTTTCTACTTTTAGGACCGAATTATAGATTACCTCCCGTAGGATCAGAGTCAAACTACGGTGGTCTTGTTTTCGATTATTCTGATCAGATATGTTAGCAAAATGACCCTTGATGTCGAGTTCAAGCTAAAAAATATTTCAAAAAAAAAACATAGGGTTAGTTTATCATGTTTTCCATGCTATGTGTTCTTCAGGCCAAAATTTATTAAATAGTGAAGTAGAGATCGAAAGGGCGCGGCCGTGCCTAACATCTTCCTGTTGCATAACTTAGTCCTCTAATCCCTCCCTTGGTTTCGATAAACTAGTCATCCTTTTGGACACCTTTGAGTCATCTATAGATTTCTCTTATTTTCTTAAATTAAATAAGATGTCGACTCCGAATAAAATCCTTTCGGGGACTTTTTCGAGGCGGTTCACCAAAGTCGCGACTCTGCTGTGGACTAAAATCTAAGAGGACTAGACTTGAAAAGTTTTTATTGATTTTTGACCTTGTTGTATTTTCTTTAGTATTTTGTGGTATGTACAATATGACATAATTGTGGTACTTGCGCTTTTATTTTCATTCCTCACACACTCGCACGTCTCACCCTAACCCACCCATTCGAGAGCGACAATTGAATCCCTTAGTCCTCTTGGTCATAAGGCAAACTTTTGATTAAGTTCTCAACTCCATGATCTAATACTAAAGATTCCTTTTGGTTTCTTGGTAGATCAAATGACTTGTATACGTATTGGTGTCACCCATTATTAACTTCCTAGTTATGGGCGGGAAGTATACGGTACAGTTAAACCGATGGGGTGACCTTTTAGACCGGTATTCTAAGGAGAAAACCTCACATTCGGACCATTCAGTGTTCTACCCTTTGTTAGGAGAAGATGTGTATTGGCCTATGGCATGTTGGCAGGGAAACCACGAACACTTTAACCTAAGCTGGTAATTTCATAAAAAAAAAGGGAGACTCTGACAAACTGGCCGGTTAGCCGCGCTCCAAACCGGATCATTAGTTTGTGCATTACTTAAAAAAAATTGAAACTGGCTGGTTTACACCCTGATCCAACCCATTGACCAACTAGCCAGTTAACCCACCAAGTTACCGAACGATTATTCAGAATCCTAACATTTAAAAAAAATTCAAATATAAAACATCCGACCCACTAACTTACCGGCCGGTTAAACCACCACATTACCGGAAGGTTAGTCAGAACCATCCATGCTCCTGAATATTTTTTCAACACATCCTAGAGCACCGACCAATCGGCCGGTTAAACTCCCGAGTGACTGAACGATTAGTCAAAACTTGCCCTGTCCCAGAATATTTTCAAGTCAAACCCTAGACCCAGTGACCAAATTGTCTGTTAACCTACAAGGTGACCAGACGGTTAGTTAGAACCCTAACCTTCCCCAAATTTTCTAAAAAACCATGATTATCTCACTTACCAACTGCCTAGTTAATCCACAAGGCTAACCGGATGGTTAGTCCTTACCTCACTTTTCCAGAAATTCTCCAAAATTTCAGAATTACTTATTGAACCACCAGACAGTTAACCCGCAAGGTTGACCGGCCAGTTAATCATTATTCAGTTTCTATATAGGTATAAATTGGTCAGTTTAATGTTTTATTATGTGGTGTGCTCATGTGCATCCCAACGATTGTGTGGTCCTAACTTCTCCATTGAGTCATGTGTTCTCTGCCATTTTCTAGAGTAATAAAAAATTATAATATGTATATGCATCCTCCGATTATGTAATCCTAATATCTTCGCTGAGTCGTCCTTTCTTTCTTCTTAGTTCTTAAAAAAAGAAATAAAAAACTCAAAGAAATTCAAAACAAATTAAAAAAAGAAGTAAAAAAAATCTCTCTATTAGAAGTCTTTTTTAGGGTTTGAGTCAAATAGAGTTTGTCTTTCTAATAAGTCTAGGAGTCCAAACTTAACCAGTCGAGAGCATGTAAAAAACTTTTCATGAGCAAGGGACGATTGCCCGATTCCATATTGGTTGAAATTTATAATTGACCAATCACTTCGAGGAGTTATACAACAGATGATTTTGAATTTATGTCTAGTGGTCTATCTCGTTAATACTTCTTCTTTGCACTTGGGGGTGGTGACTATTGTTTTTTTAAGCATAAAAATTAAAATTTCATTTTCTTCAAAATTAAATGTCAAAAAATCTAATGGGAGAATTTGGTTTAAAACTTAGACATTCGAGCAAGAATTTAGGAAACTACCATGAAAAGGCGATGACTTCTTCTATTGGCCAACCTCTCATGATCCTTATTCACCAAAAGCAAGACTAATCCTAAAAGACAATGAGGTATCATATGGATGTCAAGATTCTCTCATATGCAAAGCTCACTTACTAGTATGGGCCAATTATCTTGAAAACAAAAGGGGAAAAGAAAGAAAAAGTTTGCTAGGCTGAAAACCCTGAGAAGGGCTGTTTAGGCAAAAGTTAGGGCACCAAAAGACAAAAGAAGAAAAAGAGATCTCAAAAGAATGTAGGTTTGCATGAGTCTTCTTTGAAATAAACATTCTTGATAATTGGAGGCCACAGATTGGCAACCACATGTCATCCTGAATTACCGTATACTAAAATTTTATCACTTGCGAATCCTTTGTGCTTAAGCAGTTTGGCTTTCTTTTCAAAAGCCTATATTCCAAACCTTGGGGTGGGTCATGTCTTGGTGTGTGCCTATGTCCTAAGTATTGTTGTAGAGTCAACTCCACATTTCTAAAGGTTTCCCCCTCATAGGAAGCATAAGTCTTGAATATACATGAGAAGTAAAATCATGATGGTCATTTGTTCGATCTTGAAAGAAGAAACAATTGTTGAAAAAAAAAAGGAGAGAAATTGAAATAGTTGGAGAATGATTATAAAAAATTCAGCACATAGAATTGCCATCGACTGAGTTTGAAGAATATGTATATATATATATCCAGCTGATCTGTTCTGAACGACATCCGACCTGATTCCCCAATGGGGATACGTAGAGACAGCTTAGTCTCCTTCTAGGCTCAGTCTCCATGGATACGTACTAGGGGCTTTGGTTTCATATTTTGATTTTTGAGCTTACTTACCATTCGTTTCATAGCCCACAACCTTCCATACATTGTGTCCCATATAAACTCCTCCTTAAGGTTATGATAATTTAAGAGAGACAATGGCTCTCCCACATTTTGATGAGGTCAAAAAAATAAATGAAAATAGAATAAGCAGATAATGGTCCATGCACTTTTTTGAGCATGCTACATCCTGACACAATATGTTCACCTTCATATTAGCTTGTTTGCGGATTGTTTGCTGACCCTTCAATTCCTGATCTCCCGAATCTGAGGTGTTCACCTCCTTGTGGCCTGATGAGGACCCACCTTTCTTCATGAGCTATCTGGCCTACCCTATCCTATACGGCAACCATGCTTTGTATGACAGTTTTATATATTTTCTACCACTTCAATGATTATATGAAAGCCTTGCAACTTTATCTTGTGCCTTCCTATTATGCACTTGATAGTCATGTACTTTTGCTCAGCCTAGGCATATACGTTGATGTGTTAACTAACCCTGGGCCCAGACTCCATCAGCCTCATAGCTTATACAGCCTCCCAGCAAACACGTTAGCCTCATAGCCATACACTGACATATCCATACACCGACATATCCATACATCCTCACTATCCATCTTTTAGGCCCAACCTTTTTGTGGTAGTTGTGAGGATTCAAACTTGAGTGTTTAAGTTGAGCAATAAATTATTCTGTGGAGTTGCATGACATAAAATGATGAGGAATTAAAAAAAAAACTAATAAAAAACTCCAGTGATCTTCCTCCCTTCGAGTAGAGATAAATGTCTCAACTGAGTGGGCACCACTGCCTTGAGTTCTAAATGATAAACTGATGTATGATAAAGAGAATAAATCTCAAAGTGAAAGGTTAATTCCTCATAATGGGTAATCAAAGTGATTTTCAATTTAAACATGCTCTCGAACAATGAAAGGATACTATCTTCGTCATAAGTTCTTCTTTACAGATGTCTAGGGGCTCCCTGCGAGTCTCCCCTCCTGCTAGTCGTAATAAGGGGGTTTTCTTTTGATCCATTTCCATTAGGGTTATGTAGAGTCAACCTTACTTACACTTTGGTCTAAGGGCTCCCTATAAGTCCCTCTTCACGACAGTCATGATAGTACCTGTCTATCTCAAGTTAATTACTTGGTCAGTCTTGTCCATATTCATTTCGTCTAGAGGCTCCCTAGGAGTCCCCTTTCACGATAGTTAGGATCGTGTCTGTCTATTTTCTTTTTGTGCTCACCAAGGGGCTCCACATGAGATCTCCTCTCATGACAGTCGTCATAGAGTCCATCATTTTCCAGTTCATTGCATACTCACTGTAGTCAACATGCATTTTGTGAAAGGGGCTCCCTGTGATATCCCTTTCAAGACAGTCGTGATAGAGTCCATCATTTTTCAGTTTATTGCATAGTCCGTTTTGCCTGTATACATTCTTGTTGAGAAGCTCCATGTGATTCCCCTATCTCGACGACACTCAGGGTCAGTGTCTTTGTCTCTGTCTCATCTAAGTCTAGATTTTAGAATTTTGTCTCCTACCCTTAGTCTTCAAAGAGAAAAGCTTAAAAAATAGATAAATAAAATATGATTCTTGTTTCTCAATCACCTCCTATCTTTTTCTTTCTCCATGTTCAGTTTGTGTCGGAGGGTATTTGACCCTTTCTTCAGGTACGTGAGAGTCGCGCATAGTCTTTTTCGAATCCGGTTTGAACTACATTAGCTTAATTCCTTTTGGATGAGGGTATGTAGGCAACCTCCATAGGGTGCAGAAATTTCCCAGTCCAAGTCTATGTCTAAGGGTATATAACCTTCAATTTAGGTGAGTACGTGTATGTCACGACCCGAACCCACGGGTGAGCCCGTGAACCAGGTCCATGACTGGCCGCAGGCCATTACGCTTCCACCAAGGGCTCTGCCAGGCCTTACTCACTAAAAACCAATACACCTACGATGGAAACTAATTCTTATACAACTCCAAAAGTAAAAAACTTCAGTTTTAATCTTAATACAAATAGAAATTTACCCACAATTATGAAATTGTCTGTAACGGCAACAACTACTCTACTAGAAACCCAACAACTACTAAACGTCATCTAGTGTAGTCTTTGGAACTCCACTCTAAATTCTAATCCCGCTCGTCATCCTTGCCTTACTTTTTAACCTGAAATGATAAGTAAGGAATGAGCTTTAACATGCTCAGTAAGTAACCAGTGATTCAACTAGCTGAACTATAGCACGTCAAAATAGTAAGTTAGGTTACAATATAACAATTTTATGAGATGAAATCATGGAGTAAATAATCATTTCTACAAGAAATCATTATGCAAAACGCAATAGAATAAAGGGAAAAATCTGAGGGAATAAAAAAGTCAGTTAACACAAAAACGTCATTACCGAATTGTTCCAACCAACACCGCTCAAACGATATGCTGCAATCGGCATTTGGTCCCACTGACTTGGACCCGTCAGTGTACATTGTCCCACTAACTTGGACTCGAAATTCCATATTCGGATGATAATCATAGTGGAAGCAGGGGCGACCACTTTAAGTAGTAATGTGCATTACGTCAACGTACAACTCCCCGTTGACCAGGGTCCACAATCTAATTTTCTCCCGTTAAATATGGGGCAAAGCAATCGAGTAAGCAAAAATCACCTTTCCGTCTATCACGATATAATCCTTCAATCACGGATGGTCAAACCATCTCACAACATATTGATAATTTTCCAAACATTTCGTAATCACAATAGATCAACATCTAAACATCTAATTTGCACCAAGCGCTTTAAATCCAAAATCCATTGTAACTTCAGACAAAATATCATTTACGTGCTGATTCGATTTTTAACGAGAAATTAAGTATTGCCACAAGCTTTTTGAAAAAATTCTTTTCTCCAAGGCAATAGCAGGTAAATAGTCAAAATAGTTCATAACTGATAAACAGTGCTTATCAAAAGCTTATCAAAAGTCACTTACAAAACGGCTAACCGAAACGGAAGTTTTTATCTTAATTTGATCTGAGTATCTTCTACCGTATCTGAATAATTGAATCAGTAATAAATTAATTCTAGACACTCAACTATGTGTTTTCACTTAGTTCGCCACTGGTGTGAAAATTACCATAACATCCCCAGTACTTGGTAAAATTACCCAAACACCCCCTCTCATATTCAAACTACCAAAACATCCTTCTCGTAAGTAAAATAACCAAAATATCCTTATCATATGTGAATTTATGCAAAAATACCTTTTACACGTAAAATTACCAAAATACCCCTTCCGGGTGATAAATTATCAAAATACCCCATGGGAGTTCTTGGCACCGAAAAAATCTTAAAATACTATTTTAAGCATCCCAAAGTTATTTTTGGGTTAAAAATATTTTAAAAAGTTTTTGCCCGAAAATTTTGAACTAGTGTCCGGATATAGCGCTTAAAAGTTAGTTCAGCTAAAAATAACTATCGGCCTCAGAATGGTACAAATTTTAAAAAATGAAACATCTCAGTAAATTAAGGTTTTCATAAAATTTCTAGATTAAAATAGCTAGGTTTTCTATGCTAAATAATTCAATAATTCTTTCTAGTCGGTACCCTAATATAGCATCCTTCGCGAACACCGAAAATTTCTAAAAATTTCCAGAACGTAGATCTCATAAATTGTCACTTTACATTACTTGGTCAAAATGAGCCCAGAAATGACCTTCAAAAATCGCTTATTAAATTGCTGTAATACACGATATCTGCTCAAATGTTACACGACCAACAACGCTAAAAATAGCAAAGGATATTAAAAACTCTCAAAGCTTTAGAAAACACACTATTTTAGCTAATATTACTGTAAAATTTTCATAATTTAAGAACTTAAGTTACTATTTTAAAATACACCAGAATCCCTTGGATAGACAAAATCATTTGGCATGCTTTCCAAAGTCAAAAAAATCTCAGAAAATTCCACATTATGGGTCTTTTGCACTTTATCAAAATAAAATTTTAAACATGTTTTAAAAATTAGAAGGGAAACTGCTCGAATAGTAAAAGGTTTTAGCTACATTTTTGGTTCACTCCCAGCTTCTTCTTCCTCTCGCTAGCCCTATTTTTCCTGTTATAAAGACATACATAACCCACTTACAGTCACACAACCACACTACTACCCACCTATACACACACTAAAATACCTACACCCACACTAATACACCTACAACACACATATATACACCTTATATACATACCCAATGACACACATATACACCACATCCAAAAACCCACGAACTAAAACACACACACACACCTGTACGCTCAGCACACCTACACACACTAAAACACACAAACTAAGCCCACAACAACCACTAAATTCACTTATACACATTAAAGCTCCTCCTTCTCTCTCTAGAAGAACCTCCTTCTACTGTTTTGATACTGCCAAGGAGGGGTTGAGATACTCTTCCTCCCCTCTCCCCCACCACCCCTCTCTCTCCTTCTCAGTTTCTAGCCTCCCCGACCATATTTTCCTCTCAAGCCCAGCCACCAACAGTTCCGTAGTCGGACGACCACTTGCTACCATCGAAGTAGCTCTCTCTTGATCACTTCTTAGGCCCGGCCTTATACGACAACGTCACTGCCTACCACCATGGATTCCAAGATCCAGCTCTTGACTTCTCTCTCCATAGCCTCCAGTTTTACTTTATTTCTCTCTTCTAATTTTCAGTTACATTTTATTCCAAGTGGAAGTCTAGCTAGATATGGGTTTTAATTTGTTGTTAGATTTCTTCTTTATGTTTTTATTCTTGTTTCTCCCTTCTTGCTTTTGTTCTTCAAGGGGTAGGGGGTGGGGTGGGGTGGGGGGATGGGGGTGAAGAGAACAGGTTTGTTGGGTATGGAATCTGTTAGTTGTTGTTTTCTCTTTTTTGTTCTGTTAATCTTTCTGTGTTTGTGAAGAGAGGAGGATAGAGTTAAAGGTGAGGAAGATGGCCGGGGAAGTGGGGTATGGAGATTGGATCTTTTGGCTTGTGAAGAACTGTGGCGTTGACGGTGTTGTTTCAGGTTTTTGCTGGATTTTGCTAAAGTGGTGCAGTCCAGTTCACCGGATTTGCAGCGATGGTGCTATGTTGAAAGGACTGGATATGACTTTCTGTCCCCCATCACAAAAAGTCTTGGATGTTGGGCGAAGGAGCTAATATTGGGCAGGAGCTAGTTACTCTTTTTGATCTTAGAGAGGGATCTACGATAAAACTACTTTATTTTAATATCTGTATTAAAAAAAAATAGGTGTAGTACTTTTAGATCTATCAAGGTGAGTTTCTTGATGATACTTGTATTGTTTTAGTGTAGATTTATCTGGTCTTCTTAGAAAGTAGTTTAGCTACTCTTGTAACTAAGAAGATGTAGCGCTCCAGGAAAGTAACTTGCTTACTCTTGTAACTTGGTTCGCATATTTATATCATCATTCTCCTGTTTAACCAAAACAAAAACTAAAATAAAGAGGGAAAGATTACCTTCCAAAAATTCTCCAATTTCTCATCTTCTTTTTTCCTCTCTCCTTCCATTGTCTATCTCTCTCTCTCTCCTCTCTCTCTCTCTCCACTGCCTCTCTCTCTTTCTCTTTTCCTTCTTTTCCTTTCCTCTTCTTCTTTTCCTTCTTTTCCTTTCTTTCTTCCTCTTCTCTTTTCTTCTCTCTTGCCCGAAACTCCCCCCTATTTTTTTTGCATATCCATGCCTGAAACAATTGGGTTAGTCACCTCAAGCAAGAGGTGGCAACCATGCTAAGACAGAACTTACACACGCACACGTGCACTATATTTTTAAAATTTACAAATTAAACCCCCACACTTGTGTAATTGCACTTGAGCCCCAAATTTATTTTAATCTCTATTAATTTAATTAAATGTTGCTAAAAATATATACTATCACTTTTTTATTATTTTTCATCACTAACAAAATATATAATTTACATTTATACCCCCAAAGTTTCCATATTATATTTTAACCCCACAATCATTTAAACTTCCATACGCTACTAATACCTGAATATTGCTCAAGATTATCAGCCATTTATTTTTTGGATCACAGATAATTATTTTAAATAACTTAAAAAGTGCGGGTTGTTACAGTGTAGGTCACATACATCCCCCATTTTTTAATTCCAAATCCAGTCCGAGAGTATTATACTCTCAGTCCAACTTAGCACGTGAAAGTCACGTGTAATATTTTTTTCAGTCCCAATCTAAGTCCATTATCAGATGGTATAAACCCTCAGTCCAGGGCGATATGAGGATGGCATACCTTCTTATTCCAGTTTTGTTCTCAGTCCAATTCCAATTCGGTTGGCGTATCCACAAAATTCCTGTGCGCCCTCTCTACGAATTCATGTGTGCCCCTAGAAGTTCATGTCCCACCGCTTTTAAATATTATTGGCTCCGATTTTTGCTCATGAGTCTTTTTTTTGTGCCTAAACATATATATGCTATCACGCGTTGTTGGCTCTGACTTCTACGCATGAAGAGTCCAATCGCTACCAAGTGTCGATCGCTCTGATTTTTAAACATAAGTCTTTTTCATGTACCTAAATATCCATCCATTTTTACGCGTTGTTGGCTCAACTTTGAATGACATCTCTCTCCCGAACTATGCTTGTCTGATTCTTTTTCAGGGACGTGTAAGAAACCTTACAAAGGTCAGATCTCATATTTGTGTGAGTCTTTGAGTCTGCCTTAGTTGCTGTGGTCTTTTTCATATTTACATTACCAAAATGTGTCGTCTTTTTACAGTGATGTTCACTCGCACTCGAGCTCTCTCACGGAGGGGCTCTATAGACACCCAATTTTCATAGTTTATTTTATCTTTTTATTAATTTTTTTTGGGCTTTATAAATAAATATAGTTTATAATTTAATGTTGGGTGTAAACCTGATAATAAGTGATAGGCCTTATTTACTTAATTTGGCTTAGTCAACCAGTCTAGTAGTCTATCTGTCAGTCCAGTCCAATCAGTTTAGCCTAAATTAATTAGGCCCAGTCTATAGGATAACTAGCCTGGTTAGTTAAGTTTAACCCAAGTTAAGGTCAAGAGATTGAAATTGATTAGATGATTTGAAAATATCTTGTACTTTACCCTTGATACATGTGATTAATCCTTAATTTAAATGAGATATGAAGATAATTTCCAAATCTGGTACATCCCATGTAACAAATTATAGATAATAACCGAATTAGGGCCTAATAATGCCTCGAAATTCGGAAAAATATTTTTATGATGTAAGATGAACAATTCAATTTTTTTAATTTGTGATTTTTATCAAATATTATGTCCTATCATCAAATCACAGATTGATATCGTCATCTTTAACATTTCTGGCGTCCCAGACATTTATAAATAGAACTCTTGGCCTTCGTTTCTTCGGACCAACTTTTTTCTTCCTAGAGCTTTTATACCATTTGCTTCCTTAGAAATGGTAAATCATCTCTAAGGAAAATTTAGCACTTCATATCCAGTTTTAAAATATTCTTCAGCCACAAGCATCGAGGATCCATCGCAAGTAGTTCCTAAGTCTTCTAGGCAAGCATATTAAAGAGATAATTTTATTAGCTTTCTAATGAACAATATCACGTATTTATCT
Source organism: Escallonia herrerae (assembly GCA_033070095.1). Classification (NCBI taxonomy): domain Eukaryota; kingdom Viridiplantae; phylum Streptophyta; class Magnoliopsida; order Escalloniales; family Escalloniaceae; genus Escallonia; species Escallonia herrerae. The sequence continues at coordinate 264,311 of JAVXUP010000266.1, read as the reverse complement.
CATAGTCACGTTTCCATTCGAAAACACAAAAAGAGTCTTTTTCATTTCTTTTTGCATGTCTAGTACCAAATTGTAGACTACCTATCATTAAGATCAGAGTTGAACTATGGTGATTTTGATTCCAATCCGTCTTATCGAATACGTAGGCAACTCGACCCCTGATGTCGAGTTCAAGCCAAATATATATATATATATATATATATATATATATATATATATATATATATATATATATATATATATATATATATAATAATAATAATAAACTTAAGGTTATTTTATCATGTTTAGTGTGCTATGTGTTCTTCAGGTCAAAATTCAATAAAAATGAAGTAGAAACTCAAAGGATGCGGCGGGTGCCTACGGTCAATCCTCTATGTCTTGTGTGATTTCCTTTTTGTTGTAGGTGTACTACGGTCAATCCTCTATGTCTTGTGTAGCAGCTTCATGTAGTTCTCCTTTCTTAATCTGTCTTCTTTCAACTCATTGGATTGTCAGTATTGTCCGCATGTATTTTTGTTTTGTTTAGGGGCTCCATGAGATTCTCCACTCCTACTAGTGAGGATAGTCTATGTCTCTCTATGTATAATTTTTAGGGGCTCCCCGAGTCCCTTTTATAGCAGTTAATACTCTCTTTCTTTGCATACAATTTTGTTTAGGGGCTTCATAAGATTCCCGTCTCCTGACAAGTGTTTATCTTTTCACCCCGTGACAGTTAGGATAGTGTATTTCTTCGTTGACCCGCTCCTTTGCATTGTCAGTTTCTTCGGCATGCATTTTTATCTAGAGGCTCCATGTGATCCTTCTCTCCTAATAGTCAAAATAGTGTCTATCTATGTGTCTTTTTTGTATTTACCTTAGCGCTTCTTGTGATTCCCCTTTCTTGATAGTAATGATACATTTGTCTTAGTTTGTCCAGTCTATTACATGATCAATACTATCTGCATGCATTTTCGTCTAGAGGCTCCGTATGATTCCCCTCTCATGACATTTAGGATAATGTCAATCTATGTTCACCCAGTTCATATTGAAATTCATTTCACGATTCTTCATGCGAAGTTGCTTAGAGCCACCAGTAAAGTGGCGCTGCAAAGTAAAGAAGGAAGGGATATAATCTTGACTGGATTCATTGATGTACTAAGAAAGCAGAAATCATGATTATATCACCTTCGTTAGTACATCAATGAATCCAGTCATGTTTGGAGAACATAAATGGATTGTGGTACCCAAGCAGGAATCATGGTAGAACATGACTTGATCATGAACCCATGCCTTAGAACATGACTTTATCATGGTAGAACATTAACAGAAATGCATCTTTGTGTGATAAATGCATCCTTTGCTGAGCTTCAAAATGCCCAGCTCTGAAAGCTCTATATATTCATTGAAATGCAAAGTACTTGGAACACAACAGGTTTGACAAAATGCCTCAGTAAAAGTTTCGTTTTTATGTATTGTATTTGTCACATGTTTATTGCTGCAATTTGTTTGGAAAATTGGGTTTTAGTCTTATATATGAAATTGGGGCAGGCAGTTGTTCCTTTCATATCAGCATGATGATCATAAAAATAGTGGATAAAGAAGACTTTATACATCATGTGGAGTTTGTCGAGGCTGCTAGCGAAAACGAACAATGAGATTACATGTTCAAACAGAAATGAAGCACAAACTTGGAATAGTATCTTGTATCTTTAGCCATGCTATTGAAAGTTACTGGAATTGCTTCAATCACATGTTAAGTGCATTAAACTTGGAATAGGCTGTTTTCTTGCTTCCTTTTCGAGATCCCTTTTAATCTCTTGCAATTTGCAGCTGGTTTATGTGGGTATCTATAGCTCAATATGTTTTAATAGTGGTACTGGTGCCCGCGGCTATCTTTCCCACTAGTTAGCTGAAAGTTAAGGTTGTACAATCAAGTTGATTTTGGACTGTTGATTAGTTATAATGACAGTGAAAATGTGCTTTCTTTAGGGCTTTGTTTGGATTCATCTCATTTTTTCAATAATGTCATCTTCTTGCATTTCAATGAAAAAAAGCGTGGCGATTGATGACCATTTTTATTTATATTTTCTGCCAGTTGAGGTATGTGGATGTCTGTTAAATTGACCATTACTTTTTCTGTCCTTTCTATTTTGGTCCTAGTACGAATCTTCTTTGTATTTGGTATCAACTAGCCTAGCTGTTTCTCTGACTGCTTGGTTCGTAAGGGAGCAAAGTCATTTGGTACTTGCTATTTGTGCTTCTGAGCTTGCATCCTATACTTGTTTATGTTAGATGCATGTTGCAGTGGAAAATCACATGTTAAAATCTTTTTCCCCGTAATTTAGCTCAAAACTTTAACCTTTTAAATATATGAATTTTGTGTGTCCATTTTCATAAAACCAGATGTGTTTGTTTCCCTTCTAATTGTTAGCAGAATTATTAACTGCTGATTATAGTTCAGTAATATGTGATCTTGCTGATGGCCTAATAATGTGTTATTGAGCTAGAGGCGAGTCTTTGCATGTGTCGAGGTCCTGCAGATTTTAGAATCAGGGTTACTGAAGAAGCCAAAAAGGAGCATGTAACATATGGGTTGATTATAAGCTCTTTTTTGCATCTTTTGACTTCACATGAATTTGTTTTTCTTCCTTGGATGTAATTGCAGGAGGAGATGGAACAAGAGTTGGCAATCAGCAGAGGGTGCAGAACCAATGAATGAGGATACAATTGTTGAAAAGGTTCTTGACCCAAATCAAGTTATCTACATCGCCGCGGGACTAATCAACATTCTAGCTTGTTCTCATTCAAGCGTCAAATAGAAATGGAGTTGGATGAGACAGAGAAAAGGGCAGAGCAAGTCAAACAACGATCAAATGAGTTGGCTACAGAAATTCAAGAATTGATGGCTTCACAAAGGGAGAAGTTGTCGATCAATGTTTCAGTTACAACACAAATAATTGACACAAATGGTAATTGTGACAACACTGAAATTGTCACATATTTGAAATTTTGACAACACCGAAATTGTCACACATTTGAAATTGTGACACCATTGTTTTTGTCACTTGATAGATTTAGTGACAAGGTCTCTTGTCGCTGGATCTCAACCCAAGTCAATTGGGAGGTTTCTTTTGTGACAACATGGGGTTCTAGTGACAACATTTGAGAATATTTAGTGACAACAAATTTGTCTCTGAATATGATGAATCAGTGACAACTTTGGTGTTGTCACACAGCTCTAAGATTTTGTGACAACTTTTTTAATGTCGTCACTTATAGTCTTTAGTGACGGGCCTATAGTGACAATTACTGTCACAACAAATTCTCGTCACTATAGCATTCAGTGACAACTTTGCTTTTTTATTGTGACAACTTTCGTTGTCACTAATGACGAATTTCTTGTAGTTAGTGTTAATTAGGGTTAATTCAAGTATAATTAGGGTTAATTAAACTTACATACAATTTACACTATACATACAATCACACTATACATTATAACACATTAGAGCAAATTAAACCATACATTATAACAAATTTAAACCACACATTATAAATGCCTGGAATGTAATTAGGATAAAATGTACATACCGGTGGTGGTGCGGCAATGTGAAGGAGCTGTGGCGTGGTGGGGGGTGCTGTCATCAGGGGGGCTGTCATTGTAGCGGTCTCACCCGGGGGGGGGGGGGTCGCTGGAGTGTTTGCCAGTTTGCAAGTGAGAGAACGAGTGAGAATAATAGGAAGAGAGAAAGAAAGGGAGAGTAATGGTTTGAATATCTCGACTTTTAGCGAGCCATCGCTAAAAGTCATAATTTTGATTGACTTTTAGCGACGAGAATTTTAGCGACGGAAAAGTCAGTCGATAAATAGCCACCTTTTCCAGATTTAGCGACGGAAAGTTCCGTCGCTAAAAGTTTTTGAAAATATTTAAAAATTATAGCCGAAAATAGAAAATATTATGTCAATAAAAGTCACTTGTTCGTCGCTAAAGATCCATTTTCTTGTAGTGATGAGTGAGAATATTTTTTTTTTTGGTCCAACGGAAATTTCATTAACAAAACACCAAATGTACAACCTAAGAGAGCACAAACAATTGTTTGGCTCTGAAAACAAGTACCAAAGGTACAACAAAAAGGGCACAAGTAGAAGCTTGACCCTGAAATTTAAACCGGCCAACATGGCCTTGATAGAAAGCAGAAATGATAAGTATTATCATCGTTGAATTTTGTAAATCCAGATCAAATGGTAACAGGGTGGAGGAGATGCAACGAGGCATCAATTCCAGGAGCCGCATAAAGTGGCAGTTTAGAATACTGCCGTGGTTATCGTCGGATCCAAATGAGATGAAGCGAGTACCCAAGGCTGGATCAACTTGATCCGCAGCTCGAAAAGAGGCGGCATCATCATCCTCTACTAGATCCACCTTCTGCAAGCCACAACCCCGTCATATCGGACCAGCGTCGTAGATTTCAACCCAAACCAATCGGATCGGAGGTCCGATGATCTCGACGGATCTGAGAGAACCTTTCAGATCTGCGGGTAGCGAGTGGGAGGGGGTAAATTTATGGCTGGAGAACTTTTGATCTGTGGGTAGAGGTGGAGATCGGGGAGTGGAGGAGGGTGGTGGCAGATGGTGGCCAAGGTGGAGTGCCGATGTAGGGGAAGCAAAAGACACGAAAAAGAGAAAATAGAGAGAAAGCAGTACCGGAGAGGGGGCCGGCCTCCCCTTCCATCCTCACACCATGGAAGCCAAAGAAGGAAGGGGCGGTGGCGGCTGGTTTTCTGGAGAAAAAGAGATGGAAGGGTTTCTAGAGGAAGGGGCGGCTTCTATGAAAAAAAAAATAATGTGATGAGTGAGAGTGTGTGATTTCGTAATACCTTCCCAAAAATACTATTAGTCCTAATTTGACTAGTACTTTGTAAGGACTCATGGTCCTATGGTGTGACAATGCATATGGGTTGTTCCAAAAGTGCATGATTGTACCACCGTTGCTTGGAAGACAAGGATTGCACCTTCGGTCATCATAGGCACTAGGTGATCCTACTAGCATTTCACCTCCATGGCCATGTACACAAATGCATCTACCATATGGTTCATCAAATCGCCCATAAATGTGTCGTTTGTACCATCAATAAACCACTAGAGTATACCATGCGGTAAAGCCTAGGGTGTGACCTAGCACCATTAGAGATAGGGAAGCATAGCCTTTAGTGCTAGTTAGGGATCGTGTCTGTCGATACACTCCTAAGGTAGCCCCCGTAAAAGGTACGAACTGACATACCTTTTACACAGGGTGCGGATAACTAGGAGCTATCTACTATGAGTTTTCTTTATCTTTTTCAAACTTTAAATTAGGCTTACTCATCAACTATGAGTTTTCTTTGTCTTATACAAACTTTGAGTTATAGGCTTGCTTGTAAGTATAACTCGACTCTAGTTTGGGCAGGTCTTTGTCATGTTTTCTCTTTCCATGTCATTAGATTCATACCAGGTTGTAAAAAAAAAGAGCAACAAAAAAAATTGATATAAAATCATATCACAACAAAGAAAAAAACCGTGTTAATAGGTTTTGGGTCATTCAAGTTTGCTCATCTTCTTTCATTATGCTCCATTCTTTTTTTTACGGTCTATTCTGAAAACTTTAAACTTATGAATCTTTTGGTTAATTCTGAAGTGTGGATTCCGAAAAGTGACATTGCCTTAAACTTTTTAACCTTATTCTATAGTTGTGAAAGTTCAATGAATAATAGTGATGGATGCAATGGATATTGCCTTCGATAAACTTCAAAAGATGCTAGCAACCATGTGGGTGTATCAAAGTCAAATTATGAACTGCTAGTCAAATGACCGTGCCTCTCATAGTGTATTTCAACCAAAATAATGGCTCAAATGCTCACCCAATCAACACTGTTTCGCCCCCAAGCATTTCAGAAGACTCTGGCACAACATTGAACTTCTCCCTTTCATTAAACACTAAGGAACAATATTGTTCCTTGAACATTAGTAGAAGCCAGGCCTTCCATTATATTTGTGATGTGGTAATTATCCTAAGTAGGGTTGTATAAGGACGGAGTTCGAGCCAAATATAGCTACGTTCAAACTTGTTTGTTTAGTTTCAGGCCATGCTCGTGTTCATGTTCGTTTAATCTTCAAAATTTTGTTTGCAATTGGTTCACAAAACTCGTGTTCGGCTCGAATTTCTTCGTTTAACTATACGAACTAAATTGGAACTTCAAAACTCGTGTTCTATTTCAAAACAATAATTTTCAAATCAGTACTACACCTTTCTTGATCAAATTGTCTAATTTTTTTAGGATTTTCGGTTTTAAACTTAATTTATACTAAAAGTAAGTTATATGGCTTTTGAGTTTTGAGCATATTATAATTAAATCATTATCCAGACGAGCCGTTCATAAATACATTCCTGAATACTTTGTAATGTTTATGCTTGGCTCATTTAATAAACGAGCTCTAACAAACTGCTCATGTTCGATTTATACATCAAACGAATCTGAATGAGTTTTTTGGTGTACGAAACACGAATAGTTATGTTCATTTATAGCTCTAAGCTATACCCGAAGGGTTGGGGGCTTGAATAGGTAATGGTGATCATTTAAAAATTTCAAGTTTAATTGTTAGTTATTAATTGGTAGGATGTTAGCATGTAAAATATAATTTCTAGTGTGACCAATAAAGTGTGAGCAAGGAAGTACGATAAAGAATAGGCGGTTTTCAACAGTTACAAGTCATTTATCCCTAAGAAAAGGCTAAAAAGGAAGAAATGAAAAAAAGAATACAACTTAACACTCGAAACAAATCATGATTTAGATCTAAGTCTTTTTCCTTCTATTGTAGTGACTTTGCTGTCAAGAGGTTTAGGCTCTGCTTGACAAAACTTTTAGTTTTGGTTTTCTGTTTCCACTAAAACCAAAATCAATTAAAAAAAATTTTACAAAAACAAGAGAGTGTTTGATAACCCAGTTTTTATTTCAAGTTTTTTTTTTGGTGTTTGATTACCTAATTTTTATTTTGAGTTTTTTTTCTTTAGTGGTGGTTTGCGGTGATGCAGGTGGTGGGGCGTGGCGGTGGTTGGCCGTCGGCTGTGGCAGGTGTGGCTGGTGGTTGCCGGCAGTTGTCGGCAATGGCAGTCGTCGGCTGGCGGTGGCCGGTGGCTGCGGCCGCCAATAATCGCCGGCGGTGGACAGTGGCGGTGGGCAGTGGCTACCGGCGGTGGAAGGGTGGTGGTGGTGGTCTCAAAATAAAAATCAAAGCTGAAAACCAAAACTCAATTTTGGAGTTTTCAAAAACAGTCCTGGTTTAAGTTTTTTAAACTGAAGGAAAAAAAAACGAAAACTGTCCACCAAACGCACTTATTTTTTTCAGTTTACAAAATTGGGAAAAAAAGGAATTTTTTTTCTGTCAAACGGGCCTTAATTGAAAATTCAGGTTTTAAACTTCAGACCTTTTACCTTGTGAACACTCATCATCATCAGTCAAATCAAGACACTTTGTAATTATGAGCGTATTCAACTTCTTTTTCTTTTGAGTTAATTACTCAGTTGACTAATGTACTATAATTCAAATTTAACTTTAGTCACTAAACTTTGTTTCATGTCAAAGTGAATTGAACTCGTTAATTTGTTCAATTAAATCTTTCTATTAGGTTCAATTAACCAAAGAACCATTAAGTGCCCCCTTAAATTGGGATAAAATTTTCAAAATAAATAAACTCAATATTTTTCTTTTTTTTCCCTCTTCCTCTTCCTCCATTGCCCACTTACCCCACCATGCACCGACGTAACTACACTGCCACCACCAACTGTCACACAACCACAACACCTTCTGGCTCATACTCAGGACTAAACCAAACGCCACCCAAAGCATTAGCCAATTTCAACCCCTCGTCACGTACTACACAAACACAGTATGTCCTCAATCCCCTTCATCATCTCTGAAAAAGAGCTCCCCATCATGATCATCACCCCGTCAAAGTTCCTCAGTGGGAGGCACCGTGGTCTCTCCCAGCCCTCCATAATGTCAGTTGATTTTTGTGTTAAGATGGATTGTGGTGTGACGGTGGAGAGATGGTGTGATGGTTTGTGACATTCGATTGGTGGCAGGGAAATGCCATGTTTGGTTTGGGTTATTTCTTTTTCCAGATCTAGTCACATGATATTGATTTTTCTTTTCAAATTGTTTGGTTTTTATTGTGCTGCAGTTCCAGATCGGTGGTGTTGGTTGGGAGGGGGTATGTTAATGTGTTGGTTATTTGGTGATTGTGGTGGACTGTATTTGATGGTAGTTGTGAGGTTAATGGTGGAGGACCGAAGATGGTCATAGGTACTACAGTGGCTGTGCTTGGTGGTTGGTGATGGTGTTGGATCAGTGTCGGGGTTGCGCATGGTGATTGGGGGTGGAGCCATGGCTGTGCTTGGTGGTGGTGGTGTTGGGTTGGTGTCGCGGTTGCGGGTACTGATTAGGGGTCAGCCGTGACTGTGCTCGGTGGCGGTGGTGCTTGGTTTGAAGTTAGAGATATGGAATCAGAAATGAGAAAGAAGAAAGAAAAGGAAGAAGAGGAAGAGGAAGATAAACAAAAAGAAAAATAGAGAGTGACGCATTTGCTCCTAAATTAAACGACCTAACGGATTTAGGCTTGACGGAACGTAACGGAAGGACTTAATTGGACAAATTAACAAGTTCTCGACGGAACCTAACAGAAGGACTTAATTGGACAAATTAACGAATTCAATTGTCAATTTGACACAAATCAAAGTTCGTTGACTAAAGTAAAATTTACGTTATAGTACATGAGTCAATCGAGTAGTTAACTATTTTCTATTAGTCATAGTTAAGCTCTAGTTTCTACTTCTAAAGAAGTCCTAGTAGAGATGAAAAAAAGAATTCACGCATTGAATGAATTGTAATATTTTGCTTTACATTGATTGTGTGTTTGCTACGAAGCAGAGTATCGTTTCTCAAAAATTGTTTACTAATTAACAATATAAGACGTAGAGACCATTAAGCAAAGAACTACAACAACAAATAACTAAAAGGCAATGAAGGTAACATATATAAAAAGATTTATGTAAACCACAAAAAGCTATCCGATCTTGTGGTTGGTCCCTGCCCAAACATGTGAAATGCATCCCATTCCACTAGGATCAGGATCCCTTGCTGTTACCATGGATTACAGTAGGGGTGTTGTCCTCATTGTTGTGAGAGGGGGAAGAGAGAGAGGGGGGGATGCAAACAGCACCCCTGTTATAACCCATGTTACAGTAGGGGATCCTGATCCATTCCACTAGTACTCTAAAACGAAGATCCCAAACCCATGCCAATGCTTTCACTCCAACGGTAGTGCAGCAGCCAAAGCCCAGATGATGTTTAAAAGCCTTCCACGACGATCCCCCAAGTACCAAATACTCCTACAGAAATGCTTCTTCCGTCCAATAATATTTGATTGTGTTGGACCTCGACGCTTGTTTAGGATATGAGTCACATGTAATGAGTTTTTTATTTTATCCCAAAAAAAAAAATATAGTAGATGAAGAAAGTAGGAAATGAGAAAGAAAATATGTTGACGGATGATTAAATGTAGAGAGAGAAATTAACATAAAATAAAACAAGGATAAAAATGTTAAATATGAAAAAGCACCTATATAATTATTTTTTATTTAAAAAATGATTAATTTTTTTAAAACAGTTAAAAAATAATTATGATTAATTTTTTGTTAGACGGACGGAGTATAAAATAAAAGAAGATAGAAAGGTGAGACGCGTGTAGACCCCTAAATTTCTGTGCGTTGGTTTGGACCTCTCGTGTAACTGCACTACAAGAGCAAGCAGAGTGGCGCGAGTTGGGTAGGAAGCAGACTCTGACACCACAGGATCTAACCCAAATTACTCTCTACCGTATACTTCGGAAGTTAACCTTTTGTCCACCATTTTCAGACACACGAGATAGGGGTCTTTACCGGGTGAATTTTGCCATGGCTACTGTCACTAACAGTTGCCTGATTCATCACTTTCAATTATCCTCGGATGGCGGCTGTCGTGTCAAGTATTCTAAGTCGTCTCCTTTCACCCATTTATCCAATTCCAAGCCCAAAGGCTCTCCAGTCAGGTACTCCAATTCCAATTCCGCACACACACACACACAGAGAGCTAACTAATGGGTGTTTGTCTCATTAGTCTATTCGTGGTTGTATGATTTCTGCCTTAATGGGTGCATCATTTAGCTTTCAATGTAGTTTGGTTTGGGTGGTGAAAATAAAGGGAATGTTTTAATTGTGGTTGCAGATGCCAGTCTACGAGTACAGAGGAAGTAAAACCCAAAAGGAATATACTGGACAATGCGAGCGACCTCCTCACTAATTTCTTAAGTGGGGGAAGTCTTGGGTCTATGCCCACGGCCGAAGGAGCAGTTTCTGATCTGTTTGGCAAGCCCCTTTTCCTGTCATTGTAGGATTGGTTCTTAGAGGTACTTGTTTAACCCATCTATACCATGTTATTATTTAGTATAACTTGTTTTCTTTGTGTGCAATGTGTGTTGATAAGGCATCATTTTACGATAGGTTTCTGCCTGATTTTTCGTAATTTTCTCTGTTGTGATTTTCTTCTTTTATATTGTCAGCATGGGGGTGTGTATAAACTTGCTTTTGGGCCGAAAGCGTTTGTTGTGGTATCGGACCCCATTGTTGCCAGACATATTCTCCGCGAAAATGCATTTTCTTATGACAAGGAATGGCGAAAGACTTTTGCTGCTTTCTCCCAGTTCTTTTTTTTTCCTGGTTTCTCAGTTTTCTTTTGTCCCGTATATAGGGTAGACCTTGAATATGTTGTGCATACAAACTTGTACATATAGTAGGGCATCATCGTTATTTCATCCCTTCTGTCGTTCTCGTTTAACATCGCAATCGTTTGGGTTCGTTGCAAGTATTACTTTGCATGTCAGCTCAGTGTTTCTCTTTGTTTTTTCGTGTATTTTTGGAATATTGACTAGCTACGCAATACATGTTGAATTTGAATACTGCTGCAGAACGAAATACATGTACGAGGGTAATTTTCCAGTTGCAAGTGTATAAGAACTTAGAAAGCATCATAAAGGCAACAAAAATGATAGTAACCAGTTTGGAGCAACTTTGTGATGCCACTAGCTCTGTATGCTTTCGTGTCTTTCTGAACGTAATGATCTCCATGGTTACAAATATTACCTGAAGTACAAAAACCCGGTTTAAGGATGCTGGCACCTATCTTTGCTTCTTCTTCTCCCCCTCCCCCAGGATCAAAGGAAACTTGCGAAGTATCTCTTAGCTCTATTATAGTACTCGACCTTTGTCAATGTGCTCTCATATCATTGTTTAGGGTATTAATTATTAAGTATTATCCTCTATATTATAAGATTTTTTTAGGGTGTTAATTATTAAGTATTATCCTCTATTTTATAACATCTTCGAGTATTGTTAGAACTACCTGAACCAACACAGTCTTGCGTCATTCACAAGGCTATGAAAGTAGGTACATGTAAAATCCTTGGTTGGTAAAGTCTAACTTCATCTCTCCCACTTATGATGTGCCTTTAAGGTGTCACCATCTTCCCCCTTTTGGTTGGCATCCTTGTAAACTGCTTTCTATTGAGGCTTATCTTTCTGATAAGGACTAGCGAAGTGTGGGGGCTTCAGGTGACCCCTCATTTGACCTCCTCGACCCTATCCCTCCCTAGGGAACTGAATTGTGTTGTATTGCTAAGAATTGCCCACCTGATCCCTAGCTCACCATTGGTGCGGCACCAGCATGCTATGAGGACAGCGCCCATCCTCAAGCTGAAGGCCCAGAAGGAAATAACTTGGTCAACTAGGGGGAGGAACCCAGAATCACCTACATCGGCACCAATTTCGCTTTGTGTGGAAAAGATGAATTGGTTGCGCGTCTCAAGGATATCAAGATATCCTCACTTTGAGTTATAATGAAATCCCTTGATTTAGACCGAGAACTCGTCATCCATCATCTAAACATTGTTACCGGGTCTATCCCTGCCAAACAGCACAGAAGAACCTTCTTCCCCGAGCTTGAATTAAAGATCAAGGATGAGATAGAACACCTCCTGTAAGCTGGCTTTATCGAACCCATCACTCACCCAATCTAGCATGCCAATATTGTACCTTTGCAGAAAAAGAATGGGCAAGTCCGTGTTTGCATTAACTTTCAGGATATGAACAAGGCATGTCCGAAGGACAAGTTTTCCGTACCCAACATTCACATGCTCATCGAAGCAGTGGCCTATCACGGAACCTTAACTTTGATGGATGGTTTCACATGCTAGTACCAAATACACATGAAACTAACTGACTCTACCAAGATGGCTTTTGAAACTACAGTGGACAGCTTTTGTTGGAAGGTCATGCTCTTCAGCCTCCAACCTGGTGTTACTTATCAAAGGGACATAACAACCATCTTTCATGACATGTGAAGGACTATGTTGACGACCTCGTCGTCAAGTCAAAAGAAGTATGATCACCTAGGGGACCTCGGGCAGGTATTTAAGAGATGCGTACGGTATAACATTTGAATAAACCCGTTGAAGTGTGCCTTTGGGGTGTCATTCAGTAAGTTCCTTGGGTTTCCCATCAGTTGAGAGGGCATCGATCTTAATCCTTCCAAAGCCAAGTCTGTACAGGAGATGCCTCTCCCAAAAAGCACCAGGGTAGGGGTAGGGGTATTTTTTGGTAAGGTTTCCTACCTTTGCGGATTCATCCCTGCCTTGGCCGAGCTCATCATCCTCTTTGAACATTTGGTATGGAAGAGTACCCCCTGAAACTAGGGTGCCCTCAGTAAGAAGCCTTTGATCAAATCAAGTTAATCCTTATGTCTTATCAGATTATGTCAGTTTCTCATAAAGGTGAGCGTCATGTTTACTATCTTAACTACTTAACCCTTCTCCGTCTTTTTGTCTTCTGAAGACAGTTGCAGCCCCTTTCTTCTTTGGCTTCCATGGCTGTGAGGATGGAAGGGGAGGCCCTTATACCGATCTTCTTTCTCCTCTTGTTCTTTTTTCTAGCGTATTTTGCTCCCGCAACCTCGACAACCCACCTGTGCCGCCATTCACCACCACCCTTCTCCACCCCCCGATCTCCCCCCCAGATCGGGAGCCTTTCAGCCACAATCTTACTCCCTCCCACTCGCTACCCTCAGATCTAAAAGGTTTTTTCAGATTCGTCATGGTCGTCGGGTTTGGGCTGACTTCTTTGATGCGGGTCCGATATGGCGGGAAGAGGATGGATCTAGACGAGATGGAGAATATCATCTCCCTTCGAGCTTCGGATCATTCAGATCTGGCCTTGGGAACTCGCTCCACCTCCCTTGGATCCCAAGAAAACTGGGCAGTAATCTAAATTGTCACTTCAAACGGCCCTTGGAATTGATGCCTCGCTGCAGCTCTTCCACTCTACTACCATTTGATCTAGATTTTGTAAATCTAGCAATGATAATACTTATCTTTTTTAATTTCTATCAAGGTCATGTTGGCCGGTTTATGTTCCAGCTAGAGTTGTCAAACGGGCCGGGCGGCCCGTGGGCTGGCCCGGCCCGGCCCGGTTCTGGCCCGGCCCCATCCATGAACAGTAGCGGCCCAGCACAAGCGGGCTTGGGGCCTGGGCCTGGACCAGGCCTTCAGTTTCTGCGAAAAAGCCCGGCCCGGCCCGGCCCGGAAACGGCCCGGTTTGGCCCGGCCCGAAGTTGGCCCGGTTTGGCCCGGGTCTGGCCCGGTTTTGGCCCCACCACTTGTTTGAATTTTTTGCTTTTCCCCCCCTTTCTTCCACCCCTTTTCCAAAATTCCACTTTTACCCCCCCCCCCAACAGCATTGTTATGTGTTAAGATTTTATTAATAAAGCTCACCAAGAAGAGTATGAAAATGTTTAACATATAATAAAAAATATAATGGCTAACAAATAAATATGTATATACATACATACATATATATGTATATTACTTATAATGAAATAAAAGGATAAAGATTAGGTTCGTTAAATTGTGAATATTGCCTAGAGATGAAATTTAAAATTGAATAACAAGAAGAAAAAAAAAAAGGGCCCGAGCCAGGCCCAAGCCCGGCCCTAGATATTGGGCCTAGGGCCAGGGCCTGGACTGGGCCTAGGTTTGCCTTCGGCAGGCCCGGCCCGGCCCGGTTGGCAGCCCCACTGGCCCGGCCCCGGCCCGGCCCCACAGCAGGCCCGATGGGCTTGGGCTGGGCCGGCCCAAGCCCGGCCCTTTGACATCTCTAGTTCCAGCGTCAAGATTATGCTTGTACACTTTTTTGTTTGTACTTTTGGGTACTCTATTTCTAGAGCCAAACATTTGTTTGTGCTCGTTAGGTTGTACTTGGTATTTTAGTTTAACGCAAATTTCATTTTGACCAAAAAAATCTTAACTACTTAATTAGGGGACCCAGCGTCAATTACTCTGAGCTTGAGAAGCACTACTTCTCCCTAATATATGCTCCCAAAAGTTTAGAATTACTTATTGGCACATTAGATCATCCTCATCACCAAGGTCGTTTCTCTCTGATACATGCTTACCCGCCCTGCCTTTTTCAGGCACTTTGCTCAATGGTTACTTCCACTTGCCGAGTTTATATTAACCATCAAGAATTGAATAGATCTCTGCAACTAGGCCATTGCCGATCTTTTGGCCTTCTTCCCTAGACAACACTATGAACCTACCTTGGACCAATTGCCTGGGAAGGAGATGGCCCTGACTATTGACATCGATGGAATATAAATGCTCGATTTCGACAGTTCCACCATTTTAAAGGTCCCAATAGAGCGTCCCTCAGGTAGGGGTGGCATAGGCATTATTCTTTGAAGCCTGGATGGTGTCACCACATTGGAATTGGATTTTATGAGATTTGACTGGATTTGTTTCTTTAGTATGAAATCCGATGGAAAATGGTCAAATTTTATGGGATTTGGATTTACTTGAATTAAAAATAATCATTTACCTATCTTACCATTTTCTAGATAAGATAAATTAACCCACCACTATCGTCTTCATTACCGCTATCGCCAAACAACGTTTACTACCACAACTAGCACCACCACTTCTACCATCATTATCACCACCACCGTCATCACCACTACTGCCACCACAACTGCCACCGTCACCACTACTGCCACCACTAACACCACCACCACCACCACCACCTTTGCCACTACCACCGTCGCCGTCGTCGCCACTGCTATTGCACTACCGCTGTCGCCGCTACTAATATTGCCACCACCACCACCATTGTCAGCACTACCACAGCCGCCACCACCACTACCCTCACCATCTCCACCACTGCCACCACCACCGTCATGCTACCGCCACACCACTTTTACTACTACCACCGGCATCACTACTGCTATCAGCACCACCACTACCGTCACCCAGTGGCATAGCTGACGGGGGGCACCGGTTGGCCGGTGCCCACTTACCATTTTAGGAAAAAAAATATATAGTGTATTTGACATCCAATAATGTCCACCTAAAAATTTTAAAAATAATTTTAAAAGATGTCTTGTTAATCATTTTATGTGCTAAAGTATTTAAAATTTTAAAAAAATGATATAAAAACTATCTTTTAGTCAATATTAATGTTAAATTTACACACAAATGCGTAAAGATCAAACACCAAATAGATAAAGTGAAGAGATAAAGACTAATGGGTTCCTTGTTTTCATTTCCCCATGCCATTAACAATTAAAAAAAAAAGTCTCTCTCTCTCTCTGACATTCCCAACTCCCAAGGCAACTTCGGCACTACACCCACTAATATGTTTCTTCTTCTCTCAGACTCTCCCCAAACCATTAACAAATAACAAAAAAAAAAAGTTTCTCTATCTCACATTCCCAAGGCCACTCTTCCCCCTAAAATGACTAAAAAAATTTGATTCTCTCTCTCTCTCTCTCAGACTCTCACCTACTCATCATCTCAGTTCTCACGATCTTCCAAGTTCCAAGCAAATGAAGCAATAATCGGTGGAAATCGGCGACGATCGACAAACGGCACCTCGATCCTTTCACGGAGTTCACGGCTTCACCAGTTCACCTGCTTCATGGACACGGGCCATGCTCTAGTCAGTCGGTCACGCAGTCACAGCTCACGGCACAACGAAAATTGCTAATCGACGGCAAATTTGACATCAAAGAAAGAAAGGTAACATTGGTCATAGGTTTTGATTGCATTTTTTTTTAATTCTTTTGAACAGTCTTATTTCTCAATTCTCTACTAGATTATGATTTTATTTCAGTTTCGAATTTGACATTTGGGAATTTGACAAATATTGCCTCGTGAGATTTATTCTTAGAATCTTTAGATTGGGTTTTATAGTTGGGATTTGTGGCAATTGATGCCTGCTCGTAATCGTGGTGGCCATATGAATTGGGAATGGTGAGATTGTATATAATTTGAGATTGAGATTTTTACTTGATATTTTTAATTTCAGATCAATAAAGCGGCAAGTGCTGCTCGTGGTGCCAATAGAGAATTAAGAATTGGCAATTGACAATTGCAGTTGGGGATTGTGAGGAATTATGGAATGGACAAGTTGGAACTTAGAATATACTACTCGAATTGGGAACTCTAAACCTGTGAACCTAGAACCTGGAGAAATATTGCAAATTTGGAATATACTGATCAGTGCTCAACAACCTGGAGAATATTACAAATTTGGAACTCTCAACCTGCACAATTCGAACTCAATAAAGTGTATATAGTTTGATTTATCTAGTATAAATTGTACTTAGATAGCTAGATTTAATATTTCTAGTGCATGTATGTTTTTCAATTTATCAGTGTATTGTTTGTATTAATTGTAAAACACTTGACAAGTTCATGGTTTGTACAGTCTGCATTTGATTCCCATTTGATTCTTGATTATATATGGTAGTGTATATATATTAAAATCAAGATGTGTATATGGCATTGTATTTCTAATTTTTGTAAGGTATATGACTATGAGTTACAGTTTGATTCTTGAATATGGCAGTGTATATATGGGCTATGGCAGTATATATATGGAAGTTTTATGGCAGTGTATATATGGGCTATGGCAGTGTATTTATGGACTGGTATCTCCAATATCACTATATCAGTTCACACTATGTCTATATGTATGACAGTGTGTCAATGTGTGTAGTGTATGTTACAATGTAATATATACTAATATACACACTATATTTGATTTTTGCTTATATATTAATGTGACTATTACAATGTCTATATTGATTCATCACTTATCTGTTTCTTTTTTAATTGGTATAGGTTTCTTGTAAGTATTTTTTGAATCATGGAAAGATATTTTCAAGTAGTTTCGGATCCAATTCAATCATCTGTTAATTATCAAAGTGTTGATAATGTTGACGGGCAACCTCCTTCGAAGAATTCTAGAATGGGAGGTATTCCAATGAATGCAAATCCGATTGAAAATATGCCAGAGGTTAATTCAAGCGTCTCTCCGAAACGATCGGAGTTAAATGCTTTAGAAGTATATGATGGCGATGTTCCTACTTCTACTTCTAGTATCTCAGATATGGTTATTCCTTCCTCAACAAATGAAATTATTCGGGATCCGGGGTTGCGGATTCAAATATGTGACTACCACCCCCAATGACCAAGACTGCATTTGTAGGGAGTATCTACTAGTGGGTCCTTGTCAACCTCGTATGTACACATTTCCACAAACAATAATCGGGAAGAAAAAGTGGCACTTCAGTAAGGCTTGGTTCAAAGAATACTCAACTTGGTTGGAATATAGTATTGTAAAAATGCATGTTTTGTCTCTAATGCTATCTTTTTAAACCAAAGAAAGAGCAAGAAATAGAAAGTGGTTACTCATTTGTTGTCAACGGATTCAAGAATTGGAAGAGAAGCGATAAGTTTGGAATTTATGTCGGAGGATGTTCTAGCTTTTATAACTAAGCTCAGAGAAAGTGTGAAGCTTTATTAAATGAAAAGTAATATGTTAGAACTTTTCTTCACAAGATATCCGATCATGATCAAAGTGAGTATCGGGTACATCTAAATGCATCACTTGTATGCATTAAGTATCTCTTACGGTAAGGACTAGCTTTTCAAGGCCACGATGAATCAGAAGAATCTAATGATCGATGGAACTTTCTTGAACTCTTAAGGTCTCTTGCTAATAGCAATGATGCTATCAAGAGCCTTGTGTTAAAAAATGCTCCCCGACATGACAAGCTAACTTCGCCGGATATTCAAAAGGATATTGTAAGGGCTTGTGCTGCCGAAACTACCTTGGTAATTATGCAAGAGCTTGGTAGTTCCTCTTTCTCTATCTTGATTGATGAATCTCGTGATATATCAACTAAGGAGCAAATGGCCGTTATTTTTTGCTTTGTGAATGACAAGGGCCAAGTTGTTGAACGATTCATTGGTCTTGTACAAGTTAGTGATACAAGAATCGTGTCACTAAAGAAGAAAATTGATAATTTTCTATATGAGCACAAACTAAGCATTGCAAGGTTGCGTGGGAAAGGTTATAATGGAGCAAGTAACATGCGAGGTGAGTTTAATGGCTTAAAGGCACTTATCTTAAAGGAGAATCGTGCGGCTTTTTACATTCATTGTTTTGCTCATCAACTTCAACTTGCATTAGTTGATGTTGCAACAAATCATGACTTAGTTGAAACTCTTTTCTTCACGGTTTCAAGTGTGGCAAACTTAGTTGATGCTTCGTGTAAACGTTGTGATATGCTTAAAGAAAAGCAAGCTATTTATGTATTGAACACACTTCTTACCGAGGAACTTCAAAGTGGGCGAGGATTGAATTAAGAAACTATACTTAAAAGGGCAGGTGATACACGTTGGAGCTCGCATTTTGGTGCTTTGGTGAGTTTGATTGTTGTCTTTCCTGCTACTTGTGATGTACTTGATGATATATCATGGGATGGAAGCAAGGAACAAAAGCGTGAAGCAAGAAATTTATTGGTGACAAAGTACTCTTTTGATTTTGCATTATCTCACGTCAGACAATCTAATGTAAGAACTTTATTGGTGACCATGTACTATTTTGTTTGGGACATTAAAAAAGGAAATTGGAATTTGATTTTATGAGATTTGACTAGATTTGTTTCTATAGTCTGAAATCCGATAGAAAATGGTCGGATTTTGTGGGATTTGGATTTACTTGAATTAAAAGTAATTATTTACCTATATTACCCTTTTTCTGGATAAGATAAATTAACCCACCACCACCGTCTTCACTTCCGCTATCGCCATACCACATTTACTACCACAACTGGCACCACTACTTCTGCCACCATTACCACCACAATCGCCGTCACCACTACTGCCACCACGACTGCCATCGTCACCACTACGGTCACCGCCACCTTTGCCACTATCACTACCACCACTACCATCGCCGCCGCCGTTGCCACTGCTATTGCACTACCATCGTTGCCGCCGCTACCAATACTGTAACCACCACCACCATCATCAGCACTACCACATCCGCCACCACCACTACCCTTACAATCGCCACCACTGTCATGCTACCGCCACACCACTTTTACTACTAATACCGGCATCACTACTGCCATCAGCACCACCACTAACGTCACTGCCAACACTGCCGCCACCATCACGCCGTCGCCACCACTACCACCACAGCCGCAACAACCACTACTACCTCCGTCGTCGTCGCCACCACCACCATCGACGGTACGACACCCTCAACCCTGGTGACATCACCGAGCTGAGTTACGATCATAATCACATTCAAAATCATGTGCTAAATACAGAGCAACTACATCCTCATACTCATATGTCATTAATAGACGCTCCAAAATACGTCCTTACAAACATACATCATACTGTAGCGAAAGACTTTCAAGTCTCTAAACAACATGAATATTTACAACCTAATATACGACTATAGCCGTAGGATTCTTAACAACCGATTTCACAGCTCAATCTTTACCTCACACAACGTATCCACTTGCTCAACTTTTCTAACGTGATTCTCTTCCCTTCTCTAGAGGTTCTCTTTGATCAACCTTACAGCCTGCATAATACAACATAAGGAATGAGCACAAATCGTCCAGTAAAGACAACACGAGGAATATCGTGTACAAATGATTCAAAAGACTCGGAGGAATAATAATCATCTCAACGATAGCAATGAATCAAGAGTAGTCAATAAATTTTTGACATCAGCATAATTGTCAAATGATAATTTTTTTCTTTCATTAGACTGAGCGGCTTTAAGGCCCAACAGAACAGCATTACTGCCACCTCCTCATAGACTGGACCGACTGACTGACTGACTATGCAAGTGGACCCGAATCCAAGGTCGTAAAGGCAAACATCATTGAAATACAAATCATTAAAATCATCAACATCAAAAGAAAATCAAATGCAATGCACATGGACACGACGGACAGGACTCGACCAGACACGACAGACTCTGCTCGAGCGACATTCATCCTCTTTGGCCAGTGATCATAATTCATAGGCCATCCTCCTCATATTGATGTCTCATTTTACGGGATGTTCATCTCAGTCTCAAGTAAATAGAAGAGACACAGTCAATAAGTAGGGAACTCATTTAGAGTGCTTTTCCTAACCACGTTACAGCCAAGCAACAAGACTTCATCAACGGGGCGGACTAAGGGAAGATTTATTCCATCTTATGTCCTCAACAACACAGCTCAACAAGGAATACCGAATCAGAAGATCAACCAGTGTTCAGATCTAACAACATGAGTTCAACGTGACATCATCAACAGGGCGGACTTGGGAGAAATTTTCTACAAACCCTCAATAGCGTTCTTACATAAGAGAAATGTCGGTTATCAATAAATGCAGACATTTCACAACAACAACGCAACAATCACCACAGCATCATCCTCAACGATAGGGCGGACTCAGGAGAAGTTGCCACGAGTCCTCAATGTTGTTCTCAAAGAGAAGAGATATCGGCTATCAATAATTGCCGGCATCTCACAACCACCACACAACAACCCTACACAACATCATCATCCACTTCAGGTATGCTAATCAAATCAAATCATAGCATATTAGGACACCCATCATCCTCACTAAATTCTATCAACAGGGCGGACTAAGGGAATTTATTCTACCCTGAGTCCTCAACAGCACAATTCAAATATGCGTATACCGATCACAATGACTACCGATGATCAATCATAGCAACAAGAATTCAATAACATAAATATCATCAACATAGTATGCTAATCGAAACAATGAATTAGCATAATAGAACCGCGTTGTCCTTACCTACTTGGCTTATAGCCGAAGCAACTCGTAATCTCTGATCGCAACGAGCTGCATCACCTAGTCAAATCATATCCTGCTCGTTAGTCATCATTCAACATATACGCACTCCTTATTCTACCCTTCCCATTTAACCATTCATAGCATCTTACGATAGCTAGTTAATTCGATCTGATAATCGGATCCTTAATCTAGCCTTCTCACTTATTATAGATAACAACCCTCATTTTAGACATAATACCATTATTCTTCACTTCTCACCCCTCCGAACGCTAAATTATGCGCGTTCTCAAAAAATTTAGCGCCAACATGTCAAATTACCAAAATACCCCCTGATGGCCGCTACATCACCAACACCCCAAAACAGCTTTAAAACTACTTTTTAAATATACTGCATCATTTATAGATCAAATATTTTCTCAAAAACTTTTAAAGGGAAAATTACCAAAACACCCCCTGGCGGCCATTGCCCTAACAAACATATCAAAACTACTTTAAAATAACTTTCAGGTGTCTAACATCCCTTTCCAGACTAAAAAGTCTTTTGAAAAATTTTATAGGAAAAATTACCAAAATACCCCCTCTGGGCGTCAAATTATCGAAATGCCCCCGGGGTTCACTATCACCATAATGTCCCCGAATCAGCTTCAAAACAACCTTTTAGGTGTTTTACAACTCTTTCTGGACTAAAAAGTCTTTTGAAAAACTTGACTGGGGAAAATTACCAAGATACCCCTCTCTGGGTGGCAAATTACCAAAATACCCCCTGAGGGTTCCCAGCATCAGAAAAATCTCAAAAGTGCTTTAAAATGCTATTTTAAGCCTCCTGAAGTCATTCTTGAGTTAAAAAGTATTTTACAAAATTTTCGTCCAAAAATTCTGAACCGGTATCCAGACCGAGCGCTTAAAAGCTTGTTCGGCCAAAAATAGCTAACGACTTCGGAATGACCAAAACTCTTGGGAAATGGAACTTCTAATTATTATAGAGTCCTCATAAATGTTTGCGCAAAACCACATTCATTTGATATTTTAAATTTCACCATAAAGTTCCAAACTTCTCGCATCCGTTCACCCTCTTCCCGATCTTGAAAAAATCTGAAATTTTTCCACGATACAGGTCTCCTAAAAATAACTAGGGTCTATTTTTCTTACTTTGGCTAAATCGGACTCTATATATTTTTAAAAATTCGGATTAGAACTGTTCACTTAATTTCCTGTTTTTAGCGACAAAAACATCTACTGTTCAAATCATTACACATACTAACACACCTTGGCCACACACACTCGTCTTCCTCCTTCAGCCGTCACACACACCTGGGCACATTTCTCCTTCAATCTCCCATGAATTTCTCCTTTTTCTAAGTTTTAATCAATTAATCACATTCTCATATACACTTTAATGGCCTAAATCCATCCAATAATTCCATCACATTAATCCATACCCATTATCGAAATTGAAGAACACACACTAAAGAAAACTGAAACACACACCCATGACTGAAACCTTGCCAAATTCGAAACCTTAATCAATTTCTCTTCTTTGTTGTTCTTTAGATTCTCGTATTAAACAAGCTATTAAGATCCCCTTTCCATTTCCATCCCGAATTTATGTACACAGTCGAAATATATATACACATATGTCACATGTTCTTCAACCAAAATTTTACCCAATTCCTCGATAACTTTGCGATTTAGGGTTCAAAATCATACCCATATGAGTTCAGGTTCTTCCTTTCTCCTTTTCCTCTCTTCTTTCTTTCTTCCTTTCTTCTCTTTTTCTTCCCTTTTTCTTCCTCTTTCTGCCGTGTCCACTGTTCCCATTCTTGTTCTTCAGGTTGTGTTCTTAAGTTTCCTCTAATTCCATTTTCACCCCCAATCAATTTCCTTTTATATTCACTTCATAAATTATATCCCCAACATATTTCATTATTGATAACACTTAGTCAGCACCAAATCCCCGAGAGGTGGCAGCCCTTGGACTGATTTCTTCAAGGTTTGTGACACCTATTGCCAATTTTCCAAAATTTATACTTTGGCCCCCCAAAGTTTCTAAAATTACACTTTGGCCCCACAATTTTGGAAAAATTGCACTTTGATCCCAAAACTACACCAACCCCTCATTTCACTTCCTAACACCTAATCATCATCAAAATGATGCTACTTGATAAAAAAAAATATGAATCTCGTTCACCATATTTCCTAAAATTATATTTTTTGCCCCTTAACTTTTCAAAATTACATTTTAACCCCCAAAACCACACTAACCCCCTATTTAGCTCCCTAACACTTAATCATCGCCAACATATTGCTACTTAATAAAAATAGCACCCCTTAATTAATAAAACTTATGGTTAGATTAATTTTCGGCATTTTCCAGGGTATCACAGACGGCACCACTAATGCCACCGCCGCTGCCACCACCACCAACACCACTGCTACCACCACTATCGTTGCTGATACCATCGCCACTGTCACCATAGCTGCCACCGTCGCCACCACCCCCACTTCCATCATCACCATGTACTCGCACTAGCACACTTGAAACTATTTACCGTAGTTCATTTTTCACTATGAATCAAAGATATAATTATCTAAAAATTTATTACCTTTCTATTTTTTTTTTGTTCTCCTAATAAAAAATAAGAATTTTTTAATTTGAATTTACTTCTGTTCCAAATTAAAAAAAAAAGTGAATTGAATTCTAAATCCAATTCTGAATTTAAAATCTATATCCTAAAAAATTAGTTCCAAACAGACTCTTAGAGTTTTAACAGAAACCGGTTTCTGTTTTCTTGTTATTCTTGGGCCTTCTAACCTTTTAGATAAAAAGGCATCAAATCTTAAGCGTGTAACGATGGGCCTTTAAGTGTACAGTCCAATGATACTTAAGTCATTTTTGAGATTGGGTAGGTTGTCCATTCCGTTATTGCAATCATTCCCCATTGTCTTATATATAGTTCTCAAGCCTTACATAAGTTATTATTTTTGGTGACCGATTCCGTACTATTTATCTAAACTAAAATATAGAAATTATAAAACACAATTATTAGATACAGTTTTTTTTTTGTTCTATTATATATCATGATCATTTATTATTAACATTTTCTACATTTTTTCTCTACCTTATAACAAAGGGTCCCTAGTTTCACATGTCGATTCTAAATTTACACATTTTGGTTGCTAAAAGGTGCTTCTTGGCACGTCTGATTACTTGGCGACAAAATGGAATAAATTGAGAGGGAAAAAAGTGAGTATCTAGATTTGGGGGTTTTGTGTGTGTGTGTGTTGGGAGGGTGGGCGGGGGGGGGGGGGGGGGGAGGACAAAGAAAAATTGACTTTGGCCCCGCTCAAATAAGGCCTGTGTGCCGCTGTTGGTAAAATTTTTAAGGTAAACCCTAATAATACTCGCAAAGAAGATATGCCTGAAAGACTAATATATTTTAATCACTTTGCATTCTATCAAATATAATAATTCTCAAAGTTACTAGAAATAAATCCGAGTACCTCAAATGTTAACCCAGCGCAATGCTAGTCTTCCCAAAAAGCTTCCAAATTCTGGCTCTCAAACAATTATAACAGGGCTTTTTAAACCAATGGATCCATTATTGTTTTTATTAAATGTATGATTTAGAATGTGTCATCTGATTTGAAAGTCAAATTTTTGAAACAACACCTGGAAAGACCAAGACTACAGTTATGGTAAGACCTACTGCGAAAGCAAGTAATAAAATCTGAATTCAATGGACAAGAATATGCATTTTTCACTTTCTTCAGGACTAATACTTGTTAAGTTACTAACTGCTCTAAACTTTTAGGATGTTAGTAAATGGGCCTAACAATGTTATTATGCTTAATACTCCCCCTTACGTGTAAGTCTCCGATTACACATGGAGAGACAAATCAAGACAGAAATAAACTGAAACTGAATGCAAATAGTATTATGATAAAGGGAGCGTAGATATGTAAGCGGAAAGAATCGAATCCAAGACCTTACTAAACCAGAGCTCTGATATCATCTTAGAGAAGATGGTAACATAACAATACCAAATTCTCTGAATTTCCTAGTCATAGACAACATTTACCTTAAGTAATTAACAGCTTAATCTAGGAACTAGAAACAGTCTTGGTTGTAGTCCT
Organism: Escallonia herrerae; assembly: GCA_033070095.1. Taxonomy (NCBI): domain Eukaryota; kingdom Viridiplantae; phylum Streptophyta; class Magnoliopsida; order Escalloniales; family Escalloniaceae; genus Escallonia; species Escallonia herrerae. The sequence continues at coordinate 238,899 of JAVXUP010000266.1, read as the reverse complement.
TTGGCAAAAGATTCCCAAATTGTGGGGTGTTTAGATCGTGTCCATGCTTTGAAGGTGGATTTCTCTTTTCAATGCTTCAATTTTAATGTAATTGTAGATAATATTAGTTTGTTTATTAATTGAAGTTAACCGTACCCATAGGCTGGAGTTAGGAGTGGGATGAATAATGTCTGCAAAAGCACTTCTTTATTCGTCCGTTTATATTTGTTGTAGACTTCATCAGTTATTTTGTAGGTTCTTTCTGAGATCATGTAGAACGATTTTTTTTTTTTTTTATAAAGCATGTAGAACGATTACATTATCAATATACAGCTAAATAAGATTCATCCAACTAAACGAGTCGGACAAACCTCAAAAGCTTGTTTCTTCCAAGTATTCAGTTGTGAAAGAAAACAAATTACCCTTTATTGAAGGTAGAGAATACAAAGGACAAGGCTTGATCAGATTCTTAATTTACTTGCAATCAGTAACTCTTGCGCTTTAGAACGAGGAACATGTCACAATCTTTACGGATTTCCTTCTCAAAGACGAGATAATTCTCCGTTAGCTTCTTGGCGTAGATTTCGAACAGTTGATCCAAGATTTCGCTTCCAAAGTGATCTGTTACTATTGCCTCCATGATCGCTCTTACTTGGGCGGAGGTCCTCTTGACATCAAATGGCAAGTGCCTCATCGGATGGTCCAACGTGCCAAAGCTCTCTATGCTGAAACAATTGTTCATCTCTATCACCATCTCCAAATCCTCTGCGGACGGATGGTATTGAGGCAAGTTGAAGGAGTCAACTTTATCTTCATCTATGGCACCCTGCAACAAGATGACTTAATTAATGCCAATTCTCAGTGATATTCTGATATTTTATTGTAATTGGAAAGATCAAAACGCGGATCTATGTAGAGCATGCAGTATAATTTACTGTTAAAAGCAAATAATAATGTTTGGTAGTTGGATTACTACAACTATGACACTAGAATAATAGATCGATCTATGAGAATGGCCCTTGAAGAATTATTAAACCAATTAATCTCCTAGACTTCTTCCAATCATTGCTATGACAAATAAGGTTATAAACAACATAAAACAGAAGTAGCAAGTCAGTCATGTGGTCACTCATGAAACCACTGTGGCAGTATGCATGCACTAGCATTCTTGCAGAAGCATAGACACTGCTAATTCTCAAAGATTCGAAAAACTTAATTAGTACTGTTTCGTACCCATTTACTCACCATCTATTCTAATTTCTCCAAAGGCTGTGATGTACCCTGAAAATGAAATCACTTTCCTAAAACAATTAACTCGATAACTCGATGTATCAGGCTAGGAAATAAGACTCCGCCAAACAGTTAAGAAGTAGTCATTTAACGAAAAAAGTAGGAATTCATTTTCAAGAATCTCATGACTTAAGAAAAGGGGCAGGAAAATTTTCAGGGTTATTTTTCTAGCCTCAGAGCAAGGAATTTTGTACATAGTTGTACAACTGCACTAACATATCTTGCTCTGACGTCAAAGAGGATAGTTCTATAGCATTACGATTGGCCACAAGAACAATGATCTCATCTCGTGGGAGAAAGGGAATAGCATTTTCTTGAAATGCGTGACTTGATATTAGTTGGTCGATCTGTTATTGAGATCAATAAGAGGCCACACAAATTTCGTTTTAAATAATGCACACGGTTTTGATAGGGAATAGTGATTTTTGTCAGTACATACCGTCTTGGCCAAGTCCATGAGGCTAGCACCCAAGAGTGCGTGCAGCATACCAGCACCAGTCTTAGAGAAAAGGGTCTCTCCTTTGGGAAGACCAGGCAACAACAGCACCATTAACCCTCCCCTGACAAGTTCTTCAGCTCTTGATTTGAGGAAAATATCCATGTCCTTCTGAAACTGAACAAAATATGCCTTCGTAACATGTTTTCCTACACCCGTGTAGTGAATTTTACCTTTGTTCCATGCGGGAGAAGTTTTATCTTGAATTTCTTTGGGAACCTTTGAGATCCAGTGGAGTGCGTAAGAGCAATGCGCAAAGTGGACGCTGGCCTTGGGAAGTACGCGTTGGTAGAAAGAACCTGGCACTCCAGCAGCAAAGTATTGGCCGGAGGGAGGGATGGACTTGAAGAGAATGTTGAAATCGTTGTCCACGTGATCGTTGAAGAAAACTTGGAACTCTGGAGGGGATTGTTGAATGGAATGGTACTTGAGCTCCACGGCATCCACGACGTTTTGCATGCCGAAGAATGTGTTGGGTCCTGTCGAACAGCCATAGTCCGCGATGCGAAATGAGGTGCAGGAATTGATATTAGGGTTGGTGAGATCGAGCTTTTCTTCTACTGCTCGAACGATCACATCTTTTGCAGCGTCTATTACTCCTCTCTATCGTCAACAAAAGAAAACGCATTAACGTTATGTTGGATCCTCTCCAGTGCAAAACTAGATGGAAAATAGATGCCGATACTCTCTGAGTGTCAGCTACAACAAATGTTTCTGAAGATACTTCGAATAAGGAAACATGGGCAGAAAAGGCAGCAGATCGAACATCGAAATGACTAGAACTATAAAATTTCATTAAATTCAGCCACATTTCCGGTAAGATTATATTGTTTGAAGTGGCCCCAACATTATTTAGCAATACGTTTCAATTTCGTGGCCCTTGTGATGCCTTATGGCCAAACTGTTTGATGTTTGCATCCTTATGGAGCATTTGCGACAAAAGTGTTGCTAGAAATATGTAGGAAAGATGTTGTTGCTAAAACTAGTATTCTATTGCCTATTGTGATTGGTCACCAAACAGGATCCCCAGCCATGCATGGTGAGCGAAGTATACACTTGGTAATAGCTACATTACGCTCTTTTTGCATGTTCGTACATTAGCGTTGTCCCTGAAAGTGCAAAACTTAGTAGGTGGTCAATGTTTGGAGTTTTAGATTATACAAGAGAAAGAAAATAAAAGATTGAGCCTCTATGCGTACCTGATAGGTAGAATTTTGAGAATAGCTAGTTAGGCCATCTCCACCCTTCATGGGATATGCTTCCTGGGTTTCCGTTGTTGGGGCCATGTCTTCCTAGACTTTGTGTTGTCTCTCTTTTGTGGTTTACCTCGGTGGGAGATAGCAACTTGGTCATGCTTGAATAGGCTTTATAGGCGCTGGGTGTCAAGTTTTACGATTATTTTACTACTGTCATTGTCATTCTTCATGTATGCTGCACATGCAACTTAGTAATCTTTGTAATACTTTCACCTTATATAAAACTTTGTTGCTAATTAATGATGTATCACGACAAACTTTAAGTGTGGTCAGTCTTTAAATTAATGTGTTCTCAAAGTATCCAAACTTTAACCTTGGCTAGGTTTTCGGAAAACAGAGGTAACGCTTTCTAAGCAAGATTTTTGTATCGCGCATGCACTCCTGATTTTACACCAGAACTAAAATAAAACGGACGATTTGGTGTTCATTTGAGTGTTCAGACTAATTGCCACAGAAACGTAGAGTCCGTTGTCCACCATTTATGGCAGCGCAAATGTATACGTAGCAATGATGCCATTGAGCCCCTTCCGTGATTATGTAACTTGTTTATAGTTATGTGCATTGTGTACACATTACGCTCTGTAACCCGTAATCGCATTACATATCTAGGATCTAGCAACATGCAGATAGAAAGTCCTTTAGCACTTCTGCAAGGACTTTGTTTAGGTTCAGATGGATTCTCTCACCATATGCTGTTTCGTTATTAATTCCAAATAATACTCTTCACCTTAACTTAAAAATGAATGAGGTGATATAAGCGAACAAAGTAGCTGTTTCTACTGATAGCAGCCCTTAGGTAGACAAAATAAAAAAAAATGAAGGCACACCCCACCCATTTTGTAATTTTGCTTGCTTCGCAAATACTAACATAATGTCTCGTGAACCATGCTCCTCCTAGTTTTTGTTCATCCATTGTTGACGACACATGTGACATCCAATGCAAAATAGAAATATTCACTCAGGATACTCAAAGATTCCTCAATACTACGAGTTGTTTTTCATTAAGGGTACCTTGGAAATCATCGTGGTTTCAGTTTTCAAACAGGTAAAACTAAGCACTCTTTTGGTTTTCATTTTTTTCCCACAAACAGATGTACGTGGTAAGCGAAGTTTTATCTTCTAGTTTCTTCTTCATTATTTTTTCTCCTTTTTTCCTTCTAAAATTGAATTTCTCCCCGAAAGAACTCCTCTGGCCACCTCCGAAGCACCATACCAGTCACCACCACTACCACTATCAAACCACCTCCACCATCTTATCAAATCACAACACCGCCACCAACCCTTTGTCAAATTAAATTATAACAACACTACCATTACCCCGACCAATTAAAAACCCGTAACTACTGAAACAATCACCCAATTAAAAGCCACTATCAACTTAAGCACCATCTTTCACCATTTATATGACGGGATGATAACCACCATTAAGTTCTGCCACCACCAAACTCTTTAAACATGGGGACTGATGCGTACCACCTCGAAAAAAATCCCGAAAAAAAAGAATTTTATAGAGTTGCCATTTTATTTAATAAGGGAAAATAAGAAAGAAAAAAAATAAAAAACAAAACCAAAAAAGTGACTGAAAGTTCTTAGGTACTCGCTGCGTCTTTTAGGTCTCTACTTCATTTCTAGTGATTAATAGCCTTAAAACATGTAGCATGTAAGAATATGACAAAACCAAACCTAAATTAATTTTTTTATGTTATTTGACTTGAACTCGACAACGGGGTCATGTGGCCCACGTATCTGATCGGACTAATCGGAATGAAAACCACCGTAGTTCGACACTTGTCCTACGGGAGGTAGTCTACAATCCAGGACTTAAACCTACCCAATGGAAGTGAAAATAACTTTTTGTTTAGAAATGAAATGTGACTATATGGGGAAGAGATGAAAATTTATATGATTTATACCCTATGAAAGCTTAATATAAATTACCTCGCGATGCAGCTTGCCTCAACTATTCGTGAACGCTCGCCCGTTGGATCCATGATGCAAAAAACAAAGTGATATTTTTGGAGTGATTTGGATAGCTAAAATTCTTGAGGGAGGTACTTAATTGGACTTCACTTCCTGAGGAAATGGCGTGCAAACTCTAAAGAGAATAAGCTCCTAAACTTAAACCGTTTTTTATAGTGCTCAGGATCGCAAAATCGGATAAGATTGGCAATGTCAATCTGCATGGTTGGAGATAAGTAAGAATAAGTTATAAATCGCAGATTGACAAAAGTCAACTAACCGATCGGTTAGTCAAAAACCTCCCAGTTCACCCCATTTATTAATTATATTTTTTCCTAATTTCGGGAAATTTTCTGACCCTAATTTCGATAATTTCTCTAAAATCACCAAAGATTCTGGATAAGCTATTTCTTAACCATCAAATGGATTGATTTAATCTTCACATCAAGAAAAAATCATGGATTACTTTTCAAAGTCATTATAGCTAAATTGCATCACTTAAGATAATCTAGACCATGGATCTAACCTAATCTACATGGGTTGGACTAATGCAGTGGACCGAGTTGGATTGTACTGAATTGGACTGGACAATTAGACTAGACCGGACCACATTAATTAAATAAACTAGACTTAATCAAATATTTAGAACAAATTACTAGTCCCAAATTCAATAATGCCTCTTAAATAATAAAAATGAAACCCATTATTTAACTAAATAAAAAGTCCTAAAGTAATGGAGTATCTACAGAGCCCCTCGGGGATGGAGCACGCTTGCGGGCCAACATCACCGAAAAAGAAGGACAACACAGTTTCTTAGTGAAAACACAAAAAAAGACCACGTGACTCCAAGACAGACTTAAAGACTCACACAAATATGAGGTCGGACCTTCACAGCCTTCCTATGTATCCCCCTAATAGGAATCAGACCAATGTAGTTTACTAGAATACCAATATTGTTCGATACCGAAGCCAACAATAACAATAGTTGGCCATCAAACATAGAATCTGGAGCTGGAACTGGAGCCAGAGCCAGAAAACTCACTACTTAAAGAGCCAGAGCTAATGGTAATGATGGTTGGTCGCTTAGGCAAATAAAGATATAACATGCCTAGAATTCAGAGCCAATTGTAACGATGATTGGTCGTCTAGACACACTGAAGACTGGATCTAGAGCCAAAAATGCTGAACTATAATATCCTGAACTTTGAGAGCGGGTTAAAATAATCATCGGTACTTTAAAAAATAAACGGTCGATTATTTTGGGCAGTGTTTGAGTATTGGTAGACTATCAAAGCTTAAAAGAATTTTGGAAGAAAATTGTGATTTTCAAAATTTTTAGGAATCATTTTGTAATTTTGAGAAAATTAGGGGGCTAGTTTGCAAAAAAAAATTTAAAAAGGGTATTATGTGTCAAACTTTGAAGAGAATGCTCATGCTATAAGGCCACCTCTTGCCACCTTGTTGATGACTCATGAAATTAAGTTATAAAGTAATGGCTAGGGATTTAAAAGAGAGAGAGAGAGAGAGAGAGAGATTCGGGAAGGAAGAAACAGTGAAAAAAAAATATAGAGACCAAAGAAAAACTATGAAGGGGGAAGAAGAGAACTCGGGCAGAAATCAGGGGGAGAGGGAAAAGGATATTGAATAAATTTCCAAGGTAATCTTCTTACCTTTATAGGGTGTGTAATTTAGTGTGTGTGTGTGTGTGTGTTTAGCGTGTGTTTTTCTGTGTACAGTGAGTGTGCTTACCAAGTGTATTTGTGTGTTCTTGTGTAATTGTGTGCGAGTCTTCAGTGTAAGTGTGCGCATTGAGTGTTGTAGAGTGTATTAGGAGTGTTCAGTGAATGCTGGGTGTGTTTTTAGGGAGGTGTCGAGGGAGTGAGAATGTGTTTGGTCTGTGACAATGTGTGTTAGTGTGTGTTCTTGAGTGTCTGTGTGCAGGTGTGTGAGTTTGGGGTGCAATCTTTAGTGTAATTATGTGTAAAATTTGGTGAATATGCCGTATGATGTGTATAAAAGGTTTCAAGAAGAAGAATGGTGAGTTTGGTGTGTGTGAAGTGTATGTCTTTGATAAAGTGTACAGTGTGTGTCTTGGGTGAGTGGTTGGGTGAACTGTGTATGTAATTGTGTGTTAAAGTGTGTGTTAGGGTGTATTTTAGGAGTATTAATGTGTATGTAGGTGTTTTAGGGTGTGCGTTGAGTGTGGCAGTGAGGGTGTGTGAACTGTGTAATGGATTAGGTGCAGCAGAACAATGAAGAAGGTGAAATAGTAGGTGCCTTTGATTTGAACAGTAATGGTAATTGTTGTTAAAGCTAGGAAATTAATTTAGGCAGTTTTTACACGAATTGTTTTAAATTGTTAGGGCCAAAAATATGCCAAGTCCGAAACAGTAACCCCCAATAATTTTATGAGATGCACGCTCTGAAATGTTTCAGAAATTTTTGGTGTCCATGAATGATGCTAAATTAGGTATCGATTAAGAGAAATTTTAGATTTATTGAACATAGTAAATAAAGTTATTTTAATCTAAAAATTTTTAAAAAAGATTATTGTATTTATATGATTCATATTCTAATATTTCGAGCCATTTTGAGCCCAATAGGTATTTTTCGAAACTGGTTCCTAAGCGCTCGGTTTGGACACCGATTCGAGATTTTTGGGCAAAAAGTTTCTAAAATACTTTTTAGCCCAAATGAATTCAAGATGCTAAGAATAGATTTTAAGATGTTTTTGAGATTTTTTCAAAGCCGGGAACTCCTGGAGGGGTATTTTGGTAATTTTACTTATGAAAGGTATTTTGAGGTAAATTCATATACAGTAAGGTTGTCTGAGTGATTTTACTTACAGAAAGGCTATTTTGGAGATTTAAGAGTAATATGGGGTATTTTTGGTAATTTGCCTCCTAGAGGGGTATTTTGATAATTTTACTAATTATCCCCGCCTGAATGCCATTGCTTCCGCCAATCTATTTACATTATCTCATAATGATTGTTATGAATGTTTTGTTCTCTGATTGAAGGGGGATCGAGTGAAACTCCTCTCCATATTGTGATTAAACTGGTTGTGATTTTCTGAGCCCTTTCCCCTATGGCTTTTGAAGTATCTGCATTTGTTTTGGAACTTTTTGCAAAATCATCATTATATTTTAAAATGACGACTTTGAAATGATCTGCAAATGATTGTTTTGAAATCTTTAAAAATTGTTTTTAAATGTTTATTTTGGTATCTATTTCTGATTGCTTTTGATCATTTTTGAAATCATTAAACTACTTAGATCATTTGAAATATTTCTTTAAAAAATATCATCGGATGGATTCTTTTGAATGGTTTTGTAATTCCTTCGGATATCCTTGTACGACCTTACTGAGCTCTCAAAAACTCACCCTTAGTTTGATTCATAAGAACTTTTACTCAATGTCCGCTTAGGATGTTGAGTAAACATAGGCAGATAGAAGATAGATACATAAGAATTTCCTCGAAGTAAGAGCTGACAGCTGTCAGCAAAAAGTTTTTACAATTTGCATAGCACGGTGCCAAGGTTATAGGTTGGGGCAGAATTAGGGATTCAGGCCCACTGCAGCTCAGTGATATTGTGATCTAGACAGAGTTCTAAAATCCGATTGGGGCATGATATGGGATTTAGGGGAGCGTAGGGTATATGCGCTTGATCAGCTCAGGGTACTAGAGTTAAACTATCATAGAGTTCTTGAGTTTGACCTACACGGCGTACTGGTCAGGGTGACGGATCAGCTTTTTTGGCCATCCAATGAAAGAAGCCAAAGTGGTGAGTTATGCTGAGAAATAATCAGTCAACCTTGTGCCATGCACCTACAGCTATGTAACAGCGAGCAGCGTTCCTCGGCAGGATAGAGAACAAGGTCAGTAGGGGCAGAGGCCCTTGAATATCCGCTAGATTTTTACTCAATGTCTGCTTAGGATGTTGTCACACCCGATGACATGATATCAGGTACCTTACAGGTTAACCCATTAGACGTTTGTATATTGCCTAATTCTAGAGTGTCATACTTTTTTGCTTCCGTTACTTTGGCACTGTGATTGAGGTGAAGGCTTGTCCTTTATGAACTGATCTTAGGATAGGCATCCCGTAGGGAGAGTCTTTGACTATTTCTATGATTTTCGGTAGCTATACTCTCTATGTGGTTGATAGAGATCTTCCTGTGGTTCTCATCATAGTTGTTGTTTGAGGTTTGATATCAAGCGAGGCATGGATTGATTACACTCTAATCACGTATCTGTCAGTTATTAGACAAAACCCTAGTAGTGTATGGAAGTTCGTAGGTATGAATAATGGTTAAGCTAGTGATTCAGACGATTTGTGAGAATGAATTTCTCAGGAAGTGATTGTTGTTAAGACTGAGAATTGGTTTTGGAATACGTTAGGAAATTGGGCTTCCATCTTGTCAGTTGTTCGTTCTTTTGTCTATTGAATTCAAGGATGACTTAATTGAATGTCAGCTTATGCTGAGACGTCAGAGAAGATGTCGTTCATGCCGAGTCGTCTTATTCCTTTTTGAGATATTTATCTGTCCTTTTGAATCTATTTGGACTTGATGGGTTAATATCTGACCCACTGGCCATGGGAAAGTTACGAATCCTATTAAAGACTAATAACTCCTTTTGATTTTGATTGCTCTGAGTCGTTGGGTTGTCTTTGGTTCGTTAGACCTATATCATTGTTTCTGTATCTGTCATTTCTTCTGAAATGTTACAAAATTTTTTGTGAACCGCAAGAGCCAATATGTATGATTTTTGTTAAAGATTTTTGTGTTTTGATTGCCTGATTGTGATTATTGTTATTACTATTTGCATAGTTTCCCTACCTAGATATGAGGTAAGGTAGATTCCTAAGCCTCGGATAATCTGTGAGCAAGAATGTACTCTAAGAATGTGGATTAAGTTTGGATAAGCTATTCGATGATTCGGTATAAGATTGAGATTTGGGCTAAACATGTAATACCCGCATTTTCTTTTTCCTAGCCCAAATCTTTTGAGCGCGTTAATAATAATAATAATAATAATATTTTAGAAGCGGCAATATGCATTAGATGTTAAAAAAGAGAAAAGAGTTAACGGGGTTCTTTCATGAATAGATAAAGATGGAGGTCTATCATACAATTTTATAAAATATGATTTAGAGGTTTAATTATTAGGTTGACACCTATGACTTTATGGTGACTAAGCCAATTGAACAATAAAAAAAGGGGTAGTAAGATTACTACTCTAGGGTGAAAGAAAGAAAGAAAGGAAACAAAAAAAAAAAAAAGAGAGAAGCAGAACAAGCGGGAAACAGAGAGGAAAGGAGAGAAAAGGTGACAAGGCTTCAAGGCGATATATATATATATATATATATATATATATATATATATATATATATATATATATATATATATATTAAGTGGGTATATATTGCTTGGGTGTATTTGCTTGGGGATGAGCTGGGTGTTAGCGCACTGTGTGTGCGTGAGCAGGTGGTGCGTAAGGGAGTGAGGGGAAGGGGGAAGCAGTTGTGGGGAAGGCAGTGGCGTGCATGGTGAAAGGGCTAGTGCCCTGCTGATATTTGAAAGGAGGAAGAGGCGAGGAAAAGGGAGAGGGCAGCGGCTGGTGCTGCTGCCGTGTGGGTGCAGGGGGTTAGGTAAGGGAGGAAAATGGAGGGGGAAGGTTGTAATACCCCGAACTGTTGTGGATCGCCATCACCGGCGCCATCTTCGATCTCCTCAACTTTCGGCCACATACGCTGTCACCGGCAGTCCCATCCCCACCAACTCCTTTTCTAGATCTCGGCTGCCCCTTCACCGAGCACCACTGCACAACACCACCGTAACCACCGTGCCATAGCCATGGCACCGTCGCCACCGCCAAGCCGTGATGCGATCGATGTCGCCGGCAGTCCCACCGCCGCCCAATGCCTTTTTAGGGTCACAGCAGCCCCTTCACCGGTGAGCAACTCTGGCCAACGTTTCTACCAAACGCACCACTCAATGCCTCAAATCTGGACCACCTCTACGCTGCCGGAACCATCACGACTGCCAACCGCACAACATTCATCTCCAGTCAACTACCCTTCTTCTTCATTTTTTCGGCTACACCTTCACCGCCATGACCCTGTGTCGTCAATCTCCATCGTCAACACGTCCAATAAATTCCAACTCCACCGTTCAACGTCTCTCTGAGCAGCCAACGGCACTGTCCGTTACCGCCTTTCACTGAACCACCGTGCCACCTAAGCACTATTGACCGTCAAAAGGACATTACAGTTAAGCCACGATGACCGTCGATTGTCGCCACCTTTGGGATCTATGACCATGGCATAAAATTGGTTTTGTGGAATTGTTTGTGAAGCAGGGTTTGGTGGTGTTGTGATGGTGGTTTGGTGGGTAGTGGTGGCCTAACGGCGGTGTTTACATTGATTGTGGTTGGGTTTTCTGTGTGCAATGGTGGGTGTACGGTGTCTGTGTTTGGGGAGTTGTTCTGATTTTGGTGCGTTGTCGAGCGGAGGTATCATGAAGGTGCTTGAGATGGCTAAAACGGTATCATGGCAGTTCTTGCAGTGTTTGGAATAGGCTAGATTGTGATGGTGTCTGTTTGTGGGTATGTGTTGTGATGGAGGGGGTGTGACTGTGTTTTTTTAGAGTGTGTGAATATACAACCGGTGTGTTAGGTTTTGGTGGTGTGCTTGCGTGATGGTGACTACACAGTGATGGTTTGCGACAATGCTTGTGGTGGCTAGAATGGATTGAGGTAAACGGTGAATGTATGAATTTTGGCGGGTGTGCATTAATTGGGTGTTGAGCGGCTATGTGTGTATACTAGGTGTCGTGGTTTACGTATGTGTGATTTTTAATGGTGGTGCTTAGGGTGACTGTGGTTGGTTTGTGTGCGTGCGGTGGCGGGGGTTTTTCAGTATGTGAGCCTGGACAGGTGTATAGGTGTGATTGTTGTTGGACGTGTATGGAGATATTGTGTGTACATGGTGCGAGTGTACCGTATGCTTGCGAAGGTGTACCCTATGCATGTATGTGTTTTTGGACAGGAAATCGCTTAGGCTATGAGAATATATAAAAGGAAATTGTTAGCGTTAGCCCTAGCGATTAACTGAGTACTATTTAGCACAAAGTTACTTGGTGGTTATTAAGACGGGTGAATTAATGGATGTTCGGCAATGGCGATTAAATGCCAAGAATGACAGGGTGAACTGGGCACGATATTGGACGTGCATGTAGGTCGGGCAGTTGACTGCGGCATTGAATTTGCTTGAAGACATGTTCAATGGGAATGTTGTGTCGTGATTGACGATGCTTTGGGATGTTGTAAAGCTGGGAACATGAAGATAAAAAGAAGGGCATTGAAAGTGCTTTGAACCAGGTGTGGTAGCATGATCGTCGTTTTGATGTGGGGAATGCGTAGCGTCAGGTAAGTGACCCTTGATTCAACTAGTGTTTTTATATAATAAGTATATGTTTACCTGCTGTTAAAAAGTGAAGTTTAGCATTGAGTGTTTTAATTATGTTTAATTGTTCTGGCTTGAATTGCTAAAAAGCTTTAGTAGTTTATTTGTCATGAAAAACCGGACCAGCATGCATTGATTTTTGTTTAGAAATTGAATGGACCTCAGATTTGAAATGTTTGGTACAAGTGAAATGTTTTGAAATTTGACGTTATTGTGAATATGGAACAACTTGAAAATTATTGAAAGGAGTGTGTGGATAGTTTGATGAGGGGTTATGTTTATGACGAACGAAAAGGTAGTTTTTGGTTTACTCGATTGCTGTGCCCTATATCCAAGGGGAAAGTTGGATTTCGGGCCCTGGTCAACTGGGCTTGTACGTTGATGCACAGTACTGTTGCTCGTGGTTCGCCCATGCGTCCACAGAATTTTGTCCCGGATGGAGGAGGGATTTCAAGCCCTAGTTAGTGGGGCCTGTACGCTGACCGCAGCATATCGTTTGAGCTAATGTTGGAATCGAACTGGTTGTTATGAAGTTTTGCGATAATCATTTTATACTTCAGTTTTTGGTTTAATGTACTCTATTTTGTTTTACCTGATGATTATCAAATCTATGATTTTTAGATATCTTAATGATGCTATAATATAAGCGAGTTATTTTCTGACATGCTATGATCCAGCTAGTTGAATCATTGGTTACTTGCTGAGCACGTGGAAGCTCATCCCTTACTTATCATTTCAGGTTTGAAAGTAAGGTGATGGTGACGAGCATAGGAAGGAACAATTTGGCACTGAGCTCCGGAGACTGTATTGGTTGAGTCACTAAAGATTTAGATTGTTGGGTTAGTTTAGTTTTTAACAAATCAATGTTATGATGAGTGTTAGCATAAGTGTTGTATACAAGTATGAAAATGTAATTTAAGCTGTAGAAGTTTTAATTTCCGCTGTGGCATATGTTGGTTTTAGCGAGTAAGGCCTGGCAGAGCCCTCGGTTGGAGTCCATTGGGTCTGCGGACGGTCACAGATCTAACTCGCGGGCCTACCCGTGGGTTCGGGTCGTGACAGAAATGGTATCAGAGCATTACGGTTTTGGGATATTAGAGTTTAAGTAATGATTTCGCTGGTTGGGTTATAGAACCCTAAGTGATGATCCAATTTTATTTGTGAAGTTTCTTTAAGTTGCTATTGGTGATTATGACTTATGTTTCGAAGGTTATAGATATCATTAGGAAGACTCATTTTCATTGGGTGAAGCTGGAGAGATATGTTTCTATTTGCCAAAACCTAATCAAGGTTGTAGAACAACATTAGGTTAATAGCTAGATAGAGATAATGTAAGGCTGTGGTTTCTTGAAGTTCTTGGAGCTTGTAGCTTGTAACCCAGCGCTCTTAGCTCTTAGTTCGTAGCTCTTAGTTGCGACCGTTAGAGCGCTAAGTGAAAATTTTCTGTTATAGTGAGGTTTCTAAGTTCATAAGTTTTTGAAACAAGGTTTCATAGAATAGCAGTACTTTGAATTGAAATGCGCAATTGGGATGAGTAAAATTTTGTCTGAGAGCATAGAGCCACTGGGTTGACTTTGCTGTGAATGCACACGAGAATTTGGCTTTAGATCTTATATCCTCATTTCCCTAAGTACAAGTTATGTGCATATATTGGACTATGGCAGAGGTGAATTGAGGTTATGAGTAATTATGTTTTCAGCGTGTATTTTGGGTTTTAGCTGTAGCCCAGAGTCCTACATTGATTGGCGTGCATTACTTTATCTGACTTCGAGGAGTGAACTGCCATAGGATAAAGGGATGTAATTGAGGACTAGAACTAGTTGCTCACCATCTTTGACAGGATTAAGTATTTTATGTTTTTAGGGCAAAAAAAATGCAACTTATGTCTATAGAATGATTATGATTTGAGCCACGAAGTTAAGAGTGTATATATATATATATATATATATATATATATATATATATATATATATATATATATATATATATTATGTGAAATATTTGAGGACTTTTGAAAGGTGAAGGTGTCTTTTAAAGTTGGCGACTAGAGGAGTATAAGTGGCGATCAACTAGATGAACAGTATTACGAGGGAAATGAGAATGAAGCCACGGGAGCTGCTCGTTAGGTGGCTGAATTAAGCTCCTTGAGAAATTATATTGCTGATTTATTTTTAAAATTGTCTGTAGCTTAAGTCCATGAGGTTTCCTTTAAATAAATTATATCAGTCATTACGGAGGAATTTAGTAGAGATAATTTGGGGAGATCTGTAAGGACATCTTTAGAAGTCATTTTATGATATTTAATATTCGTCGAGGATAAATTTCGGTGCGAGATGAGGCATTGTTCAGCTATTATGTTGGTTGCTATAAATATATCAGTTACATAGCAAGATCTTTTATCTGGAGGTTATAAGTATAACGAAATTCGAGGTCGAATTTCTTTTACCAGGGAGAAGATGCAATATCCTGATCTCAAATTGGTCTTACGGTTGATTTTGATGAATATACTTGATTCTCTGCAAATTTAATTGCTTAGTGAGACTTTACGGTTTAGAGACGATTTAGTTCTAAAATGGAGAAAAGTGGATATAGCATTTATAACTGGCGAAGGTTCTAATTTAAGATCATTAATCTTAGACTTATTTTTGGTTGGTAAATTATAGTGAATTTAAAGTTAAGTGTTATGATGGGAGATGAGATCAGACACGATTAAGTGCATCGATCTAGTAACCCAAAGTTTTGAGGTACGGGTTATCAGTGGATTAAAGTGTGTTAAATGCATATCACACATCTTGTGCTCTAAGGTCTTTGGTTGCATGTACTTATCAAGTCACTTGAAATTATATCCGAGTTTGATTGTGAACCCTTAGATAGATTTAGTCGTCTAAGCACTTGAGGTGTTATGTTGGTTGTTATCTGAGATCAAACCTGATTATGCAAGGAACACCAAATTTTGAGGACAAAATTTCTTTAAGGGGCGGATAATGTAATACCCTGAACCTAGGTTTTGAACTTTTTAGTAAAATTTTAGCAGCTTTACTTATTAATTATTCTTATTTAGCGGCAAATTTTACAAGTACAAATATTTTTTTTAGCGACGATTGACATGAACAATCTGATCGTCAATTAATGATAGCGAGGGAAGTAACTTGAGAAATTATTATTAAATTAGGATTTAGTATATAGTTATTAATTTTGGTTATTTCAAATATGACAGAGAGAGTGATTTATGGAAAAAAAATGAACAAAGAACAAAAAGAGAAAGAGAAACCAGGAAGAAAGAAAGATGAGAGCGGCAGCCGGCCCTAGGAGGCAGCGTGGCAGCGTCCAACTCTGGTCGCGTCCACCGAACACTGCTACTCAGCACTCCCGCGACCCTCTTGAAGCTTCGATCAACCGCCACCATCAACTGTTGTGGATCGCCATCACAGGCGCCATCTTCGATGTCCTCAACTTTCGACCACATACGCTGTCTCCGGCAGTCCCATCCCGGCAACTCCTTTTCTAGATCTCGGCTGCCCCTTCACCGAGCACCACCGCACAACACCACTGTAACCACCGTGCCATAGCCATGGCACCGTCGCCACCGCCAAGCCATGATGCGATCGATGTCGCCGGCAGTCCCACCGCCGCCCAATGCCTTTCTCGGGTCACAGCAGCCCCTTCGCCGATAAGCAACTCCGGCCAACGTTTTCACCAAACGCACCACTCAACGCCTCAGATCTGGACCACCTCTACGCCGCCGGAACCATCACAACTGCCATCCACACGACATTCATCTCCAGTCAACTACCGATGCATCAAGTCTTTCGAGAGTATTTGATCATAGTGTTTTCTCCCTGAATGGTTCTAAAAGCAAATAAGAGCTTGCATAATGTTTCAAGCAAGTTTTATAAATCTGGATGTATGGAGTCAATGCAAGAGAATATTTGGGTATCCGGGAAAAGTTGAAAAGGTGTCAAATTTCGAAAGTCCAACATCAGTGTTTGAGGTTAGTAACTTCCTAGGTTCAGCCGGAGGCTACCAAGAGTCATTGAAAATTTCTCTAAGATTGCCCTTATTGGAAAAACTAACCGCGATGATTACTAAACAAAAGGCCATCATTGAGTAATTGAAGTCTGAGTAAGGAAGGAAGGAAGTAACAGTTTATTTCACATAAAAATGTAACTAGAATTACTTAAGCAAATCAAGGAAGCTTAAGGTCAAGATGAAAGGATGTTTGAGATACAGCAGTGATTTGAAAGGAATGAAAAGGAAAATTTTTTATTGTGATGAGGGTGGTAGTAACAAATATGAAGGTCAGATATATGTACCACCTAGTAGCGAGTTGAGCAAAAAGATTATGACAGACGCTCATAACTCTAAATACTCTATTCACCCTCGATAAAGCAAAAATGTATTGTGATTTATGACAAAATTTCTTATGGCCTGGCATGAAGAGGGATATATCAGGATTTGTATCCCAGTGTTTGACCTGCCAGCAGGTAAAGGTATACCATAAGAAGACCGCCAAACAGTTGCAATTATTCCTTGTACCTAAGTGGGAATGGGAACACTTTAAGATGGATTACCTAAGTGTACCAGGATTACCATGAACAACTAATAGATTTTTGCTTTTATCTGTGTTGTAGTGGATAGGTTGACTAAGACAGTTTGGTTTATTCCTATCCGAGAAGGATACTCTACTGAACAACTTACCCAAATTTATATTAAGGAAGTGGTTAGTCACTAAGGAGTGCCGGTAACTATTGTGTCCAACAGGAATGTAAAGTTCACCTTGATATTTTGGAAGAGTTTTCAAGAAGAAATGTGAACGAAATTAACCATGAGTATAGCCTTTCACCCTCAGACGGATGACCAATCTGAATGTACAATACATATATTAAAACATATGTGAGACCGTACATTATCGATTTTGGCAGAGCATGGGATGAACAATTTGCTTTTAACTGAATTCTCATACAATAATGGTTATCAAGCGAGCAATGAAATGGCTCCTTATAAAGCATTGTATGGTCGAAGATGTCTCACGCCTATTTGTTGGGGGGTAGTCGTGGAATGAAGACTATCTCGCACGGAAAAGAAGAAGGAAGAAAAGAGAAGAAGAAGCAGAGCTCAGAGAGAGAGAGAAGGGGAGGAAAAATAGGAAGAAAGAATTTGGAAAAAAAAGCTAAGGGTAATCCCTTTCTCTGCGGTGTACTTTTTAGTGTTAATTCTTGTCTCTGTGTGTGTGTGTGTGTGTGTGTGTGTGTGTGTGTGTTCAGACCTTCGCACATATAGTGAACACACAACTGTGTGTGTGTGTGTGTGTGTTTCGCACATATAGTGAACACACAACTGTGTGTGTGTGTGTGTGCACGCGCGTGCACGCGTAGGTGTGTGTTCACTGTATGTGCAAAGGTGGTAAAGGGGAAGGGGAAGCAACCATGATGGTTGTGCGAATGTGTGTCGGTGCACCGTGAGTATGGTGTGTTGTATGCAGTGTGTGTGTGTGTGTGTGTGTGTGTGTGTGTGTGTTTGTGTTGTGCGGAGTGTGGTGTAGTGTGTGTGTGTGTGTGTGTGCATGCGCGCACGCGCGTTGTGTGGTGTTGTATGTGTACACGAGAGCACGCGTGCCCACGTGCATGAATGGTGAAGAGGAGGGGGAAGCAGCACAAAGGCTGCTGCATTGTGTGTTGGGGTGGATGGGTGTGTGTGTGTGTGTGTGTGGTGTGTATGGGTGGGTGGGTTAAGGGAAAGTAGAGCAGTGTGTCACTTGTAAGCGTGGTGTGTGTGTGTGTGTGTGTTAACTGGAAAAAGAGGGACTGCCGAGAGGAAGAAAAACAGGGGTGAACAGTAAATCAATTAAGGTTGAGGTTTTTGAACTGCAAAGTCTCTCTAGAGACCATTAATTCCCGACAGTCTGTCCGAATTTTTAAAACTAATTCTGAGTAGATTTTTGCTAAGTGCAAAGAAAATATCCTAGTTATTTTTGGAAAATCTACAATGTGGGAAAGTTTGGGATTTTTTCGAGATCGCGAAGGGTGTTAAAACGGTTGATTTAAAATAGCAAATTAATGCAGTTTTGCTTAAAAATTTTGTAAGGACCCAATGTCTAAAATTTCGGGGCATTTTCGAAGTCGATAGCTATTTTTAACATGGCCGACTTTCGAGCACTCCGTTAGATGCTGGTTAGGGGGTTTTGAGCGAAAATCCAAAAAATAAGTGTACTTTGCTTAATAGATGTTTTCAAGTGATTCTAGGATTTTTGATGGGGTGTTGGCCGTTAGGGGTATTTTGGTAAATTTCCATAAGTCAGGGGTATTTTGGTAATTTTCTTTATAAAATCCACCAAAGGACTTTTGGTCCAAAAGTTGGTGTAGCGCGTATAAGAAGTTGTTTTAAAGTGGCTTTTGGGGTGTTGGTGGTATGATGGCCATTAAGGGATATTTTGATAATTTGTCATACCAACGTTGAATTTTTGTGAACGCACGTAATTAAGTGGTAAGAGTGACGGGAATAGAGGGACAATGTTAGTACTCCTCAAACTAGGAAGTTTGTGATCGCTAATACGTTAACAAGCCTAGGTTAAGGATTCGGTTGTCAAATCAAAATAATTAACCGTCGTAAGATGTTAGAACGGTTAAATGGGAAGAGGTAGAATAGAGAGAGAGAGAGAGTGTGTGTGTGTGTGTGTGTGTGGTGCCCGACGAGAAAGGTCTTATTTTACTAGGTGATCCCACTAGTGTCGATCAGAGGTTGCGAGTTGTATCGTTTAAAAGCCAATCAGGTAAGGATAATACGGTTCCTTACATGTTATGAATTGATTCGATTAGCATACATGTCATTGATGATGATGTTATGCAGACTGTTGTGTTGTTGTTCTGAAATGTCAATAATTATTGATAATCGATATTTCTTCTATTTAAGAACACTGTGAGGACCTGTGCTAAAGTTATGTTGAAGTCCTGTTGTTATGTTTGAACACTGGTTTATCTTGTGACACGGTACTTCTTGCTTGAGTTATGTTGTTAAGGACTTAAGGTAGAATATTTTCCCTTAGTCCGCCCCGTGGATGAAGCCCTGCTATTAAGTTGTAAGGCAGTTAAGGACAAATATTCAATATGAGTTCCCTTTAATGACAGTGTCTCTTCAAATTACATAAGATTGAGATGAACATCCCGTATGACGGGACACCAAAATGAGGATGGCCTGTGAAATTAATCATTGGCAAAAATGAGGTATGGCACTAACAAGCCTGAATCTGCATTAAAATTGATTTTATTCGATTTAAATAAATTTCATTACTTGTATTTCATTGATATTTACTTTTGCAATGATTGATTTCTTGTCCATTTGCATAGTCAGTCAGTCTTGTCCATGAAGAGGTAGCAATAATGTTGTTCTTGAAACCACTCTGTCTAAGAAAGAAAAAGATCGTTTGACAACTTATGTTAATGCTGAACTTATTATTAAATTCCTGACTCATTATTATTGTTCAGATGATCATTATTCTTTCGAAACTTTGGAATCACTTGTATACGTTGCTTCTCTATTATCTTTAATGGGCGATTTGCGTTTATTCCTTATTTGTATTGTTTCGGGTTGTAAGATTGAATAAGGGAAAACCTCTAGGAAAGAAAAAGATAAGTTGCTCTAAGTCGTAGAGAAAGACGTAAAATGGTGACAATTGTGCGTTTGGTTGTAGATACTGTGTGTTAAGACTTCCGTTGTATTCATGTTGAATTAAGAAAAATTTTGTAAGGATACATTTTGAGGTTTCTGTAATTAGAGTCGCTATGTTTTCCGCACAGGATTATGTTGTGTTATGATAGACAACTCAACTTGGGTGGTGTTACCAGGGTTGAGGTGTTGCACTAGTCAAGTAGGTATCAATGAAATTCTCAACATGACCATATAATGTCAATCATAAACTCCTATATCCAATGTTGGATATTGCGGTACCCCTAATGTCAATTCACATTAGCTCAATTCACAGTAGCTCTGCTGATCAATGTTTCCTTATGTGCAGTTAAGAGGTCAAATCGGAGTTAACAAGTGGCAAAAACTTCATAAGGTAGGCATAGGTTATTCATAACAGATATAGAGCATGCACAATGACTGACAAAGGGATCCACAATATGACAGCTCTAAATGGTCGGCAATAACCCATAAAAATTACGAATTCTAATGTCTTAAACTCCAAGATGAAATTAATCATTGGCAAAAATGAGGTATGGCACTAACAAGCTTCAATCTGCATTAAAATTGATTTTATTCGATGTTAATAATTTTCATTATTTGTATTTCATTGATATTTACTTTTGCAATGATTGATTTCTTGTCCATTTGCATAGTCAGTCAGTCAGTCTTGCTTATGAAGAGGTATCAATAATGTTGTTCTTGAAACCATTCTGTCTAGAAAGAAAAAGATCGTTTGACAACTTATGTTAATGCTGAACTTATTATTAAATTTTTGACTCATTGTTATTGTTCAGATGATCATTGTTCTTCCGAAACTTTGGAATCACTTGTACACGTTGTTTCTCTGTTGTCTTTAATGGACGATTTGCGCTTATAACTTATCGGTATTGTTTCGGGTTATAAGATTGAATAAGGGAAAACCTCTAGGAAAGGAAAAGAGAAGTTGCTCTAAGTCGTAGAGAAAGACGTAAAACGGTCACAATTATGCGTTTGGTTGTAGATACTGTGTTAAGACTTCCGCTATATTCATGTTGAATTAAGAAAATTTTTGTAAGGATACATTTTAAGGTTTCTATAATTAGAGTCGCTATGTTTTTCGAACAGGATTATGTTGTGATTATGATAGGCAACTCAACTTGGGTGGTGTTACCAGGGTTGAGGTGTTGCACTAGTCAAGTAGGTATCAATGAAATTCTCAACATGACCATATAATGTCAATCATAAACTCCTATATCCAATGTTGGATATTGTGATACCCCTAATGTCAATTCACATCAGCTCTGCTGATCAATGTTTCCTTATGTGCAGTTAAGAGGTCAAATCGGAGTTAACAAGTGGCAGAAACTTCATAAGGTAGGCATAGGATATTCTTAACAGATATAGAGCATGCACAATGACTGACAAAGGGATCCACAATATGACAGCTCTAAATGGTGGGCAATAACCCATAAAAATTACAAATTCTAATGTCTTAAACTCCAGATGAAATTAAGTTTAGTGCCGCAAACTTCAAATATGTAGTGATGTCTACCTTAAGTACCATGAAGTGATGAGAGAACAAGCAGCAAACACTACGCTCTGGTCACACCACCTATGAGCAAAAAGAGATTTGTTCACAGGACCTCCTCAACTTCTTGTCAATCAAGGATTGTCCATTCGTTCGCAAGAAGAACTCCTCAATCTATTAGTGTAACAAATTATGAAGGCTTAGAATGAAGACAATATTCGTCTAGGATCATTAATGACCGAAGTTAACATGGTTCCTATTAAACAAGGACATCATACGAATGTCTATATTCACATCCTAATATGTTTGGCCACACCGGCATTTGTTTCTTTAGAGCTTAGTGGTAGTCTTTTGATGCACTTTCTAGCAATAAACGAGGCTGTGAAAAAGGCATATTGAGGATTTAGAATAAATGTTTTGTAAAGTTATGTGCACTCTTCATTACATTACTAAGCCAAAGGAGAGCGATAAACTGCCAAAAAAGTGAAATGTTTAAATTACAATTTCCTGAAAGAAAAAGATACAGATTTAAGACACTGTTACTTTTGATCTGTTGAGGAGGAGCTTCATATTTTGCGGGAGTGTCAAACATCAGATCTCAAGATCTGAGTACTTCAACTCCGCAAAGCCAAATCCAACACGAGTGCAGTGATGAAAGACTCTGGTCCTTTGTCCAAGGGAGTCCAGTTCTCAGACCCTTTATCTCCACTGACTTGGCAATGATGACTTGAATATCCCAAGCAGCAACGCTCTCTGCGTCTACTAAGCCTTCTCTCACCATAGCACCGATAAACACCAAGCTTCAGTGCTTTTCGCCCTTCTACTACAGCTTTTTCTCTCACAGCAGCCAATAAGCCAGTTCCCTGGTGACCAATGTTGCTTTCATCTGTTCCACTTCCAGATTTTCCAACACCACTACATAACATATCAAGGCCCTCATCCACCAATTCATTAGAATGTCGTGTGTCTTGTTGAATATTTTCACCTCCATGTCTGCCATTACCATTTCCATCAATGCTGCTTCCCCACCATTTATTACTGGCAGTTGATAAGCCATCTGATGGGAACCCATACTTGAATTCATCCAAGCTAGCTGGAGGTTTCTTGGCCATGTATGAGCTGTACATATCCTGGGGCCTCCCACTCTGGACGGTCTTGTTTAACTGATGCTGAGGGATGCCTCGTAATTTGGACATCTCCTGTAAAGACGAAGTGCTTTTGTTTTGAAGCTGGGAGCCCCTGCATACAAAAATGCATCATACATTTCAGGGAGAGAAAGAAAAATGATAATTAACTGAAAAAAGAGATCCACAGGATGATGTTTCCCTGTCATCAAAATAAAATCTAGACCTTAAGCATGATGGATTTGAATACTAACCAGGCTCGTAATTTCTTTGTAAAATGTAAAAAAAAATGTCATTCTCCGTATTCCGCTATGGTCAAAGTGAACATCAGAATGGAAAGAAAGAAAATTCATCAACTGTTTAAACATAACAAAATGTTCTTTTGCTTTTGAAAAATAGAATTCCAACTGCCAGAGATTTGAAACACAGGAAAAGGAACACTATTCGAAAAATAAAGCTCCTCTGTCCCCTTGGTAAAACTGAAGGTGTCATAGCATTCTTCTTTGGCAGTTTTTCATTCTCATTAGATACTTTGTACGGCACATGCTATGTTATAAGGCTTACTAGCAACATATCCAGAAGAGATTCGTGGATGTAACCCCTGCCGCTACATATCCAAGGAAATTCAGACCTTGAGGTTGAGCTGTAAAACATTCCAGTGAACTCCTCCCACCTTTCAAGAGCCACGTGGCATAAGAGCTGAGCCTGCCTTTAGTTGAGAGGTACAGAAAAGTGAATCAGGGCTCAATTTCACTGTTCCTATGGTGTAAGAGAGGCGTAAGGGCACAATGGTTGGTCCACCAGATTCTTGCAGCTCCCTCCAATTTCACTTCAGCATGCTGCATCTTGTTCTCATTTGTCAAGGGTACGATTTAAAGAAACAGTCTACACTGTCTAGCCGAAAAGACATATCATGGGCTTATGGATATCATAAGAACCTATCTTCCAACTTAGCACATCTATAAAATTCATCCAATTCAGGATCTTCTGGTGATCAAGGATGTACTTGTTGCATCTAAATCAGGAGCAACTTAACAAATGGAGCAGAATTCTTAGTCTTCTTCTTTGTCTCATAGATGAGGCACCGACATGTTATCCACAGACGCATGTCACTGACCCAGGGAAACTCTCATGCAAATACGACTGGCTATACCTAAATCATGCCCCCAGGCCCTTCTTCCAATAGATCCCCCGTGTCTGGGTGATGTTAGTGACGGTCCAAAGCCCAATACATTAGCCTAAGGCATTACATGTCAGGCCCATTTGTCGTCAAAACGCCTATATCCCCATGCGCAGGCACCCACGCAATGAGTCCCTGACAAGCGGCTTTCGGTTCATCACCAGAGGCTTTTAATGAGATGGCCCCTTTATTTTGCTAGCATTTTCTTCAGCTTGAAACGAAGCTTTACCTTAGGCATTCACCTACATAAGACACAATAAGCAAAAAAGGTAATAAATATGAGATACGAAAGGACTAGGGATACAAAGGACTCTTTCTTTTCCCTTCGACCGGGATCAGTCGGGTGCTTTGTGCATGGTTTTCAGCACGTGGCTGGAGATTGGTGCTGGGTCTTTAGTCGTATTGCACTTTGGTCTTGAGATCAGGTTGGAAGAAGCATTGTTACTTCAAGGGTAGGTGGGCTGGCTTGATTTATGTGGATCAGGTTGGTCTTATCTTTTTAAAAGAAGTAGTGTTGGCACTAATTCCAACCCGTACAGTATATATACGTTCATAAGTTTTGGACTTGGGCGTCTGGGCCTCCCTACAAGTTGATGGCCTGTTAAGTTTCCGAAATATGCCAGAAGGTTCAGATGGGCCAAGTAGCTTTCTAACTTCATTAAAGTTCGAACTCACGCCATTGGTACCGAAAGCTGACATGGACGCACAAGCTTCACTACATATTGATGGGCCCCTGAAGCTCGAAGTTTTATAATTGCCAAATGAGGTATCGAACTTCATCAAAGTTGAATCCAAACAAATTGGAATTGAAAGATTGCATCAACACTTGAGTTGCACAATTGGATAGGCTAAATAAGGTTTCGAGCTTGAAGTGTGAAACCCAAATGAAGACTCAAACTTTATCTCAAAGTTCGAAGCTTAACCCAAAAGACATGGTATTTCTCACGTGGTTATGGGCTTTACAGAGGATATGCAGTTGGTAAGACCGATAACAATCAAGGGTTATCTGGGGAAGCCCTTGGAGGCACCTCATTTTTGTAGTCATTTTTAGCTTTCTTTTATTTAGGTATTATATTATTAGGATTTATTAATAATTAAGTTTATTATATGAGTCTAAGCCTAGTAATATATAATGAACTTAATCTATTTGATTACGTCAGGTTAAAGACCAATCCAGTCAAATTTCGGTCCAGTTGATTAAACCAGTCCACTTAGTAAGGTTTAACCTAGGTTAGGATAAAGAGATTTTGACTTGATTCAGATTGTATCTGTGATTGATTTCTGATTTGGGGATTGATCCTTAATACAGAGATTGACTTTGAATTAATTCCCCAATCTAGTACATCCCTTCTGTCTTTTCAGAGATTTTTACCAAATTAAGGACAATTAATGTCTCGAAATTCGGGAAAATATCCTAATTAAGGGGTGAACACGGCCTGTTGTCGACAAGCCATCCGGTTAGTTGACTTTTCTCGATCTGTGATTTAAATCAAATATTTTGCTCTGTCAGATATATTAGACTCGGAAAAGTTTTCTTTGCCCTGTCAACCTCCAGACCTCTATAAATTGATCCCTTGGCCTACAGAACTAAGGGTCTTCTTGGTGGGCCCACGCATGTTGCTTCTAATAGCTTTCTTCTAAAGTACACGTGTTAAAATGGCAGTACAACAATCGGACCAAAATTGCAGACTTGTAATTTTATTGAAAACATACTGCCCCTCTTTCTGCTTCCATCATATTTCAATAGTCCTTCTCTTGCTTTTCGTCCCAGCATTGTCACTTGTCAGGTACCTTCTTCTCCCTGCTCTTCAGTTGGCAGATTTTGCCGCTTTAATTGTATTTATTTGTTTTAATTTTTTATTTTTTGCTTTCTTGTACTGTAATTTTTTACCCTTTTTCCGTACTTTTACTACTTTGTAGATATGTTGCTTCAAAGGATTTCACGTGGGAGGCTTCAAATCTTGTTGACTTCTTGTTCTCTTCTTTGTCACATATATTAAAAGTTTTTTTTCTTCTGTTATTGCTTTTCCGTACCATGTATGGCTATCTCCACGTGAACAAACTGGATCTACTAAATGTATTTTCTTTCTCCGGTTTTGCTCTTTTTCCTGCCACATGCTACGCACAGAAGCAACTTATCCTTTTTCTTCACGTAATAGCACGCCACCTTTTGCTTGAGGCCTTTTTTTTCTTTTTCTGCAGCAAACATTTGAGTTTAGCATGTAGCTACATTTGCAGCGCACACACATGTATGCGCACAGAGATATACAGGTATCCTTCTCTAAGGCATGTTTTTTGTGTTCTCCACTTGTGGCCATGTTTCCATGCACGCACAAGTAATCTCCCTTTTGGTGGACAACTTCAGAAATTCTCTTTTCAGAATACTCATATTTGGTCGCTTGGGTTTTGTCATCTGCTATATTAGTGTGCACAAATATATACACCACATAAATAAATATATACAAAGTAGCCTGCTTTTTATATCAGGCGTCCCTTTTACCAAGCAGCATGGTTTTTTAATGATAACCACCCTGCTAAAAGGAATGCCTGTCCTGTTTCATCAACCATGTGCTACAACCAAACAAGCCAACACGTAGTTATATGTTCTTTTCTGGAAGGCTTTGTGCTTCCTAATTTTTTGCCTCTATCCACGAACAATAAGAACTTTGGAATTGATGTACTCCCGTTTTGCCTTTTACTCTACAAAGCAGTAACACCATAACTTGACCTGTGCAAAAGTAGTCTGCTTTTTTAAAAAATGTCAGGCATCTATTAATTTCAGAATGGATAGTCTTTTCTTTTCTTGGCAGCAAAGTATTTGCACTATCCCCTCCTAAGACATATCAACTTTGAGTATGGCAGGACCATTTTCGCTCACTTTGATTTTATGGCATTTATGTTTTGAGCCTCTATTAAGCGAGTCAACAAAAGTAGTGCTTGCTAAGATTAAGTAACGAACCATAGTTTTGAATTTTTGGAGCAATTTCACTAACAAGAACCTCTGTCTCCCAGGTCAGGCAACCCACTTTTGAAGAGCTTGCTCCTTTGCCAGACGTCTTTAAGCTTCTGTGCCAAATTTATAAATAGCAGGTCTAACTCTTTTGTTATGGCATTCTGAAACTTTTGGCGCCTAGCTTGAAAGCCTTTGTTTGATCAAGGCTCTACATGTCGACCTAGGTTTTCCTTGACAAGGAGGTTTTTGTTGTCATGCTCTTGGAGCCTCATAACCCGTACATTTCCCTTCTCGAGATAACCTTCGTCAGCGCACCACTTAATTGGCCCAAGTCTTTCTCCAAAGGACTTTCGTCGGGATGTTACTAGCTCAACTACTTCGGTTACCTTTGTCCTCAGATGGATACTTGTAAGAGTGATTTTAGACTCTTACCACAAACTGTCATCCTCAGTTTAGGAGGTCCTTGTCACATCAGGTTTTCTTGACTTCGTGTCTCCTGGCATCCTCCTCTGATTAGAGATTCATGTCTGTCGCATTCTCTCCGGTCTATTACAACAGGGCTTTCAATTCGAGTGAACTTCCAGCCTTTGTCATTTAGAGTAGGAACTTGCATCAAATGTTGTTTATATTTCCTTCTCTCGCGTTTCCTCATCAGCAAAGGGGAGTAATACTTAGCCAATATTTCAATTTGAATAAATCCGTTCTTTCTAACTTCATGGAGTTGGGAGAAGTTATTAGAGAACCTTTGTTGTGTTGCATGCAAGCTGATGGACAAATCGTGAGACAAACCTCCATTGGATTATCTTTTTATCTGCCAAAAATTTCAAAAAATTTAACCTAGTGTCAGAATACATACTTCCTTGCTCTTTTTCTGATATGAGGCTACTCCCCTACTCCTAAACCTTCCAAGACTCTAAACCTTTCATGCCACTAGAAGGTCATGTGATATATAAGATAAAGATATTGGAAAGGCCCCGGTTTTAGCCATTTGTAGTATGTACTTTATTTTAGTGGTTGGGCCTTTAACAATTTATACCCTTGTAAGCCAGGTTTCAGGTTTCTATATTTAGTTGGGCCGTTCACAGTTTAGAATGCTTTTTTTTATTTCATTTCGCTTGCAGGCATTGGCCACTATTGCAAGCATTGGACTTCGGTGAGACATTGCAGTAGTTTAGCCACATAATTTGCCATTGGTGGTATGTACGTGCCTTCAGGAGTTATTTCTATGCTGGTTACAACGGAAACGTCTGTTCTGGTGCCAGGCTCCTAGCACTCCAAAACCCCCTTAAAAAGTTTAACTTTTGAGGCAAAACCAAATTGAAATGAGTAAACTGCCATGTGAATTCTAGCCATCTTCAGTTTCAGTGGAAAGGCGCATAGGATGTCATTATCCCAGAATACCCAACTCCATCGCAGAAAGCATGGCGATATACAGCCAATGCTGAAGGAAGTATGCCAGGATAAGTTATCAACTCTGATTCATCTCAAAAGGATTTTCTAATCTGAGCGGCTTACTAATTTGTTCAACAGGCGAGGTAGAAGTACATCCTTTGGCACAAAGCCCTTTACAATTCCTATATGCGATATTGGCAGTACTTTTTAGCAGCATGAAATGTCAAACTGGTAGTGTTACGGACGTATCTATAGAGTAGCATCTTTAGCTGACTAAGCACCTCAAATGGAGGGTTGCCTTTCAATTTTCAGTCCAGACTTGTCCAAGACATCAGCCTCCACACAACGGAGGTTCTCAAAGAACTTTTCCAACTCCATGAAGTCCTATATGTTACAATAGATTGCCCAAATTCAAAAGTTGACTAAGTAGTACTCTTCGCTGAAGTCGTAAAGTCAAAACAAGGCAATGATAAACCCCACTTGAAGAAAGTCTTCACACAAAAGGAGAAAGGCCGAAAGTCCACTGGAACAAGGCCTTCTTTACTGAAGCCGATGTTAGTAAGCTGAAGAGAAAGCAAACATACACAAGCCCCTATTAAAAGAGGAATCCAGGGGCGCGGGCTCAAGCAAACTCAACTTGACAAGAACCTCCTAAGAGAGAGGAAGAGGATACAAGGACAATGGTTAGCGGGAAGAGTCGGAAATTACTCCGACAAATACGCATCCAAGGACAAAGGTATACACATCTGATGAGATAGGAACATCCGGAGGAATGTCTCCTCGAGAGAGAGACTTAGGCCAAATGCAGTTAACGACCCAGAGAGAGAGGATACGAGGACAATGGTTAGCGGGAAGAGTCGGATATCACTCCGACAAATACGCATCCAAGGACAAAGGTATACACATCAGTTGAGATAGGAACATCCGGAGGAATGTCTCCTCGAGAGAGAGACTTAGGCCAAATGCAGTAACGACCCACACACACACACAGAGGTCTGCAAAACGAGGAAAAATGAATACATAATAAAAACTCAAAATAGAAACAGGGATCACCACAAAACGAAAAGTTGCATTAAGAAACCCAACTATATATTAAGGGACAGCAGAAAAAGAAAAATATGCCCATAAAATTACACGGGACCCTCGAAATTCAGTTTACATATAAATACTCAGAAGAAAAATACGCGCGTAAAAAGGGAGATCAGTGGTCCGTAAAATTACACTTGGCCAAGAAAATCAAGCATTCAAGCAGTGATCCAAACAGGTCTCA
Source organism: Escallonia herrerae (assembly GCA_033070095.1). Lineage (NCBI taxonomy): Eukaryota > Viridiplantae > Streptophyta > Magnoliopsida > Escalloniales > Escalloniaceae > Escallonia > Escallonia herrerae. The sequence goes on along the minus strand of JAVXUP010000266.1, from coordinate 209,341 downwards.
CGGTATAAACAGCAGAATTGGGATTTTAAAATATTAATTATACAAGATGTCGTGATCAGTGTAAGCAAAATAGACTTACACAAATCACGAGGGGGTCTTTGTTGGCACTTCAATTTCAACCACACAGTATGTATACATTCGTATCTTCGGACGGGCCAAAGTTTCGAACTGGACCGCACACTGCTTGCTTTAAAGCTCATATGGACATAGATGCTCACTAAATTGATCAGCCACTGAATTTCGATATGTTGCACTTGCCAAATGAGGTTTCAAACTTCACCAAGGATGGAATCATCTCATTAGGCATGAATTGCCATTTCATAAATGTATGGGGCAAATGAGGTTTCAAGCTTGGAGTTTGGAACCCAGATGAAGACTAGAGCTTTATTTGGAAGTCCAAACCCCCAACGGAAAGACACGGTTTTTTCACGTAAGCTTTCTAAAGGATAAGCTAAAAAAACTCATAAGAGTCAAAGGTTTTGAGGTAAGCTTCTATAGAGGGACGGCAAATCTTAAGTGAAAGGAGATGGAGGGAAGATTAAAATACAGGATCAGGAAATCAGAAGCAGAGTTCAAAAATCAAGGAACAGAGACCATACTCAAGAAACCTAAAGCCAGAAGCCAAAAAACCGAGAGCTTAGAAGTAGCACGGCCATATGCAGGTCTAGGGTTCCAACGTAATTTCCTGGGTTGGACAACTGTAAATGTTAAGGGTTATCCCCGCACAAATAAAGCTCCGTTCTTTGGATTTTAATTAACTTCTTGTTCCTTTTAGGGAGGTTTTCTTCTGTTCTACTTGACGAAATAATCTGAGATTTGTCAGATCGAAAATCAATAAACATCCACAATGAAAACGATTGCCAATGAATGTTTGTGGTCACAAGTTTTGATCGAAACTTAGCTTCCCTTGGTATCAATATTTGTGCTAAAGAGTGGGCTGGGGTAGTTTTGGGTGGTAGGGCTGAAAATTAATTCATGGGTGAGAAGTTTGAGCCACGTGTCAAGGAAATCGAATGGGGCAAACAAAATACAAGAAGTGGGCTTCGGCTTTGAGACCAATTATTGGCCAAACAAAGAAATCACTCTAGGACAGTTTTAAAGAAAGCAAAGGCTTCGGATGGGGCTCTTTGATCATAAGTCTTTCGGGTAAGGATACTTTCTTCAATGGATCAAAGAAATACAATCTGGTTGATTTAATCTTCTTAAACAAAGCCAATGTTCTGTTCACCCTTTTCGAAAATGAGAAATTTGTTTCTACAGGGGTCTTCAGCCTTTGAGATTCTTCAACAAACATTTTGACATCATAAAGGCCACAGTTGTAGGAGCCTCATGCGCTGATCTCACCCTAAGGACACCATAACAGTGTTAACAGCGGGTGACAACAAGAAAAACCTAGCAATTCAGGCTGATGCAAAATCAGGGATTATGGCTCATCTGAAACATTAGGTAATTCGTGCTAAAAAATATTTCTGTCTCTGATGGCAAGGACACTTATTCAAGTAAACTCACAAAATTTACCAATGTCCTGCACCCAGAACAAACCCTTCAAAGTACATGGCGCTCTCTGCACTAGACATATGCTAAAGTGCACCAACTACATGCCCACGTGCAATTCTTAGGTGGGGATATTCCGACAAGTCATCCTTGGGGCAAACCAATGGGGACTCGTCACCTAAGCAAAAGTCCAACTGCAACTGGACCGCATTGCAGATAACGTTTGCGCGCTGGCCAACCATCTCCTTGACTAGCCGAAGGATGACATACTCGGCCTGCCCACCCAAATATTAATCTTGGGAGTACGTCCTTTTCTTGTAGATGATGAATAAATGTTATGCTGACAGTGTCGGTATCTATGAATAATTTTGGTTTTCTTTCAAGAACAAGTTTTCAGATTTGAGGAGGCATTACTTTTACGAGTAATAGTTGGTTGACAGCACTAAACTATTTAGATCGAACAGGACATATAAAGCTAATGCAACCAATAATACCAAAAGTTTTATTGAGGTCCAACAGACGTACTAGAACTTCATCATATTGTCCATTGAATCTTTACTCTAGGTAGGCTCCTCTTGACAGCTATGCTTATTGCATTAAGAAGTGGATATTCATCAACAAGGATCAACATTCTCGCTTATACAGAAATTATTGATCTAGTCTCAGTTGCACAGAATTTAATAAAATGGTCAAAGTTTCTTGTCTTTTCTATTCTATTCTCATCTCTTCAACAATCAGTCAAGGCCCCACCAAATTGTGCCCTCTCTCCTGTTCGTCCCTTCCAATGTTTCGTTCTTCTTAACTAAAAGTGATGGTACATGACACCGGTGAACCCTTATCAAAAGTTAATGACCTATATTTTCGAATCCTTTAGCTTTCTTAAGTCTCTCTGGTTTTCCTTTTCTTTTCCTTTTTCTCCTACCCTTTGGTTTGTAGAACATAAGCATCGGTGCATGTTGCCGTAATTTAATATTGCCAAGCTCTATCTCTAGTTAGATCTAGAAGTTGACTCCCACAACCATAAAATCACATTCCATCTTCATCACTGACCAACAACTTGAACCAAATTGATGACCACACAACACCACACCGTCACCACCTTAGCTATGATGGACCTACAACCACTCACTACAGTCATTGTATCTCCATTTTCTCAACCAACCATCCAAGCAGCAATCCACCACGCTTCACGGCCATCACTTTACAATTCCAATATCCATTAGATCCAAGAACCAAGACCGCTCATCTCGTCCCTATGGATGGCCATTGAAAGTTTTCGAAGATTCCAACAATCCGAGCATATTGACAATGACGGTTATCTATGACGACAACAATCATCAAGAAAAGTATGAGCACGGCACAGGTGGTATAGAATCGTTGTCGCCTCCACCGAGAAATTTGATTTCTAAAATGGGTATATGGTGGGTGGAGAGGGACAAAGAGCAGAGAGAGAAGAGGAGGAGAACAGAAATCTGTCAAAAAGGAACAGATTAGGATAGAGTGGATTTAGAATAAGGGTAAAACTGGAAAATTAAACTAAAACCCTCCCATTTTAGAAAGTGAGCAATATTTTTGAGACAGCCCAAAAAGGATATACGAGAATAATTTTGGGACTGAGGGAATACATTTTTAATGAGGTAACAAACCGCACGGTTGAGCCTACTGGAAGGGGTTACAAAGTATCTGCAGGAGAAGAATGAAACAAAAACGTTTTACAAGAATTGCCAATTAGGGTTGCTGCAGCACCAAAGAATGTACTGATGGGCTCACACATCAGCAACATGGATGGGTTGAAACGTCGACACTTTGAGCAAACCAGTCTCCTATTTTCAGTTGAATCATACAGATTGATTGTTCGTGTTTGTAGCAAATCTTGGATATACTTGATCAAATGGGGAGGGCCTTACTTATTGTGTGCTTGTTTGTCTTGGTGTCAAATGCAAGCAAGTGCTAGACCAGTCCGTTCTACTCTAGCGCTGCTCTGATTGCAGTAGTTGTATGTTGTCAAATACATTCCCCAATTACTCGCTTCAACATCCTAGTTGAGGAAACTCAAGTCGGCTGATCTAGCAAATCCATCTTGAAGCATGTTCTGGTTGTAAGATCTTGACAAGTCTAGCCCTGTGATGCAACTTGCAAAGACTTGGTATGTATAAGACAGATCAAGTACTTCAAGTTCGAATCATTTCTGTAATAAAAGTTGTAGGTTGAGCTAATACAGCAAGACTACCCTATGTGCATTTTGAACTTGGAAGACAATCCTCAACTTTTTCTAACTTGGAATACAATGATCACCTTTCCGCGTCTAACTGGATCAGTATTACCTAGTAGGCGGTTTGCTTCAGTACGCATACAGGTGAACAGTGTGTTAATTTGTAGGTACGCAATGTATAGGAGGTGAGCTTAGTAGATTCACTTTTTGGGTTCGCAATACTTTCAGGTATGCTTTGATATGATTCATATAATCATATGTGTAATCTGTCAAACTAATGAAAAACAATTCAACATAATCACCATCAAACTTACCGTAATTTGAGAAAAAATCTCTCTCTACACACACACACACACCCGTTTCTGCGTCTATATGGACCAGTATTACCTAGTACACAGTTCGCTTCAGTAGGGGTATGGGTGCAAGGTCGTTAATTTGTAGTTACGCAATGTGTAGGAGGTAAGCTTAGTCGGTTCACTTTTCGTGTACGCAATACTCTGTGGTATGCTTTGGTATGATTCGTATAATCATATGTGTGATATATCAAACTCATAAATATTTATTCGAAATAAATCACCATCAACCTTACCGTAAATAGTGTTTCTATTTCTTTAAGTAATTTGAGAAAATCTCTTCGTCTTTATATTGTTTCAGGGAAAGGCCCTCCGTCCCCTTCCTCCCTCTGTCTATCTATATATACAAGTATACATATACTTGCATATATACACGTGTGTGTGTGTGTGCGCGCCTATGTGTTTATATGTGTGCATGTGTACTTAGATATACATCTATAGTAGAGCTAACTAAAGAGCCTGCAACTCTTCTTCACTTTCACGTCTGGCTTCACTCACTTCGGAACACGACACACCGCATTTGGGGTCACAAGTACCAGTATTCTGTATGCTAGGATCACCAACGAATTAGGTAAAATGGACAGATGTGTTCGAGCTTGGCAAATACATTAGCGTGGTCATCTTCTTCAATCTGCCTATTTGAGCTATGTAAGTCGGCTTTGGTTTTCTTGTTAACCTCTTGGACTATATTGATCCCCTACCTCCCAATTAATAGAGTAGATAGGTTAGGGACCAAGTATTGCAGCACGAATTTGGCTTCTATGAGCACCTCAGCCTAGAACCTCACTCCATTCGACCGAGGGTGACAGGATATGCCTAAAAAAGCTTTAGGGTTTCTTTTGGCCCCATTTGTAAAGCTGGGCACTAGAGTCCAAGAGAACAAGAACTAGTCACACTTGTAACGATAAAAGACCTGTAAAACTCGGCATCTTTAGCGAAGCTACCTAAGTCACTACTAAAGGTTTTGCAGCTTTAGACAAGACTTTTGCAGCTTCAGAGTAAAGCATTGCTAAATGCATTCCCCCATTGTTGTTTAGATAACCATCTGATGACTTCAAAAGTGTAGGAAAAAAGTTCCAAGGTAGTTCCACAATTGTAAAGTGTGGCGACCTAGGGTACTAATTATAATTAACCCCAAGCTTAACAATTGCCCCAACGAAATCTAAGGCACTGTTCAGTCTTGAAGGCGGCAGTGTTCAGTAGTGTAAAGCGCCTTAGACATCCATGCATATAAAGCGTTCCAGTCAGGACATGAAAGTTAGATTAACTTACAGGGATGCTGATACAGCTGAAGTTGTCTGAGCTTCATTTCTTTCCCTAGCAGCCTTTGCCAACTCAGCAAGTTCCTTCGTTTTCTCTCTAGCAGCATCTTTCTTTATCTCGTCAATACTCTTCCCCGAGAGAAACTGAAACACGTTGATGTTGCTTATAACCAAGAATATAGCACAGAAAGTCATCCAGATATACAAGTAACTAGCGTAAGAAAATGCATTATGCAATGTCTAGGCCAAGTAGACATGCTGTGTATTGGACCACATAGTAACAATTGTCATAGGAAGGCTCCACGGGTAAAGCTATCCCCTCGCACCTCTAAAGAGCTCATATCTTTGAATTTGCGCTATTACTTACCACTAAAGATGGGTACAACTCCCCAGTGTAGTCTAATTCTGGCTTGGTCCGCAAGGCATCTAATCACAAGCTCATGAGCATTAACTTTTTCCTTGCAGCCCTTTAGTTCTGACACTCATTATGCGCCATCCATAAATTGGTGTCAATCACATAAAGCGCCATTCAGCCCTTGGCACATGTTCTAGTGAGTTCTGCCAGTTTTCCTACCGGAATCATTCTTTGTCGTTCGGCACGTAATGTCAAGTACATAGAATGCAGTTCAGCAAATTGTGTCACGTGTCAGATGGTAGATAATCAAAGGCGAGTTATCTAACTTATCAAACCGACTATGTTAAGTCGTTTCAGGTCTCTTTTCATCAAATGGCATGCGGTTGAGTGATTTGTTAATTGAAATGGAATTATAGGGTTTTATTTTAATAGAACTTTGATTTTGTCTTTGCCTGGCGTAGGCTAATGCCGAACCATAGAGCGTTCTCTCTTTTGTGTGTGATCGTTTTACTACTTATATCCGGATTAGTCTATTGCATATTCTTTCAATTAATGTCCCTCCACATCATTGTGAAATGTATAGAGCAGTTAAAACTCAGGGTTCTGTGTATCTAAATTAGGTTAGGGAAGAAGGGAAACTCCCAAAATATGAAGTATTTTATTGATCGATGATTCCCCTTGGTGTTGCATATTGCATAATCAGAAACCAGGATGCATAAGAAGTGTTTCATTGATCGATGATTCCCCTTGGTGTTGCATCTTGCATAATCAGACCCCAGGATGCATAAGCCCTAGAGTGTAACAAGCAGTGAAAATACTTTCGCTGCACTGCCTAAGGTAGGAGATAACAAATTCCTCTTGAGATTGCATGTAGGGTGCTTCGACCCCAAGGAAGCTCTTTTTTTTTCCTGAGGAGGTTAGGAAATTTTTTTAAAGTTCCATTTAGTGAGTAGTAGCTCTAACGCGACTTTGCTAGACAAGTGGGCACATGCACAAACACATTAGAGAAATAGCGATAACAATTCACTCAAACTCACCTCAACCCCACATACTCTACTAACCTGAGTCTCTTTTGACTCACACTTTCTCTTTTCTCTCTTCTTCCTTCATCTCAATGCCTTATACACTGGCATATATAGGCCCTGTGAGACTTCAAGCCTTGGACTATTTAATACTTGTACATCCTTACCATCACATACACGTACATGCATGACCATGCACCTGCATGTATATGATTATGCATATCCAAAATTCAGGTTTACCTTCTAATGCTCCCCCTTAAACTTCATCCTTCTTTTTCATTTTAAGTCCCATTTCTTCAAAATAGATACGCAAGGGGCTTGATGAAAATCTCAGTACCACGTTGATAGCGCCATAGCCATCGCCTTTGAAGTGTAGAGCAGATTCAAAATCTTCACAAAGGCACATTTGAAGTTCTTTCTCACTCTTTTGCGCCAACTGCCTCCATTTCAATTACATTTATTTAGCTTTGAATCTTCGTAGTCAAAGAAAGAATTCTTATTTTTCCAACCTGTCTTACTTGAAAGATTCTTTGGTAAATCAAAACCTATATACGTACTTGACCAGGTATGCCAAAAACCACATGGACTTCCATAACAACAAAATCAGAATTGATACCTCCTCTTGGGGCAGGTGATGAGTTCATAATAAAATTTTACCTTCTTGTAACTCAAATGGGAAAAGTGGATCCTTCTCCTTCACAGTAGCATTTGTAGTTCCCATACCTGATATTTCTTCCAAATTGATTTCAGCCTCATCCTCAATCTCCTCTATCACTTTCTTTGTGTCATTTTCTTTTTCCACATCAAGAGCGTCATTTGCCACACCTTTCTCTTTTATCTCCTCGTATGGCTCTTCAATAGCCATTTTCTTTTATTTGCTCAACTTCATTAGGAGGACACTCATCTTCCCTTTTTTTTTTTTTTTTTTTTTTGGGGGGGGGGGAACGCCGTCAAGAAGTTCGCTTTCAAAAACCTCATTTCGACGATAACTTGCCACTCAGATCGAGTGGCTCTGATACCACTTTGTCAGAATTGTTTCCATATTTGCATTTTGCAAGTGGGACACGGACAAACACATTAGATAGAACACTTAGCGGAGGATCAGATAACACCAAAAAAATCTCTAACTAACTTGTTTACACCAAAGCAAGGAGGGAGAGTTAGGTGGGGGGGTTTCAACAACAAAGAAAACAAAATCAGACCAGAGATTAAGTTATCATTAACTTTCTTGCAGCCTCACATTTCTGGAAGACAGTTAGTAGGACACATCTAAAGCCTACCTTTCAATGTGGCCACCTAAGGAGACCATTTTCTTGGCATATTTTCTTCAGGACACCTGCAACGTGGAAATTCTTGACATCAGCGACCACACACACTAAATGAACCAAGTAACCCAGAAATCAAGCTGACTGCATCATAACCAGGCTCTAATAAGTGAATTCTGGCACTGTTAAACATTAGGTCATATGAGCTATAAGACTAAGACTAAGTTATTCAATTTGATGACTCCAACACATACATCATATCAGTGATTGTGCAAAGAATAGAACTATAAGGGAAGGTTCAATCCGGAACAAGTATTAGCTCCATTAGATGGCAGGCAATATGGTGATTCAGGTGGCCTTCCTACGGCCAGAGGACTGGTAGATAGCTTTCCCGGACACTGAACACTAACACAATCTGTTGGACTTTGGATCACCTCCGGAGATTGTCAAGGGGTATGGAGCATCAAGTGAGCGACTCAAGGGAACTTGGCACTAGAAGAGAGTCCCAGGTCTGCTTCGGCTTTTCCTGATCCAGTGTGATTCACATTATAGAAAGAAACAAGGTAAACAAACCACACCAAAAGTCAGGTCGTCTTGACATTCCAATGTCCAATTGCCTAACACTAAAAGTAGCCAATCCCTACACATTACGGTTTAAAGTAATCGTTACTATAAAATAGTTACCACCTTATATTTGGTGGATTCAATGGTAAATACAAGTTCCGCCAAAAAGGATTATTTAGCATGTCCAAGAAATAGGAAACAGCTAGAAATAAAATGGAGAGTTAGAGAGAGGAGGGGAAAGTGTGTTGGTGGGTGGGGTGGTGCAAACACACACACACACACACAGAACCAAATCAACATTAGAAGTTTCATAGTAAGTCAATCAAGAAAATTAGACAAGTTTAAAGCATTGGTCATCAGGAAGGACAAAAAACTTAACAAAACTGTCACATAATTTACAGTTACGAGTTACGACTTATGCGTCACTACCCCAATGCAGAACGAGTCTTTGGCTGGTTCAGAAAAGGATAATAGAAGCGTGGTGATCTAGGTCACGAGGTACTAGAGGTTCTTAAGATAGCACATGAAATTCCAAGGATAAACAATGAGAAGTTTTTAAGGCTTTATAAGCCTTGCCTAGGACCCCAAGGGTTCATACTTGGATAGTCCTTTGGATGAGACAAGGCCCTGTGGTACTGTTGTTAAGCTGCTTAGGAGCTTTACAGGTGCAACCAGACCTGACTCTCAATCCTGATAAGATGGACCGCCCACAGCAAGGACCCAATGGGGCAGGGCAGAGAGAGATTTGAGGCAAAAACACTACCAAAATTCTGAGAGGCTCGCTGGGGAGTGTGGACGCTAAGTCTTTAAAGAGACAGATCCTAACCGCCCAAAAGTAGTATGAGGCACTAGCAGTCCCACAAAAAATAAGGAGCATCTTACTTCCAGCATTGTGAGGTTCTTTGCTCAAGTCAACACTCGCTAAGGATGACAATTCCCCACGTCGGGAAAATAGTCATGTAGGATCTCAAGAGTGCTTACCTCGCTAGACCTTTTGCTTCAGGTAGTACCAAGTGGCAGGCTTGCGGTTTTTGGCATTACCTACTAATTCGTGTCACAATGAGTACCCTCCAGTAGATTGGTATTCGCCATCTCGAAAACCATAAGCTACCTCTGGGAAATTGGAATGCCTACTACAGTTGTCTATTAGCCTCAAATCAGATATTTACTTTTCGATATCATCTTTTTATATATGTCCCTTAAGCTGTAGCAAGGAACATTGTACACTTAGACTCAAAATAGAAGTCTGCAAGTAAACATTCAAATTTAAGGTGAGGGATGACACCAATATCATTCCTTTTTTAATTCTTTGAGAGAGAGGACAACCTACCAAGCCATATCTACTTTAAGGTCGCGATAATTTCTTTTGTCAGAGCTACATTGCCTCTTTAGACGCTTAACATGAAGCCCTTGAACAACCCCTTCTCCCTCTCACACCAATACACGACCCAAATCCAATCAATATGCAATATTAATGTAATTGGTTGGCATCCTAGGCTAAGCACTTAGTAACCTTGCAGATTTTTGCGGTAACTCGATCCCCTTTTCATTACATTCCAAAGCTCTGGCAATTGTAAGCTGGATCTATGTTACATGGACTCTTCGGTTTTGCGTGAAGCACCCGTGTCGGACACTCGACACTTGGACATGGGTATGGGATATGTGTCCGACACATCTCATAGGATATGCCATTATGATACTATCTTATAGTCTTTTGTTTAATTAGTAGTTGCTTTGAGTGGAGATAAGTTGTCAATTAAAACCAAATGCATCACATAAAACACCCTTTTGCCTTTGAAATAACTAAAAAGCAATAATAAATATGAACATTTTGCCGTGTCCCCATGTCTTGCGTTTTCAAAATTAGACGAGTCCGACACTTGGACACGTATCCGATCCGGACACTCGTACCGAGTCCATGTAACATAGAGCTGGATATGACCAACAACTCCTAGTTCTATATGTTTAAATCATCCGACTGGCTTTGGTTTCTTAGCTACATCAAGTCACCCTATAGCCTTCCCAACAATCTATAACCCTCCCAATTTTATCCGTAATCACCCACACATATTAAGGAAATGAATGGATCCTTGTCTAGCCCCAATCCCCCATTGTCAAGCAAGACCCGGCTATGGTCAGCAACAAGTCTAGGGAAGCACACTCGATAAGATAACCGAGAACACCTCCTAAGAATTGGAAGAAAAAAGAATCTTCAAACTTCGAGAAGGAATAGATGCCCCTCTCTGAACCAAGTGGTCAATTCATAAACTCTACTTCCACTATAAAGTTTGAGAACCCCCTCATTGGTCTAGAGGCTCACAGGCAATGTCTTCTTCCTGAAGCAAACATTGAGTCTATTTGATGCCTGCTAACCCTTCCCACAACTCCAACACGAGTGAATGACCACCGGGTCGTAAATCCGCAACACATACACAGAACAGTGTTCTCTACTTTACTCAATACCCTCCATCACTATTAATTGTCCTTCTTTCCTGTTTTCACTATGCATAATTGATTGTCCACTTTGACAGGGTAGGGACTCATTCATGTCAATCTTCCACACACACCCTTTGTTTCCAGCACTAACCAAGCTGATAACTACACATACATGCATCGTCTGACGACCTGCGCCTAAAAGCAATCTAATTAGAAGTCACTGCAGATAGACACAATCTAATTTTTGGAGAAGTGGGACAAACAAGAAAACCTAAACTCAAAGTAAAACCAATTAGGACTGCCATTTATTTCAGCCATGTAGCTCTTCCAAACTTGTGTGTCGAGTTCAAAAGGGGGGAGGAAAGACGGGAGAGCATTCCTCCACAGTTTACTGCTCAGTACAAGCTAGAATGCCAAAAAGTGGCCTATGCCGCTAGATAGATCCACTCTGTGCATGTCCATTCCCTATATTCAACATATCATTTGCCCTTAGAATTCCTTCATGCACGTTTCCTCTAAGTTAACCACCATTCTTCTAGTACAAACATTTATGCGCTGCTAATCAGATGAAGACTATGCTTTATGTTGCTGATGCATCCCATAGCAGCTGATGTCATCTCATCAAAGAGTAAGGCTCCTACATATACGTATCACTTTGAACTTAATTGAAAATTACTAATTATAACCTGATGTGCAGCCATAATATCCACATCAAATTAGAAAGCACAACCAAAACGATCATATGAACCGAAGCAAAGGTTGCTAGACAGGGGGGTCAGATGACACTGCCTACAAGATAATCGGAGCAAGGGCTCCTAGCGACTTTGCGAAGCGGGCCTAGAGCGGCAACGCCTTCAGTCTTTCTCGGGCCTCGGGCGCACACGGTGCACATAGGCTCGCCCACTTAAGTTACCAGAACAACAAAGCCTATACAATGTGCACATAAATAGCCAAAGACTGGGACATTCTACTGGGTATTTGAAAGTCTATAAAGTTTGCTACTTTTTGCTCAACCTCGTCTCCTTCAACCTTCCAGACCACTTGATGGCATGATGCAATGGTTTAACGATTGAAGATTCTTGCATGAAATAAATTAAATGGCGGAAATGAGCACCAATTCAGGAAATAGGAAATGGGTAAGTGGAGAGGGAAGAGGGATGAGTGAATACCGAGAGAGTCGGCGGCCTCAGACAGGGGTATAGAGAACAACTTGGATACTTGATCGAATGAAGGCGGCGGCGCCTGGGCTGTACCTGAGCTTAAATTCTGCAGCTGCGCTTGCGCTTGAGCCTGTTGTGCATTCATCATTTGAGACGGATTTTCGACTGAATTCTCTAGCCAGTGGACATGTCATACAGAATATATACTCCTCAATCATTGATGATATTTCTTTTCTTTTCTTTTTTTGGACCTTCGACTATTTACCTTTTTTATTTTTTTCTTTCTAAATTAACTATCTGTCTACTCATTTCTCTCGCCAGTGATTCTCTCTCAACTCATTTTCTTTCTTTTAACCCATCACTTTATACTTTTTATTTTATTTCTCTCTCCACATTTAACACTTTACCAATCAATTTTCTCTTTCCTGAATTACTATCTTCCCCACTCTCTAAAGGTTAAAATGAAAAAAACACACAATATATAACATAAATTCTTAATATGCATGCAAAGTCAAACTGATCGAATTTTCAGGGACGGAGGAAGTATGATTTGTGCCGTTTTCTTTAGATTAATTAATTCATGTAATTGAGCATAAAACTTTGTGCTTTGGCCCTTAACAGAAAACACCTAGGGTCTGTTTAAAATTACTTACAGTTTTGGTTTTCGATTTTCAAAAAAGCAAAAATCAAAACTAGTTTAGTTTTTATTTTTTATAAAAACAAATGGGTGTCTGATTACCCAAGTTTTATTTTGAGTTTTTTCTTTTGGATGTTTGATTACCCAGTTTTTATTTTGAATTTTTTCGTTGGTGGTGATGGTGGTGGTATTTTGAGTTTTTTTTTTTTGCGGTGACGATTGGGAGTTGGGGTGGCAGTTGCGATGGCGGTGGCAACGATGGTAATCTCAAAACAAAAATCAAAACTGAAAACCCAAAATTTCAAAATGAAAGTTTTCAAAAACAGCCCAGTTTTGAAAACTAGTTTTCAAAACTGAAGAGAAAAAAAAACAGAAACTGCCTACTAGTTTTCAAAACTGAAGAGAAAAAAAAAACAAAAACTGCCTGCCAAACGGGATTTTTTTTCCAGCTTACAAAACTGGAGAAAATAAACTTGTCAAACTCAGCCTAAGTTTTTCATATTTTTTTTCTCACCACTGGACCACCTCATGTTTCTACTTAGGTGCTCAATGCACCATTTAATAGTGTCTGTTTAGTTTTTTTTTACTCAGGATGCCGTTAAGGTCCGAAAAGTACAAAGATAACTTCCTCCCTAAGTTCCACATGGCATCCTGGCAATTCCTTCCACAACGATTACGCACTCATTTCCCTCCAAACTTGCCTCTAACATTCTTTGGCCTCCTAAACTTTATTTTATATATATATATATAGAAAAATCAAATATGTTACTAGTGTTTGACAAGGGCAACACACTCAACACTGGTGATATCACTGGGCTGAGTTATCGATCACAATCATAACCTTGTGCAAAATACAGAGCAACGACACTTTCATACATCATTAATAAACACTGCAAATTGTGTCCTTATAAAAATTTTCTTAAAACCTACATCATATTGTAGCAGAAGACTTTCAAGTCCTTAAATAACAAATACATTTACAACGTAATGAATGACTTTAGTCATGTAGCTCTTCTCAACGTACCCCGCAGTTGAATCCTTGACTTACCATTTCTAGCTTGTCTCACGTCGTTCAACTTATCACCTCGCTCAACTTTTCTAACTTGTTTCTTTTCCCTTCCTTGATGGTTCTCCTTGGTCAGTCTTATAAGGAATGAGCAGAACACAACATAAGGAATGAGCTAAAGACAACACGAGGAGTATCGTGTACAAGTGATTCGCAGGTCTCGGAGGAATCACAATCATCTCAACGATAACAATGAATCAAGAGTTTATATTAAATTTTAGCATCAACGTCATTTGTAACTGATATTTTTCTTTCGTTAGACTGAGCTATTTCAAGGCCCACTAGAACAATATTATTACCACCTCCTCATGGACAAGACTGATTATGTAAGTGAACACTAAATCAAGAATCGCAAAAGTAAACATCAATGAAATACAAGTCATTAAAATCATTAAGATCAAAATAAAATCAAGTGCAATGCGAACTCAAACACAACAGACTAAACTTGACCAGACACGACCGACTTGACTCAAGCGCCATACATCTTTTTTGGCCAATGATCATATTTCATAGGCCATCCTCATAATTTTGTTGTTGTATTATACGGGATGTTCATCTCAGTCTTAGATTGTCAAGAGACACTGTCATCAAGAAATGGACTCATCTAGAGTGTTTGTCCCTAACCGCGTTACAGCTAAACAATAGGGCAGATTAAGGGAAAAATAACTCCTCCTTATATCCTTAACAGCATAACTCAGCAAGAAATACCGGGTCACAAGATCAACCGGTGTTCAACATAATAACAGGAATTCAGCATAAACATAATCAACAGGGTGGACCGGGGAGAAACTTAACCACAAGTCCTCAACAGTGTACTCAACTAAGAGAAATATCGGTCATCAATAATTGTCGACATCTCACAACAACAGCACCACAATCTCTGCATAACATCATTAACCAACGACATTGCAGACTAGGAAGAAATTTAACCACAAGTTCTTAATGGTATTCTCAATCAGGAGAAATATCGGACATCAATAATTGCTGACATCTCACAACAGCATACAACAACCCCTACACCACATCATCACCAACGTCAGGTATACTAATCGAATCGAATCATTGCATACTAGGACACGCATTATCTTTACTATACTTCATCAACGGGGTGGATTAAGGGAAACTATCCTACCTTAAGTCCTCAGCAGCATAATTCAGATAAACAATTACCGATCCCAATGACTACCAGTGTCCAATCATAATGATACGAGTTTAACATAAACGTCCTCAACATGGCATGCTAACCAAAACAATGAATTAGCATATTATAACTGTATTGTCGTTACCTGATTGGCCTTTGGCCGAAGAGGTTATCAACTCCAATCTTGGATCGCAACGAGCGGCATCACCTAGTCAACTAATACCTTGCTCATCAAGCATCATTCAAACATGTACACACACTTTATTCTATCCGTTCACATTTAACTGTTCATAGCGTCTGAAGACTGTTGGTTGTTCCGATCCTATAGCCGGATCCTTAACCTAGCCTTATCCATACATTCACAGCAAGAAATTCCCTCAGTTCAGGCATACTAACACCATTCCTTGCTTCATGTCACTCCGGACGCTTAATTATGCGCGTTCCCAAAATTTAGCACTATTATGGCAAATTATCAAAATACCACTTCATGGCCGCTACACCACCAACTCTTCAAAACTATTTCAAAACAACTTTTCAAATGTTGTAAATCCGTTTCCGAACAAAAATGTCTTCAAAAAAATTTTATAGGAAAAATTACCAAAACACCCCCGACTTATGTAAAATTACCAAAACAATTCCTGAAGGCCATCACCCGAACAAAATCCCAAAATCACTTTAAAACATCTTTTTAAGCATTTGCTTTAGTTTTACAAACTAAAAGCCCTTTGGAAATTTTTTGCTCAAAAGCCCCTAACTGACATTTAATGGAGCGCTCAAAAATCGGTTCTGCGAAAAATAGCTAACGACTTTAAAATGTCTCAAAACTTTAGATATTGAAGAATCTCACCATTGGAAGGTCCTCATAAAATATTTACACAAAACTGCATTCGTTTGCTATTTTTAAGCTCACCATGAATTTTTACACTGGCACTGTCAGTTAACTTCTTTCCCGACCTTGGAAAAAACTGAAATATTCTCATATAATAGATTTCATAAATATAAATAGGGTTTGTTCTTTGTACTTTGTCTAAATCTGATTTAAACTATTTTTAAAAATTCACACAATGAACTGCCCAAACCCTAGCCACCTTTAGCGACCATCACAGCTAATTTTCATTGTCAACATGACTCCAACACCTATTTTTCACCTTGACACACACACCTATTTCTTCCTCTCTTCACTGCCGAGAACCCACACCCAGTGGCTGAGGGAGCGGGGGCACCAGTGGGCCCGTGCCCACCTGCTTCTCCAAAATTTTTCCTCTTTAGATGGTATACTTTATTCCTAATGGTGAAAGTGTCCACCTAAAAATTTAGAAAAAAAATGCTTAAAGGAGATATATTTGTGGTCATTTTACATGTTAATATACCTAAAAAGTTCCAAAGATGGTTAAAATAAAAAAATCCTTTCAGTCATTTAAAACTTTAAACTTATACAAATAAACAAAAAAAATAGAAATAAAAATTTAGGCCCCATTTGACACTCATTTTTTTTTCCAGTTTTTTCAGTTTTGGAAACTAAAAAAAATAAGCGCATTTGGTAACCCTTTTTTTTCCCCTTCAGTTTAAAAAACCAGTTTTTAAATCAAGGCTGTTTTTAAAAACTCAAAAAACTGGTTTTTTTTTTAAACCGCCACCACCCTCCACCGCCGGCAGCCACCGCCACCGCAAACCACCACAAAAAAAAATTGAGCTATCAAACACCCAAAAAAAACTGGGTTATCAAACACCCACTTGTTTTCGTTAAAAAAAATTTAAACTGCTCTTTAATTTTATTTTTTTTGAAAATTGAAAACAAAAAAAAATGTCAAACAGAGCCTTAATCTACGCATAAAGTCTACAAAAAGAATGATTTTTACTCTCATTGTTACGGTTTCCAAAGCCTCAATATTTTCAAAGCCTTAAAGACACATATGCGGACAGGAGAGCACCGCCTCCTCAGTTCCATCACTGCCCACCGGCCATACCTCCTGTCGGCACGCTCTCATCGGCCAACGCCACTGCCTCCACTGGCTGGTCCACATCGCAGGCTCACGAGTCACGGCACCCCAAGCCCAAAAGTCACGGCCTCAGGTGCTAGGCATGGCCGCAAGGGCAATTCACAGGCTTACTGGTGACAGTGCTCACGGATGGCAGTTGGCAGGTCAATTTCTCGACGATGATAGTATTTATCATGGCAATAGATTGATACAAGAAATAAGGGTTTTTAGAAGTAGAACCCTTCCTTTTTGTATCAATCTAGAATGTGACAATTGAGTTTTGAAACTTACAATATGCAATTAGAAATCGGTAGAATTTGACAATTACTGCTAGTGAGATTGTTAATTTTAGATTGAGATTTTGGTGCCCATCTTAAAAACAATTCTGGCTCTGCCACTGCCCACACCCACATAATTTCTCATTTCACCCTTAATTCCACACAACACATATAAGAATGCACCCTTAAACACACACATACACACCCTTACATAACCCCTTCTTTTGATCATCTTTCCCACCCCTATTCATGCATTTCTTTCATATACTTGCACACACATACCACCCCACCACCCATAGCAAAACCTCCCTCACACAGCCCCCTAAACATCCCTCTCTTTCTCATTTATAGCTCCACTTGGCAGCTCACTCACCCCCATATATAACAACCATTCTTGCCACCCCACCTCACAGCCACCTACCTTGCATCACCTCCCCTCCCCCTAAACCTCCACCATCCTGCGCAACTAGCACCCACCCAACTAGTTATCGCAGCTCATTTACCACCTCTCAGCAACCCACCCTCAAAACAGCCCCCTCTCCCTCACTGTCCTGCCTTGAATTAAGCAGCCCCACCCCCATCTTTGCATATCCACCACCACAACACAACTCTCTTCCACCACACTCAACCACCACCTTGCACAGCCCTGCCACCCACAGAGCTAACTTGCGCAGCCACACAGCTGTAACCATCTCACAAACACCCTCCTTTACACTACATACACCACACCATAACCACCTTAATTTAAATGGCTGAAATTTCTAATCTATACACACATATGTATAGCATAAAACACACCCACACACAACCTATATACCCAGCAAAGTCCCAACATAAATTCACTCTAAACAAGTTAATTAAGAAAAGCTTAAAACCCTAGGTTATCTGACTTGCAAAATTGAAATTTCAGCTTGAATTCCTTCACTTTTGCCATGGCTTTCTTCCTTTTTTCTTCCCCCCTTTTCTTTCTTTGATTTTTGCAGCCATTCCACCTTCTTCTTTCACCTGAAACCCCACTTAAAAACCCTTATTTTCCTAAGCTAGTAGGTCACCAAATCTTTCCTTGTCCATGCTCCACCTCATGCTTCTATTTTCACCTTGTCATGCTTTCTTTTTCTTTTTGTTTTTCTCCTCTTTTGTTTCCTCCACCGAGTCGCCCTCCCCCTTTAATCCCTTTATGACTTGTTTAATGCACGACCAGAAAACTAGTTACTAATTACAACTTTCAAAATTTATAATTTAGCCCCTCTACTTTTTCATAATTACATTTTGACCCCATAACTTTCATGAAATTACACTTTGGCACCAAAGCTAAATTAGTACCTTCATATTATTCAAATTACTTGATTATCAATAAAAAATGATGCCATCGATAAAATTTACGTCCTTAATTAATCTAACTCATAATTAGATTAAGTTTGGGTATTACAGCTAGCGACTAAAACTACGTTGTTTTGCCCATTGTTTATAATTCCTTTTTTTATATTTTTCTCTCTCTCCCCTTCAAACATTATTTCCCTCTCATTCATCAGATCTGCACACACGAAGAAAAGCCCCATCATTGGCCACCACCATAGGCGGCCAGCCTCCACACCAGCAACCACCAACCCCACCATCATAAATTATTTATCCACCCGTGCCAAGCCAAATCACCTCCAATGAGATCAGCGATCGACGCCTCAAATAGCCTCCACAGTAGTGACCTCACACTGTTGTTGATCAGCCTATGCCTATAGCTGGCAACACCACTAAGACTACCCTTTCAAGGCCCTACCAAGACGCCAAGACCCACCAATGCCTGCCCTTTCTCCTCTATAAACCGAATTCCATGCCCACAAACCCACGACCACCCTCATCAACACACACTGTTGCAGACACACACACATACACAAATATGCCCCCCACCCCTCATCATCCCCGCACACACATACCAGATTTAAAGTTTGTTTGAAATTTGATCAATTGAATTTTTATCTTGAGTTTCCCATTGATGGATCAATCAAGTTCTTCTATGAATTCAAAATTGATTAGAGGTAATCTGAGGTGCTTCTGATTATGGCGATTGATTGTGGTGGGTAGTTGGTTCACCACAGTAGTGGGTGAGGCGGTTGTGGTGGTGGATTACTGAATCATCACAGGGTTATGGCTGTCATTTGGTTGTGGTAAGGTTGTGGCCATGAGGTGTTGGTGGCAGGGCTATGGTCACCATGTGGTGGTGGTGCAGGTGTGGACTTGATGTGGTGGTCCCACGGTTGTAGCCTTGATTTGGTGTTGGCTGGACAGTCGTCGTATTGTGGTGGTTGTGTGTGGTGTGGGTGGTGGACATGCAGGGTCCCCTTCAACGGATGCTGGCCGGCAACGGAGGCTGGCGATGGAAGGTGGGCAAATCTGATACTTGAGGCAAAGACGGAGAGTGAAAAGGACAAGTAAATAAAAAATTAATCATTTTAAATCAAATTACGTCATATTGGGCACTAGCCTTGGGTAAGTTATATATATATATATATATATATATATATATATATGTGTGTGTGTGTGTGTGTGTGTGTGTGTGTCTATATATATATTTCTAATTTGTTACTACAATTTGTTAAATTGAAAGCTATTTTTACAATCTTCAGAAAAACAAATCAAATGAGTAGCAATAGAAGGAATCCTATTATGAAGCAACGATAATAAACTGCTAACCTCTGTAACTGTAGATGGTCTTTTCCAATCACTACAGCCTTTATCTCAGATAGATCCACTTAAATCCCAATTTTTTTTACACCAAATTCCCAAGGAAAGAAATTTGCTATACCAAAATTCAAGGTCAGAGACTTTGCAATAGAGTTTTTCCTTTCGTAGACTTGCAATACTTGTTTAAGATACTGCTCATGTTCTTCCTGACTAGTACAAGCTAAAATGTCATTGATGAAGATGATCATAAATTGGTCAAGGAAACGTGTGAACATATTATCAAATCTATAAAGGCAGAAGGAGCATGAGTAAAACCAAGCTGCATCACCAAAAAAATCATGATGACCATACCTTGTTCTAAATGCAGCTTTTGTCTTATAATCATTTTGCACATTTAGCTTATGGTATCTTGAATAAAGATCATTTTGAGAAACCTTTGGCTCCTTGAAGCTGATCAAATAAATCAACAATCTTATGCAAAGGTCATGTCTTACGGTTTTTAAATTTTGTTCAATTTTCAGTATTCAATACAAAGCCGTGTAGAGCCATCCTTCTAAGTTCTTATCGACAAATTGTTGACCTCATGGTCAACATTTTTTATTTTGATTATTATGGTCACTCACTATTTTTTATTCTGATTCTTGTGTTAAGTATGTTTCTGGTGCTATGTAAGATTGCAAAGGAACTCTAAAGAGTCTTGAAGATCTGTCTTTTAGTTAGGATAGTTTTAATTTATCATACGAGCTAAGTCTACTTAATAGATGTCTAGTGAATCATCTACGAACAATATTTTCTTTTTGAGCTTCAACAGTCACTCTGCTCACACTATATAAGTCATTCCTTTCCTTTTTTGAGAAGGTTATTCTTGCGCTCTTGTAACGCGTGGAACTTTTATTGTCGATAAAATTGTAACACCCTGAATATTTCATCTTAACATTATTTTTAGCTTAATCTAAAATCATTGTGGTCTTTTAAAAGAATGTGATTAGAAATGGGAAAATGACTAAGTGTGGGGTTTTTTTTAACAAATCCTTCTATTCGGGTAACCGTATTTAAGGGGTAGAAAGGGAGGGCTGTGGTCAAATGTTCTTCAGCCTACTTATACGTGAAAAACTAGAGAGAAAAGGAGCTACTGGGTTAAAAATTATGGTAAGAATCTCTATATTTTTGCATAATGAATTCATTCAATGTTAGGGTATAAAGTATATGTTGTGATGATTGTGTGATTAGTGACTATGTGTGCCGTGAAGAGGAAAAAAAAGGTTGCCGTGGTGGGGCAACCGTGTAAGTGCTGTGTTGTGCAGATAACGACATGGGAAAAAGAGAGACTACTGAGGACACCCGTGTAAGGGCTGTTACGGCAGTGCATATGGATGTTTTTGTGCGTTAAAGGGGTGAAAATGAAGGGGAGACAACACCAAGAGGGGTGCTACTGCTGTGATTGTTGTGGGTGTGGAAGGGTGGAAAATGAAAGGGGAAGGATCTGCCAATTGTGGGTCACTGTGGGCAGCCATTGTAGCACTGCTGTGGGGGAAGCATATGGATGGTGTTGTTCCTATTTGGGGGTGTTATGGGGCTGCCGTGTGGTGGCAACCATGGTGGGTTTGAATTGTGCTTGTGTGCGACGGGAGGAAGAAGAAAGGGTTGCTGTGTAGGCAACCATGAATGGGCTGATGGAATGGTGGTGTGGGCTACGTGGTGGTGCGTTATGGGCTACTGACATGGGGAAAAAAGGGAATGGATAGGCTTCCATGGGGGCCGCCGTAGTGTGGTTTTATGTGGAGTAAGGGCGTGGCGTGAAAGGGGAAGAAGGGGGGCTGCTGAGGGAGCCGTGACGGGGTATTTTGGGGATGAGTTTGGTGAGGATGAAAGGGGGAAAAAGAGAAGGAAAAGGGTTGCCATGGGGCAGCTATGTGGTGTGTATGTGTGCATGTTATGGGTTTGTGAGAAAAAAGAAAGGGGGAAATAGAAGGGGAAGGGGCAACTATGTGAGGGCAGCCGTGGGGCAAAGTGTTATGATGGTGTTTAGATGAGAGTGGAGGAGGGACATGAGAGAGGGAAGGGCTGCCATGGGCAGCCATGGTGATGGTAGCCAGTAGAGTATAGAGACAAAAAGAGAAAAAGAAATTAAGGGCTAGAGAAAGTGAGGTTTTCATGGCGGCCATAGTGGCCGGGGGCAGCAGTGGCATGGAGGGTGGCTGTGCTTGATGAGGAAAAAGAGAGAGAGAGTAGAAATTAGGGTTAGGGTTAGGATTTCTTGAGGAAGAAGATGATGAATAGTGAAATGTTGGTGGGCAGTCCCTGTTTTTATTTTTTAGGCTATTTAGAGGTTGACTTAGGCAAAGAAACTAAAACTCTCTTGTTTTTACAAAACCTATGACATGGAATTTTTTTGGGATTTTTCAGGACATGTGAAGGGCCTGAAATGATTTTATTTTAAAAATAGGGTTTTGAATTATTTGACTTAGTAAACAATCTTATTTTTAGCCAAAAATTTTACAGTAATCTGATTTAACTAAGATGCTTGGGTGTCTAAAATTTTGGGGCATTCTGGTACTGATTACTATGCTTTTGAAATATGGCCTGTGGCACTTAATTTAAGGAACAATTTAGAATTATGAGGGGAATGTCCCCAGAAATATCCTTTTTGTCCGAAACACCTAGTCATTTGAAAGGGTGTTTAGAATTATTTTTGGGTGTGTAGTGGTATGTTAGGCATTGCGAGTATTTTGGTAATTTGGCACAAGTTCGAGGGTATTTTTGATAATTTCACTTACTGGGGAAAGTTTAGCTGTCAGGCATGATTGAGCGTCAAGAATTACCTCCCCAATAGTTTATCGTTTAGGTTTCGATAGACCAGAGCTATGACCGACTTGTGAACAAGAACCAAAACCGCTTAGCAATCCAAGTAAGTACTCTCGCCATGTTCTTTCGTATAACATATTTTCTAATATATGTGTATGTATACGTGACTTTAGAAATGAAAGTTTTAAGTATTTTTTATACTTCTGTTATTGTGAAATTGGTTTGATGAGAAAAATGAATTAAAATTGACATGGTATGTGTTGAGTTATTTTTGAGAATTCTGTGTGAATCATGGTATTAAGAGGTTAGTATTGGTTGTTATGCTCCATATCCATGGGAGAAAGTGAATTTTGGGTCCTGGTCAACGGGATCATACATTGGCGCACAGTCATGTTATATCATGGTTCGTCCCTGCGTCCACAATATTGTTTATCTTGGGTGGAGGAGAGATTCTGGGTCCTAGTTAGTGGAACCAAACACTGGCCACAACAGTGGAAAGAGATGGATTTTCATTCGAAATTAAATGTCGTTGTTATGTATTCGTCTTGGAAGAGTTTCCTGCAAGCATGATTTGCTTTATAAAGTATATATGTGTACATTAACTCTAGTGAAATTGTAGCCAGCTTTAAAACGAAGAAACCATGGCATGTTTATTAATTCCCAAAACCTATTTTAAGAACATGGTTTGTGTACTTTTTAGGCTTTCGTTCATTCTTTATTTTTCAGGTGGTGACATAGGAGAGGTAGATCCTTATGACCAAGATGAGAAAGGGGTGCCCGAAGAGAACCCTTAGAATAATGAAATTTCTATTAACGTTAAGAATTTTAGTTTTACAGATATTATTATGAATGAACTATTGTAGGGAGCTTAGGTCTCCTCAAATTTCTTCATAATTTTCAATGACATGTAAGTGAGAGTTTTAAAATGATTATTAAGGAAATTCTAACTGAGGTTTTTAATAGCAAATAAATTATTTTAAAACTTAGCAAGTTGGATTAAATTATGAGTACAGGTTGTAGTAGGCCTAACAGAGTCCTGATGGAGGCTTAGTGCGCCTGTGGCCGGTCAAGGGCCTAGCTCATGGTCTCACCCGTGGGTTAAGATCATGATAGTAATGGTATCAGAGCTTAGGTATTACAATTCTATAGACTCGTATCTAGACTAATGAGAGTGGGGTAGGATGGGAAAGGAAAGGCTTTGACTAAGTGATTTTAAGGATTTGTCGATATGCGTTCTTATTATAAGTTTGGTAAAAAGTTTAAGTGATATTATTTAACTAAAACAATACGGTTTGGTCCCGTTTAAAGCTTAGGTATGGAATTTGTGGACTCCTAAGCCTAAGATAATATGTGTTTGGGATTAGACATTGAAAAGATGGATTAGGTTATGACCATGTATTTCATGTTTGAGCATAAGATGGAGATTTAAGTATAAGGTTAGGACTTGAGTCGAGTACGCAATAGTGGAACGCGTGTTACTTACCTTTGGAATTCAAATATTTTAAAGAGTTAACCAAAGAATTTCTATGAGTACTTCTATCAATTAGTAGTTATATGCGGAAAATATGGTGATTTCAAGATACAAGTGATTGTGATCAGCTAATTACTAGACTTAAAAACTTGAAACCTTAGCTATACGTAGATACCCCTAAGAAAATTCCTGTGGTGGGTATTGTTTATATCCTTGCCCCATCAGTATCGATGATAGAGATTTGACAGTGGACTTAGTTTTTCTGGATATGAAACAATTCGTTGTAATTTTGGGCATGGACTGATCAGATGAGCGTACTTTTATTAGATATTATAGTTCATATCTCCAATATTGCAAACAATTGCATGCTTATCGAGGCTTTGATTAATAGTGTGGTATGTGCTATCAAACAAAGTTGGATGAACACTGAAAGACTCGAGTAAATCTTCCTTATTTGGATTACTCAAGGATTGGGCGTACGTAGGTGGGGCTGAACTAGTATAAATTAAAAGCTTACTTTCTAGTTCACTGGCCTGCGACGCTTAATCCTTCATTCACACCGCCCTTCATCTATCAACTTTGAGAAACATACTGTCAAGATATGGAGGAAACTTGTTCAGTCATATATTCTACTTTTTGGATGGGTAAATTTCAAATCTGCACTCAGTTCTTCTCAACACCTATTCACCCCCTATAGCTGTAACTTAAGACCTACACATACAACATCGGAGCATCATAGAAACATTTGGTAGAATAAAACTCTCGTCTAACGATTCTTACTTTTGTACCTTCAGCCTTTTAAGCTGAGCCATATGACATGGAGCATTAAAGATGGGCCAACTCTGAGAATAAGGTCAATAGAGAACTAAATTAGGAGGAAGACCTGAAAGGTCCTCTGGAAACACATCTAAGAATTTCTAATAATTGGTATGTTTCCTAACTCCTTACTAGCAATAAACGTATTGATGGGACGTGTCAAGAGTCCACTATAACCTTTTCGATGCAACCTCATGACACCAAGACTGTGATTGGATGATGTAATTGAACTGAGAATTTTACTTTTATATAGGATTTGCAAATACATCACACCAAATTCCTTGTTTGATTATGATGAGATGGATTTATCAATTTTGATGAGGGATTTGAAAAGAGAATTTGGTGTGCTAAAATTCTTGTGCAAATAACTAGTTCAGACTAATGATTTGGTGAATCCTTACCACAAGTGTAGGGAGAAAGTGACTCTTTTTTTTGTCTCCATAATTTTAGCAACCTTCTTCCACTCAAAAGGAAACTGTCTCTCACTGTTGTGTATCCAAACACCATCCAATTATTATATGGATTCAATTTTTCAGATGTTAATCCACATATAGAATACTCGCTTCTTCAAACTTACACACTAAATTTACAATTTCAAAATTTTGTAAATCAGCAAATTTTAAAATGAATGGATTTTGAAATGCAAGACACTTTGACATTTTCCATCCAAACACACTCCAATTTCCAAATTAAAAACACAAGAGAGATACTAGCTTAGAACCTTGCCATCTAAACATACGTATACTTCGTATACAATAAAAAAAGGTCTTTCGAGCAACAGTTAATTGTTGCATCAGCAAGGAGCAAGGTACTCCATCCCCAAAATGACATAAAAATAATAAGTAATACCAATATAACTAAAGAAATCAGAGGGAAAACATTCATTGAGTTTTGGTATATGTGTGACTGAAGGCGCCAGTAACGCCCATGGTGTGCGGAAATGGTTTTGGCTGCCTAAGAAAAAAACAGGTTGAAAATTTCAACAAAGGCATATGCGTCCATTACTAAAACTTTTCACATTGCCTAGGCAAAGAATTTCAACCATACATATGGAAGGAGCACAAAAAAATGTCGAGGCACACCTGTTTTCATGTTGCTGATAATGTGAAGCTCCCTTATCTAGGCACAAGAGTACACTATTGATAACTTTAGTTTCACGTGTTTTCTACTACTTAGACGAGAGGGGTTCAATTTTTTTAAAATGACATGAAAAATATACTGGCTAGTGTATTCCCTATTTTTTTTTGAGAGTACCAAAAAAATATATACCATGATTTAAACCATACAACTGTCCCTGATGTCATAAGGTTACAAGACAAAAAAACAAGAAAAAAATAAAGTAATAACAGAAAACTAAAATTACAAAAGCCAAGAACAAAATACCATGAAGGGCTAGACAACAATGGCTTCACTCAGGGCGCGTGTCGTAGGCTGTAGAGCTGCAAAATATTCATGTCGCACATAACGACCTGAGCTCAAAACAAAAGAGGTCATTGCCGAGAATATATCCAAAACACACTCGGTCCCTCGGGCGATATGCAAAGAATGCACTTCATGGCTGTAGTTGGCAATGTTACACAAAAGATGGTTACGAGTCATACTCCGATAATCATTGGCCTGTATCTGCATGAGTATATCAGAATGATCAACAAGAATGATAATATGAAAGCAGAGATGACGAGTTAACCAATCAAGAGCTAGTAGTAAAGAAGTAGCTGTAGCACTAGCGTTATCGTCCGAGAGAATAATATCAGCGAATGGCACAGTTAGTGTGTAACATCGAGGAAATCCGGAGCTCCATCGCCTCGAACTCTTGGAATGTTAACCTACCACATCACATCAAACCTGTCAAATGTTTACTAACACATACTTCAAAGCATCTAATTCGACATCAACTCAAATTCCTCAAAATACAAGATTACAAAACAACTTAACTTAAACTATTAAAACTTATGTTATTCACAACTCAAGCTCTTATAGAACGAGTAAAAAGCACCAACCCACGCAGGGGTCTCACTACACAGTAGTGGTGGGCTCACCAGAATCTCACACAGACTCTAAACCCATTCCCGAGCATTCTACAACTGATCGCCTGCAGAAGGGGGAGTCAATGAAATGTGAGCTTTTGAGAGCTTAGTAAGGTCGTACAAGGACAACCGAAGGAAACAATTCAAAAGAATCATCTAACGATAATTTTCAAAAATATTTTCACCGATCTAAATGATTTGATGATTTCCAAAATGATCAAGATAAACATTAACAATCACAACAGGTTCCAAAACGATCACTAAAAGATCATTTTCAAAGTCATCCTTCCAAAATACAGTGATGGTTTTCCCAATGAGTTTAAAACATGTTCAAAGGCAATCTGGGGAGATTTTTCAACAAGCGCAAACCGTTTCAAAGACAATCATTATTAATCGTTTCCAAAAGTATCATTGTGAAATACAAATTCCAAATAAAGTGACCTGGGCAGACGCGATTCCATTCAGGCAAAGCACGATATGCAATGCCATTTAGGCAATGCATAATATGGTGTACACATGCATGACGTTCAGTACTAGTCTGTTTAGGTACTAGCCTGCGATCCACTCAGGAACAAACTAGCCTTATAACGCCTCCCCATTAAACAGACCCCTAGGTTAACAAAAAAATAATAATAACAATGAGCATTAACATGAATTCAAATAACTGAAATCAATTAGGGTTTCGATGACATTTAATCATGCTAATATCAATTTATTCTCAGCATTCAAGAACATCATCAAACAAATAGCAAGAACAAATATGAACAATTATCAGATTTAGGTACAATAATCCAGAAGAAAGAATACAAACAATTATGAAATTTGCTCAGCATGCAATAACAGGCGAGCATCGATAAGATGTCCAAACAACTGATTCAGATTCAATATTAGGGTTTGCTTGGCAATAACATTCTGATATCAAATGCGTATTTTAGTGTTTGACAATAGTTATAAGCAAATCGAAAGAATCTTACAAGCACCAGTTATTGAAAGTAGGTTTCGGACATAAGTCATTACCCAAGGTTCGGATATAAACCCGAACCACGATCCGAAGCTAAGCTAGCCTAACCGAAAAGTCTGTTACTTTAACCTTTAATCTAAACAGAACAATCTAATTATTAGCATACAATATAAACTATGGTATTATGAATTCAATACCGACTCACGCATACTCTCAAATTGCCTCCCCTCCCTCCCCTCCATCCCCGAGTATGTAAAATTACCAAAAATGTCCCTTATGCCTAAATTACCAAAACACCCCTCTCACTCTTAAATCAACAAAACCGCCATTAATAGAGTCACTAAAATATCCTTACCATATGTGAACTTACCAAAAAAATAACTTTTATAGGCAAAATTACTAAAATACCCTCTATTGGTGGCAAATTACCAAAGCACCCATAGGATTTTCGCACCAAAAAAATCTCAAAAACACATTAAAACACTATTTTAAGCATCCTGAAGTCATTTTTGAGCTAAAAAATATTTTTAAATTTTTTTTGCCTGAAAAATCCCGAATTAGTGTTTTGACCGAGCGCTTAGAAACCGGTTCTCCTAAAAGTACCTATTGACCTCAGAATGACACGAACTTTTAGATAATGAAATATCTAAGTAGAATAAGACTTTTCTAAAATTTTCAGCTTAAAACAACTTAATTTACTAGGTTAAATAAATCAAGAAAACTTTTGAATGATACCCTAATTTAGCGTCCTTCGCAGATACCAAAAAATATCAAAGACTTTCATAGCATACAACTCGTAGAAATAACGGGGGTTACTCTTTCTGACTTTGTCAAGTTATGATCCGAACTGTTTATAAACATTTGTACAAAACCGCCTAACCTACCCCTCCTTTTTAGTGACAATTACAGTCATTATTCATATCAAGACATACACTATTACACTTTAAACACACACACACACACACAAGTCTTCCACGTTTATTCAGCCGAGACACCCACACTTGCACACACACCATCATTTATGAACACACATACATACACCTAAAACACACTTTAACATATTAACACACTTACATTAAACACATTTACGCATGTAATACACACAATCCCACACACCCGAACACACACACACACACACACACACACACACACTCTCTCTCTCTCGCCCTCCCCCCTCTTTCTCTCTAAAGAACACGCACTGCGCCAACATATTATACACACCCTCAGCTACTTTGAAAACCCACACAGAACACCCGGTTTACTTTTACCCACACACTAATTCCACATACACATATTATCCATCCACCATTACCCGTGAACACACATACTCGAAGCACATTGCAACACACATACAACACACCTACACACACTGCAACACACATACAACACACTGCAACACACATATAACACACCTACACATACTACAAACTTTACCCAAATTCCCTCCTACACACATACACGAATTTAACACCCATAATTACACCTAAACTCACACAAGAACACCCCCACTGCCCAGCCATGTTTACGACACTCACACACATTGCACAGTGTTTAAACACACACAAACTCTGAAATTACACACTAGAAATAACATAAAAGAATACCCTTGAGATTCCTCTCTCTCTCTCTCTCCCCTTGATTTTTTTGCCTAAATTCTTCTTCTTCCTCCCTCGTTTTCCAGTTTCTTCTTCTCTATTTCTTCTTTTCTCAGTTACTGTTCTTTCTCTTTCGCTTTTGGTTTTCTTGAATTTGTTTTCTTTTATTCTCATTTAATTTCCCTATAGTATAATAACCATTATCTTATATTAAATTTTCATTCATCGTCAAATTAATAGCAAGAGGTGACAATTGCACAAAACATGGTTTCTAAAATCTGGACACATAATGTCATTTTTTTCAAATTTTCAAATTGGCCGCCAAAGTTTTTCAAAAATACAAAATGACCCAAAAAGTTTTTAAAATTATATTTTTGCCCCAAAATTGTTTTAAGCTTCCATACTCTACTAAAACTCGAGCGTTGCTCAAAATTTACACCGTTTATTTTTCAGGTCACTGATAGTTATTTTAAGCCGCTTCAAAAAGTACCGCATATTATATAGTGTCCCAATAGAAATGAACATATCCATACCAATACCAAATGTCCAACAACTGGAACTAGTAGCAGAAATGTGGTTTGAAATACTAAAGCCAGAACTATGTGTAGGTCGTGTAATTGAAATAGCACAAAAAACAGTGGACGGTGGAAAACAACAATGGCAGTCATTGGAAAACATTACAAGTATCAACGGGTGATAGAAATGTTCAAATCACACTATTCGTTGCCTATTTCCAGAACCACCCTTTTTTTCGATCTTAGGAAAGCATTGCCGGAACCTAGGAGTGCAACTAATGTAAAACATCAGGTAATGAATTTGAGCTAGCAGACTAGTTGGCAAAAACTCTGGTTCCCTGAAGATGGGAGCATTCCTTCCACATCAAATAACCCAAAGAAACATAATAACGTGAACAAGGTAGAACGGATTAGTACTGTTCTGGAAGATTGGTTTACTGAACGTCGGATGATCCAGTTGTGCATTGAAAACATGGTAGGAATTTGTTAAAAAAGGTGAAGCCAAAGTGCATGTGTTATATAACAATCAAGGAAGAGACGTTCTTGCGTTTCAGGATGTTGCAAGCACAGTGGGCAACTTGCTGAAACTAGGCATTTTCTTTTAACTAAGGCGGAAGAGACACCCAATCTCTGATGTAGAATTTGCCGCTCAAAAAATTTGAGCTTTTCAGGTAGAGGGAGTTTTCAGAGCTTAAGCCAGACTCAGGAAGGAACAGAGTTTGCTGAGGAGCAATATTGAGTTAAGCATACTTAAAGATATTTGTAGGTTGAGGATGTTGAAAAGACTCCTCCCTTGGCATGGGGCCAGAAACAGACATCCTCAGAGTCAATGGACAGGTGAGCAAGATACAATATATTAGGGACTATAGAAGGGTGAAAAGTATCTAACAATACTGGGATGTTCTAGAGGCAGTGAGAAGGCATGAATAAATCAAAGACGCACCGATGCTCATTTTGTTCCGTGTGAAATGATTGTAATTGAGTATGAGGCATCTGAGACAACCACCAGTCCATCCAAACAGAAATAGACATACCATTGCTAATTTGCCATTGAATTCCATGCTTGAGTGAACGTTGGCCTACCAAAGACTACGCCAGATCCATGAACCTTGTCTCAGATTGCTGGCCCGAAGAAAAGACTGTCCAGAGAAGTATTTTCCTTTTAGAACTTGTGCTAAAAGACTATTTGGATTAGCCCAAAATTTTCAAGCTTGCTTAATAACAATGCATGATTAAAGAGCTTGAAAACCTAAATCCTAAACCACCTATTATCTTAGGTAAACATAACGTAGGCCAAGCTAACCAGCGAATAGACATACGCGTTGCTTCACTTGACCACCAAAAACATGCAAAAATTTGGTCCTTCTCAATAAGGCGGGACGCAGTGCTCTTATAAACTCAGTTTGTTCTTCGCTCCTTGTGCATTATATGTTAGTTTATAAATTTGGTCCAGCTGTTTGCACATCGTCGTAGAAAATTTATAAACTAACATATAATGCACAAGGAGCGAAGAACAAACTGAGTTTATAAGAGCACTGCGTCCCGCCTTATTGAGAAGAAGACCTAACCAGTGAGCACACCTGTCTTGCACTTTCTGAACAAGGCCACGAAATATTTATTTCTTTAGAGTAGCAATATTCGTATTTATTCCCAGATATTTTCCAATCTCGGGCCTTTCATTAAATGCAAACTCACGTTGAATCAAGTTTCTAACCTCAGTGCAAGCATTAGGGCTAATCATAAGGCTTGACTTTCCCCAACTGATGCACTGCCCTGACATAGAACAGTAAGTATTAAGAACCTAGCGTACCTCTGCGATAGTCAAGACAATAAGCCGGTCTAAGCGCAGAAACAGATGCATGTCATCAGCATACATTTAATGCGTGACTGCAAGAAAATGCTATCCCACATTAATGCCTTGAATTTTCCTCTGACTTTTTTTGTTAAAGTTAAGCCCACGGATAAGATTTTAGAGCAGAGAATGAACAGAAAAGGCGATATAGGGTCGCCTTGTCTGATGCTACACGTAGGCTTAAAGGTGGGAGTAGGAGCACCGTTAATCAGGATAAAATAGGAGACCAAAGTCACACGTTAATAAACAAGATGTACCCAACCTGAAGGGAATCCAAAGTGAAGGAGTCCTAACTCACCTGATTAAAAGCCTTACTCATGTCAAGCTTAAGGGCGACTAAACTGCCTTTTCCCTTTCTTATGTCTCCGTACACAATCCGTGAGTTCTTGGGCAAGCATGACATTATCTGAAAGTGTATGCTCAGCAACAAAAGCATATTGAAAGTGAGATACAACGTTCATCATGATGGAAGCCATCCTTGTGACTAAGACCTTAGAAATGATTTTGTAGATGACATTACATAGACTAATCGGCCAAAAATCTGCAGCTGTTTCCAGAACAGGCTTCTTAGGAATTAAGGTTAGGAAGATTTGATTAGCCTCAGTAAACTTTCGCTCAGAATTGAGAAAAGAAAGCACTGTTCGAGTTATGAGCGACTTTCTAGAGGATCCAAAGTTGAGAAGGAGTCCTGTTTTGACACCGACTTTGTTGTTTACATCTCATCAGTTTACTTACCATTTATTAGAAAAATACAAAACTCAAAAACTATTCACCAACCCCTTACAAATATATATAATAGAAATTTCATGCCCCTCTTTTTAACAAATGCGTATGTATGTTGAGATATGGTATTCAAAAAACCTAGCTATGGTTTAATATACTTTTCAAAAAACACGTACAAACAAATGTCTTTTACATTTAGGATGACAAATGTGGTATCCAAGTTCCAGATAACAAATAGTACGTACTTGTTTTCACTTTTTTCTTAAAATAAAAATATATTTTTTTATCATATTAAATTAAAAAAAATCCAATTGTCAGAAGACAATAGGCCATCAAGAAGGGCGGGAAGTGACGACTGACAAGGGACCGTTTGTATCCAACGCGAAGCAAAGCAAAGCGAAGTGCGGGTCTCTCTGCATTGAAAACCAAAAAGAAAGCCAAAGCGAAAAAGCGTTTTCGGGACTTTGAAAAGCCGTGCAGCACCAACACACAGAGAGCAGCAGCAGATCCTAAAAGCAACATCTCCCCCTCCCTCCAATTCTTTACTTGCTCTCGGAGAAACCGAAAGCCACTATCTTTCCTGGCTACGTTGTACCCGCACTCAAAGAATCTTTTCACTCTCTCTCTCTCTGTGACTACACACACACGTGTATATATACTCGCGCCTAAAGATGCTTACGTTGATGATGATTGCGCTAATTACGAGGAGGAAGAGGAAGGAGAGTAGGATTGTGGGAGTTGGTTGGTGGAGATGTCGAGTCCGAGCGGAAGCATCGAGGACGAGGTGGGGCCGCCGAGGTCGCTGTCGAGGAGGATGGAGAAGGCTCCCACCATGGTGGACAGCGGCGCCGCCGACGAGCCCGTCGTCGACAGCGAGCTCGTCCCCTCGTCCCTCGCGTCCATCGCTCCGATTCTGCGTGTAGCCAATGAGGTCGCCAAGGAAAACCCTCGGGTTGCCTACCTATGTGAGTACTCTATTGGTTTTTGCTTTGTTTCGGTTGTTTAGATTTTAGAGTTAGCTAGGTGGAGTAGAGCACTAGTAAAGATGGTCAGGGAGGAAAAATGTCAATCTTAGTCGGGCGGATTGTGCTAATAATCGACGGGATTTTAGAGTAAGGGTAGCCCTATTGCGCACTCCCTGCGATGCTTTTGCATGATTGTATGTTGTACGATAAAGTAGTAGTACGGAGGAGTGACAATAGTTCTTTAGGGAGTGCCTGTAGGGCTACCGTAGAGTATTTCATATGAATCCGGAGCTCAATCTTGAGGACGAAAATGCACGTGTATGGATCTTTGATAATGTGGTAATGGATTAGTTTTTGCTTAATGCGATCATTCACTAAATGACTTTTCATTAATATTGCGAAGTTATATTCTCCAGTGAGAGTTGGATTGATAAAGTTGGCGATGAAACCACATCTGAATTTTAGTAGTTTCAAAAGACGTGAAATGGTCGCAATGGAGCTTTACTACATACTGATTTTGATTATGGTCCCAAGGGAGCTTCACTACATGCTTTTTAAGCTTTTGCTAGAAAATTTTCAAGCAAAAGTTCAGATTAAAGCATTATGCAGAAATTAGGTCCCAAAATTGAGTGGATCCATATAAAGGGTGTAGCGGTTTCTAAAAATTCCATGGTTTAAAGTTGTCCCTTATTTTGAAGTAGTTGGTTGTATCATTGTATAAATTTGAATTATTTAACCACGATTATAAGAAATTACATCTGCTTCAGAGGATTACAGAATTCCCAAACATCCTTTCCGTCATCTTCAAACTACAATGTTTGCAGCGTATAGGGGTGTTCCTCCTTCTGGTAGTTTTCTGTGTACAGCCGCACTATTGATCCAAAAAAAAAAGGTTGGTTGGTTGGTTTTCATAATAATCCTCTCGAAATAAATACTGAAGCTGCTAAGACATAGTGCAGGAGGAAAGATTTCAACCAATTGTATTTTTGAGTAACTTTTTTTGAAAGGCAACGCACTCTAGACTCATTAAACTTGCTTGTTTCCTTTTTTTGGACTAGGCCGTTTCCATGCATTTGAGAAGGCTCACAGGATGGATCCCAAGTCGAGTGGACGTGGTGTTCGCCAGTTCAAGACCTACCTCCTACATAGACTTGAGAGGGTAGATCTCATGTCTGATCACTTTGACAATGCTTGTGTTGTCTGTCAAACTATCCGCCTCCCTTTGAAACTTGGCATCTTATTCTTTGAATTCTGGCATATAATCATTTTTATTCGGTGATAATTTATCTGTAGTCTCCTTATCGTTATTGGTTCTTGATATTTTTTGTGGAATATAGCTAGGGGTTTAGTTGAACTACAAATTACTTGAGCTAGGGATGACTTCCCAGGTTTCTTAGGTCTAGTAGGAGGAGCAATTGACAACAATGCTAAAAATTATGGAACTTTATGGGATTGATATGAATCGGGATGAATGAAAAATGTTGAAATGCAACTTTTTAGTGGTCTGCCTAACCCTTATGTGGTGTAAAGAGGCAATGAGGTCCTTTGAAGGCCTTTTTTTGTTTCTGCACTTACTCATCTTCTTTTCTCGAGACCCAACATTTTTCTTCGAAATTTCTGCCATTCTACAGCAACATATATTATCCTTTGCCGTTATGAAGGCATGAGGGAAATTTTGCACCTAGAGGCAAAAACTTGAATAGTTTAAAAGCAAAATACTTGGCCCCAGTAGTCATGTTCGATTTGAAGAAGTGAACTCTTGGTGTTACATGCGTCCTTAAATTAGTGTCACCTATTACATTCCCCTTTTCAAATTGGTTTTCCACCCAGTATTCGCTTTTCATGTAATTCTGTCGTTTTTGAGCAAAAGAGGAATGTAGAGCTCCCCACATTGAAAGGTACTTTAAAGAAAGTTTCAGGAAACACCATTTTCTTTTGTTACGAAGAGAAGGCCTCCTTTTTTCCCAGCAGCTTGGTCCAGTTCCCTGCCAAGTGGTTTTCATTTGTTCTAACCATATATGCCGGATCTGCATGTATATGAGCATATGATATAGGTTCTTTTTACTTCCATAAGAAGCAGTTA
Organism: Escallonia herrerae; assembly: GCA_033070095.1. Lineage (NCBI taxonomy): Eukaryota > Viridiplantae > Streptophyta > Magnoliopsida > Escalloniales > Escalloniaceae > Escallonia > Escallonia herrerae. Next base: position 173,625 of record JAVXUP010000266.1, on the reverse strand, counting down.
TATACTCCACCGATATATAGGGGGGTATAAAAGCATGCAAAGATATTTTGCATACACTATATGCATAATGCAGTCTTAACATGCATATGCTCATGTACACATGAATTAAAGCTCCAACTAAAAAGGGGACATGATTTTTCATTGCAAAGTAATGGGTTTCCCAATAATGAACTATTCTTGCCAAGTCACAAACTATGAATTTAAATTTCTTGATATGAAAGCTTTTGTTTTGCAAGTTCTTGGTTCAAGTCTCTCCTTTTGTATTTTGGCATGCCAATAATCACACGTCAGTTTGCACGTTTATTCTACAACTGGGTCCCTTCCCTAACATGCAAGTGGGGACTACATGTTAGAGGGTGTGTTCAAGCGTGACATAAGATTTCTAGGCTCCTTCTCTATTAAGTTTAACTTTCCAGAGCAATCAGTGACTACACTGACTACAACTATGTGTACAGCTACGTATGAAATTGTACTTAGATGTAATGCGTGTAAAGATATGTATGATACCTGGCCCGTGGAAAATGGTTTTCCTTATTGAATATTTTCAAAATGTAGCTATTGAAGGGGTTTTGTTTTTCTTGTGATCTAAATAAAAAAGGCGAAATACAAGGGATTTTGTTTTTCTTGTGATCCAAATAAAAAAGGAGAAATATGGTATTTCGCCTTTTTTATTTAGATCACAAGAAAAACAAAATCCCTTGAATAGCTACTTTTTAAAAATATATCATAATTTTGCTTAATAACAGAATTCTTAAAGCAGTATCCTTAATTTTGAACTCATTCTCAGTTTCCGGCTCGTGAAGGATATGATACATTCGATAGAAATAGGAAGTAGTGTCTGGTACTTAGAAAGATCTATACGGCTTTTGTTATTCAACACGATCACTCAAATCTTAGAAGTCGCACACTCTTCACATGAAACTTATTCCATATCAATATAACTTAAATGTCTCTAATGTTTGCAGGAAGATGAAGAGACAAAACCCATGCTTGCCAGAAATGACCCCACGGAAATCCAGAAATATTACCAGAACTTCTACGAGAAGAATATTAGAGAGGGCCAATATATGAAAAAACCGTGAGGGTTCATTTTACGTATTGACCTTTGTCCATTATGTTTAAGGTGTTGCCTTTGGCTGATGTTGTATGTTTGGGTTTACTAAAGGGAGGAGATGTCCAAGAATTATCAAATTGCAACGGTGTTGTATGATGTACTTAAGACAGTAGTGCCATCTGCAAAAGTTGATCTTGAGGTTGCATCTAAACGTTGATTATATGTACAGATTTTGAGGTGAATGTTGCATCTAAATGTTTAATTACTCGCAATGTTGTGTCTTGGTATTGCAACTGCAGACGCAAAGATATGCCAAAGATGTTGAGGAGAAAAGAGAACAGTACGAACACTATAACATTCTTCCCTTGTATGCTGTCGGGCCTAAACCAGCAATTATGGAACTTCCTGAGGTTGTCTATTAGATGTCATTGTAATCTTGCAGATATTGTCTGCAAAAAGTTCTCTTAGTACCGAATGCCCAAATGCCCGCATGCTCAGTCTCTCTATCTGACGTTATTTTTTCTGCTCTTGTAGATTAGAGCAGCACTGCGAGCTCTGCGTAATGTGGATAATCTTCCAATGCTCAGAATGCCCGAGGATAGAGATAAATCCATTAATGACATTCTTGAATGGCTTTCTTCTGTTTTTGGTTTCCAGGTGAATCGTTGCTTGCTACTTATTTTCTGAAGTTTTGATAAGTGTGGTATTTTACATGCACTTCTATTCTTATGTTCTGTTCCTTCATCATATGGCATGCGGGCTGTTTGGCTCTTCGTCATAATCTCTTTCTTCTTTCATTCTAGTCGTATGCATCTTCCACAACATGCAGTTTCACCCTTTTACTTTTTAGTTGCTAAAGGGACTTAAAAAGCTTATCTACCTCAAGTGGGAACCAGCTGGTTGTAACTGGTCCAGGCCAATGTTGCTCTAACTGTTTCCTTTTCTGGGTTTTCCCAACTGAATTCATGATGTCAGCTTCCTCCTTTTACGGTCGAAAACTAGCCCGTCTCTAACTTCTTTATCTGTTGAAGAGGGATGCCAGCGTCCATCCTTCAAGACGTGGAGCTTGCGACAAGACTAACAGCAGTTGGAAATAATGGCATGGGTGTTTTCGCTAAACTTGAAGCACACATCAGAAACAATTTGTGCAAAGATCAGAACTCTCCTACCCTAGAAAGCAAAGGGTAGTAATATTGTGCAACTCAGTTGACGGGAAAGCTTCTAGAACGGTTATAAGGACTGCAAAACAAGCTTGTAAATTGGTCCAGCGGAGATGCAGATATGGAGGTCTATGTGTGGTTAAACAAGAAAGGGGGACAGAATAAGGATCGAAAACATTCATGATATGGTAGAACTTAGAACTAGCACAAATCATGCAATGAGTTAACTTAGATGGTTTGGACACTTATAACGAACGCCCATAACTGCACCATTTGGAAGAGTGGCATGATTATTATTAGCAGGGATGCCAAGAGGAAAACCGATATGAAGACGGACGCATACAGTAACGAGTTCATGGTAGCTTTGGAGTTTAAAAGGATTTCATGTGTGATGCCAAGGAAAGTGGGTTCGTGGTGACGTGAAGGTGCCACAAGGAATGCAGTCCGAGTCAGATGCCAAGTATGTTGATGTGAGACACAGCAAGGACGGAGCAAGGGCAGAGACCAAGGGCTTCCCAGACAGAGCCTGAGGGTGACAGTGCTGCGAGGGCGATGGCGTAGAGTGAGTACACGACAACAGTCACAGTCTAATGCTTAGGTCCAGAGTTAGGGTCCTGTATGTTTCTCTCTTGGATTCTAGAGTGAGAAAGTGAAAGTGTTCTGAAAATGTCCAACCGTCCAAATGAATTCTCAAAACCTCTATTTATAGAGGTTGACATGATGTCATCACGCGACACATGGCTCTCCCCGGGAGTAACACGTCATTGAGGGGTCCACAGCTGTTGGTGCTCCACGGACTGTCGAATCGCATATTCACCCGGCCTGCCCCGCACAGCGTCACTCTGTCTGTCTGGAAAGACTGGCTCCCACAGCGTTGGTGTGGCCAGAGAACCCCCTTGATCTAGCCTCCAATCCAAGCCCTTGCAGAGTCCCACAGGCCTGGCAGCGGTGGGGAAGACCCGACGCCCAACTTCCAGGCGGACTAGGCACGATGCCCTCCGAAGACCTACTCTCGTCTCGGAGTGACCCGGGGGTCATAGTTCATAGGGGACGCAAGCCCCCAGTGCCGGAGCACATAGGCCAGTCACGCAGGCACCCTGGCGGAGACAGTGTCTCAGCGGAGTCACCTATCCCGCTACGAAGGGTCCTCGTGCCGGAGCACTATGAACGGAGCCCCCCAGAATGAAGACAGCGATGGCTTTGTGGTAACGAGTCCATCCCGTGGCGGCGATGACTTTGTGGTAACGAGTCCATCCCGCTGCGAGGGTCCTCATGCCGGAGCACTACGAATGGAGCCCCCCGAAATGAAGACGGCGATGGCTTTGTGGTAACGAGCCCATCCCGTGGCGGCGATGACTTTGTGGTAACGAGTCCATCCCCCTACGAGGGGTCCTCGTGCCGGAGCACTATGAACGGAGCCCCCCTTGATTGTGACGGCGATGGGTTTGTGGTAACAAGCCCATCCCGTGGCGGCGATGACTTTGTGGTAACGAGGCCATCCCGCTATCAGGGGTCCTCGTGCCAGAGCACTACGAACGGAGCCCCCCGTGATTGTGACGGCGATGGCTTTGTGGTAACGAGCCCATCCCGTGGCAGTGATGACTTTGTGGTAACTAGTCCATCCCGTTGCGAGGGTCCTCATGCCGGAGCACTACGAATGGAACCGCCCGGAATGAAGACGGCGATGGTTTGTGGTAACGAGCCCATCCTGTGGCGGCAATGACTTTGTGGTAACGAGTCCATCCCGCTACGAGGGGTCTTCGTGCCGGAGCACTATGAACAGAGCCCCCCTTTATTGTGACTGCGATGGCTTTGTGGTAACGAGCCCATCCCGTGGCGGCGATGACTTTGTGGTAACTAGTCCATCCCGCTGCGAGGGGTCCTCATGCCGGAGCACTACGAACGGAGCCCCCAGAATGCTGCACACTCCGGAGAGTGGGTGGAAGCATGTTCCATGTCCATGGCAGGGGCGCATGGTGTGGTGAATAAGTGTGATGCCTGGAGGCCTGTAACATGATTGTGGCGCATGGGCGCGGCGACGACTGTCGCGAGACCATACCTGGTGCCGGGGGCACATGTAATGGAAGTGGTGCACGGGCGCGGCGACGAACGCGGAGATAATTCTTGGTGCCGAGGCACATGTCATGGAAGTGGTGCACGGGCGCGGCGACGAACGTTGTGGAACAATACTTGGTGCCGGGGCATATGTTATGAGAATGGCGCAAGGGCGAAGCAACGAACGTTGTGGAACAATACTTGGTGCCAGGGGCATGCATCACGAGAATGGCGCAAGGGCGCGGCGACGAACGTCCCGGAGATAATACTTAGTGCCGGGGCACATGTTATGAGAATGGCGCATGGGGGCGGCGACGAACGTCGCGGAGATAATACTTGATGCCGGGGCACATGTCATGAAAGTGGTGCGGCGACGAACGTCGCGAAGCCATACTTGGTGCCGGGGGCACGTATCATGACGATGGTGCATGGGCGCAGCGATGAACATCGAGGGGATACACTTGGTGTACGGGCACGCGTCGGGTGTCCCGAAGATGGGATGTGAGCTGAGTGTACCTGTCATAACAAGATGATGAATACAACATATAGTAATGACAAAGTCGGGAGTGATGGTATACGGCTTTCGGCGACTGCATTTGGTGGTAGTGCGCGACTTTGGGTGACGGGCATCGCGGGAGTGGTGTGAGGTTGATGGACGATGGACGTCGCGAGGTTGGTGTACGAACGTCCGTAAACATCGCGGAGGTGCAAAGACAGAAAACAAGTGCGCACGGGTGCAGAGGCCATAGGCCAAAATTAAGGGAAGGTCAAGGCCACCACCCCTGGGGAGGCCGAGGCCAACCCCTTGGGAAGGCCAAGGCCGACCCTAGGGGGTGGCCAAGGCCAATGGCTAACTCCCATGAAGGGAGGCCAAGGCCACTCCCCCATTGGGTGAACTTTGAGCACGCCGACGGAAGGTGTTTCGATGGACAATGACAAATTCGAAAGTTACATTGCTACGAGCGTGTCGACGTGAATCGTACTCACATGACGAACAAGGTGCCAAAGTCACATAGGAAGTGTATGAAGCGAACAAAGCCCGAAAGAGACTTTGCAGGAAGAGTGAACAACCTGAGGGGAAGGCCAAGGCCAACCCCCCATGGAGGCTGAGGCCGACCCTCTATGGAGGCTGAGGCTGACCCTCTATTAAGGCCGAGGCCGACCCCATGGCCTTAGGGGAGGCCAAGGCCTACCCCATGGGGTTGGCCAAGGTCCATGCCCTTGACCCCGCCGCTCCGATTGCGCCATCGGTCAATGTTTTTGGTGAAAAGGTGTTTGGGTGGTCGCGGCACGACGAACGTGGTATCGTGAGTCACGCTAACGTTTAATAATTGTTGAGTAAGGCGTGCGAAGCAAGAAACGCACGTGACATGAGCTTGCGCACTTTGACCGGTTCAATGTGCAGAGCGGGACCCCTAGTGGGCCTTTGGGTGCGACCATAATCGGTTGGGAACGTAAGTCCCCTGCATGTGGTGTGCGCGGAGGGGCAACCCGAGCGGGCGCCGCACGCATATTCGCAAGTTCACACTTAGAAGAATATCTGATGTTTGTTGGTTTAAGAATTGCTGACGTTGTCTCTGAATGACGAAGGTGTGGAGTAGGTGGCTCGAGCCACCTCGTGCACCACTTACAGAAGCCTGATTGTGGAAAGGAGTTGACATAAGGGCATGATGATAGGGCACAGGGGCGAGGGCGACGGGGGTTGCGGAGGCTGCGTCCGGGCGACGGGGGTCGCAAACTTGACGTCCGGGCGACGGGGGTCGCGGAGATGACGTCCCGACGATGGGGTCACGGAGTGACATTTGGACGAGGGCGACAGGGATCGCGGCCAATGCAAGGTTATCAATGTTGCAAAAGAATTCTAAGTGTGAAAAAGTAGACGGGCACGACAGAGTAAGGTGCCAAGGGCATTGTAAAGTGACAAAGAGCCCGGGGGCCCGACTGTATCAGTGGCGCGGCGGAGTAACGTCCAGGCGACGGGGGTCGTGGAGTGACTTTCGGGCGGCAGGGATCATAGAGTGACTTCTGGGCGACGGGGGTCGCGGAGTGACGTCTGGGCAACGGGGTCGCCGAATGATGTCCGGGCAACGCGATGCCTGGGTATGGCGACGGGCATGTGAACAATGAGTAGGAGTAAGTGGTTCGAGCTGCCTCGCGCATCACCTACCAAGGACGTTGATGTCAGGGATGTCGTGATGAGGGGTACGACAAAGGCGCGGTCGGGCCTCGCGATGCAGGGCAGTCCATGACAGGCGTAGGGACGCAGGCTACAGCGGTTGTGGAGACGGCAAGCTGGCACGTGCGACTGCGACAGGTAAAGTGGTTCGAGCTACCTCGCGCACCACCTACCAAGTATATTGATGTCGGGGGACATCGTCATGAGGGGGCGACAAGGGCGCGATCTGGCGTCGTGATGCTGGGGCATTCATCGACGGGTGCCGGGGCGCGGGCAACGGGGGTCTTAGAGGTAGTGCCGGGGTGAGGGCGACGACGACGGGGTAAGTGGTTCGAGCTACCTCGCGCACCACCTACCAAGTACATTGATGTCGGGGGTCATCGTAATGAGGGGCGCGAGAAGGACGGGATCGGGCGTCGTGATGCTGGGGCAGTCCACGACGGGCGCTGGGGCGCAAGCGACGGGGTAAGTGGTTCGAGCTACCTCATGCACCACCTAGCATGTACATTGGTGTCGGGGTCATCACGACACGGGACATGATCAAAATTATAAAAGAAATTCTAAATGTAGGAGAGTACGAGATGGGTAAGGGTGTGCGAGGTGCGCGTTGGTTGTAAAAAAAAAATTTGGTTCATGCCTGTGAGGATGGTGGGGATGATGTTTAGTGATGGTTGTCGGCCGTTGGGTGAATGTGTGCAGGCCGAAGTTTGGGGGGTAAGTCTTGGTGTGGTATGAAGCCTAAGAGTGGCCTTGGTGATGGAGGCCGAAATGGGCATGAAGGATGGTAATGCGGTAGTGTTGAAGGTTGGCCGCGGGTGAAGAAAAGAAGATGAAGGTTGAAGGTGGGTGGGTGAAAGTGGTGGCCACGGCTTGCGGAAGGCTAAGGGTATGGGTGCCTTGGGTGGTGGTGACCGAGGGTGAAGGGATGGAGTGCCAAGGTCGGCCGACCAAGTGGCCGAGGCCTACTAAGGCCGCGAGGCCGAGGCCGGCCAAGGCCCCTTGGCCGAGGCCGACCAGTAGGGAAGAGGGGGAGGGGAGAAAGGAAGAGGGGCAGTGCGAGGCCGAGGAGGGAAGGAGGGGCGGGGGAAAGAAGGGAGGAGATAGTGGAGAGAAATTTTCACAACGAACAAGATGAGAATGAGAGGAGTGGGATGGTGGGAGTATGTAAAATTTTGTGAAAATTTTTCTGAGTGTCGAAAAGTGGAGAGTGGGGCTCGGACAAGAGTGGCGATGAAGGAGAGAAAAAAATGTTAGAGGGAGAGTGATGAGAGCATGAATGTTGGGAGTATGTGGGGGAGATGAAAATTTTGAAAAATTTTCTAAGTGTAGAACGAGGGTGGTGCCCGATCACGAGCAGGCAGGGTGAGAGGGAGGAGTGCGAAGGGGGTGAGAAAGTTTCGAAAATTTTCTAAGTGTTGGGAAGTTTTTTTTCTTTTTTTGAGTGTTGGAAGGAGCATAAGATATAGGGGGTGAAATTTTTTTCTAAGTGTTGAGAAATTTTTCCTAAAGTGTTGGACGGAGCTGGAGAAGGGGTGTGAAAAAAAAATTGTCACTTTTTTTCTAAGTATTGAGCTCAGACAAGGTTGCCGAGGGAGATCGTTGAGGGTGATCATGGATGACCGGTTGCGAAAAAAATGAAATTTTTTCTAAGTGTTGGGCTAAGTCAAGGATGGCGAGGGAGTCACTGAGGGTGATGGGCTGGCATCCATGACCAACCGAGTGATGGAGGTAGGGGAGGGTTGGTGAGGCATGTTGCATGCATACCTGGCAAGGGCGGTCGCGAGACCTGGGGGGTGTCAATTGACAGAGTTGAGACTGTGGCTCGAGCCACCTCACGCACCACGTACCAAGTCGTTGCAATGAGAGGCTGAAGGGGTTCGGAAGGGGTGAAGCCCCAAGAGAGTGGGTGATGGTATCAAGAGTGGTGTCAGTAGACTTGTGCAAGAGCAATGTAGCTTGAAAATTTTCCAAGTCTGGAAAATGCGACTTCATGGATGGCTGGGTTGAGGCTGTGATTGGTAGTCCTGGTAGCCCTACGTTGCTGAGGCATGGTTGCTTGGATGTGTCAGGCACGGGACGAACTGCACTGCGATGCTTACCTCCCCAGCGGAGTCGCTAAAATGATGCCAAGGAAAGTGGGTTCGCGGTCGACGTGGAGGTGCCACAAGGAATGCAGTTCGAGTCAGATGCCAAGTATGTTGATGTGAGACACAGGAAGGGCAGAGCAAGGGCAGAGACCAAGGGCTTTCCAGACAGAGCCTGAGGGTGGCAGTGTTGCGAGGGCGATGGTGATGGCGCAAAGTGAATACATGACGACAGTCACAGTCTGATGCTTAGGTCTAGAGTTAGGGTCCTGTATGTTTCTCTCTCTAGGATTCTAGAGTGAGAAAGTGAAAGTGTTCTGAAAATGTCTAACCGTCCAAATGAATTCTCAAAACCTCTATTTATAGAGTTTGAGATGATGATGTCATCACGCGACACGTGGCACTCCACGGGAGTGACACATCACCGAGGGGTCCACAGCTGCCGGTGCTCCACGGACTGTCTAATTGCATATTCACCCGGCCTGCTCCGCACAGCGTCGCTCTGTCTGTCTGGAAAGACTGGCTCCCACAGCGTCGGTATGGCCAGAGAACCCCCTTAATCTAGCCTCCAATCCAAGCCTTTGCAGAGTCCCACAAGCCTGGCAGCGGTGGGGAAGACCCGACGCCCAACTGCTAGGCGGACTAGGCACGATGCCCTCCGAAGACCTGCTCCCGTCTCGGAGTGACCCGGGGGTCATAGTCCATAGGGGTGCCGACACAAGCTCCCAGTGCCAGAGCATGTAGGCCAGTCACGCAGGCACCCTGGCAGAGACAGTGTCTCAGCGGAGTCACCTATCCCGCTGCAAAGGGTCCTCGTGCCGGAGCACTACGAATGGAGCCCCCCGGAATGAAGACGGCGATGGCTTTGTGGTAATGAGCCCATCCCGTGGCGGCGTTGACTTTGTGGTAACGAGTCCATCCTGCTGCGAGGGTCCTCATGCCGGAGCACTACGAATGGAGCCCCCTAGAATGAAGACGACGATGGCTTTGTGGTAACGAGCACATCCCGTGGCGGCGATGACTTTGTGGTAACGAGTCCATCCCGTTGCGAGGGGTCCTCATGCCGGAGCACTACGAACGGAGCCCCCCGGAATGAAGACGGCGATGACTTTGTGGTAACGAGCCCATCCCGTGGCGGCGATGACTTTGTGGTAACGAGTCTATCCCGCTGCGAGGGGTCCTCGTGCCGGAGCACTATGAACGGAGCCCCCCTTGATTGTGACTGCGATGGCTTTGTGGTAACGAGCCCATCCCGTGGCGGAGATGACTTTGTGGTAACCAGTCCATCCCGCTGCGAGGGGTCCTCTTGCTGGAGCACTACGAACAGAGCCCCCCGTGATTGTGACGGCGATGGCTTTGTGGTAACGAGCCCATCCTGTGGCGGCGATGACTTTGTGGTAACGAGTCCATCCCGCTGCAAGGGGTTCTCGTGCCAGAGCACAATGAACGGAGCCCCTGGAATGCTGCACACTTCGGAGAGTGGGTCGAAGCATGTTCCACGTCCATGGCAGGAGCGCATGGTGTGGTGATTAAGTGTGATGCCCGGAGGCCTGTAACATGATAGTGGCGGATGGGCGCGGCGACGACTGTCGCGTGACCATACCTGGTGTCGGGGGCACATGTCATGGAAATGGCGTACGGGCGCGGCGACGAACGTCGCGGAGATAATACTTGGTGCCGAGGCACATGTCATGGAAGTGGCACACGGGCATGGCGACGAACGTCGTGGTGCAATACCTGGTGCCGGATACATGTTATGAGAATGGCGCAAGGGCGCAGCAACGAACGTCGTGGAACAATACTTGGTGCCGGGGGCACGCATCATGAGAATGGCGCAAGGGTGCGGCGACGAACGTCCCGGAGATAATACTCGGTGCCGGGGCAAATGTTATGAGAATGGTGCATGAGTGTGGCGACGAACGTCGCGGAGATAATACTTGGTGCCGGGGGCATGTATTATGACGATGGCACATGGGCGAGCGACGAACATCGCTGGGAAACACCTGGTGTACGGGCATGCGTCGGGTGTCCCGAAGATGGGATGTGAGCTGAGTGTACCTGTCATAACAAGATGATGAATGCAACATATAGTAATGACAAAGTCGGGAGTGATGGTATACGGATTTCGGCGATGGGTCATTCGGTGGTAGTGTGCGACTTTGGGTGACGGGCATCGCGGGAGTGGTGCGAGGTTGATGCACGACGGACGTCGTGAGGTTGATGCACGACGGAATTCGCAAGGTTGGTGTACGAACGTCTGTAAACATCGTGGAGGTGCAAAGAATTGAGAAAACAAGTGCGCACGAGAGTGGAGGCCATAGGCCAAAATTGGGGGAAGGTCAAGGCCGCCACCCCTGGGGAGGCCGAGGTCGACCCCTTGGGAAGGCCGAGGCCGACCCTAGGGGGTGGCCAAGGCCAATGGCCAACTCCCATGAAGGGAGGCCAAGGCCACTCCCCCTTTGGGTGAACTTCGGGGGCGCCAAAGGAAGGTGTTCGATGGGCAATGACAAATCCGAAAGTTGCATTGCGACGAGCGTGTCGACGTGAGTCATACCCACGTGACGAACAAGGTGTCAAAGTCACATACGAAGTGTATGAAGCGAACAAAGAGCTAAAGGGACTTTGCGCGAAGAGTGAACAACCGGGGGGGGGGGGGGGAAGGCCAAGGCCAACCCCCCATGGAGGCCTAGGCCGACCCCCCATGGAGGCCGAGGCCGACCCCATGGGGTTGGCCAAGGCCCATGCCCTTGACCCCGTCGCTCCGGTTGCGCCATCGGTCGATGTTTTTGGTGAAAAGGAGCTTGGGTGGTCGCGACACGACGAACGTGGTACCGTGAGTCACGCTAACGTTTAATAATTGTTGACTAAGGCGTGCGAAGCAAGAAACGCATGTGACATGAGCGTGCGCACTTTGACCGGTTCAATGTGCAGAGCGGGACCCCCAGTGGGCCTTTGGGTGCGACCAGAATAGGTTGGGAACAATGTGGCAGCCCTCGAGTAATCAAGATAGCACTTTGTTGAGTCGAGAAAGCCATGAGATTATCGATTTTTTATGCTGCACTGAACCTACAAGCACCGGCCACCTTTTTATAACTATCCTGATGGACAAACATCAACAAACTGAAGTTAGAAACCATTTGCTCTAAAGCAGACAGATTTCTGGAATCTGAGGCAAGAATGCTCAAGTAAGGTGAAGCACTGGGCTACCAATATGACCATTATAAGAAGAGAAAAACGAATAAAAATAAGAAGATAGCATTTCACCTCTCCTTAAAATCTCTTGCAAACACTATTGCAGTACACGTACGATGTGGACATGGTCTCACGCCAGAATTAAACATTAAGTATCGTGCTTCAAGTTTTAACAACTAGGCTGAATTCGACCAGTAAATTGAAGTCCATTATGCAAGAAATTACTTATCTAACAAGTCTCTAGACACCAAAGATATTCTTTAAATTCTTCAACAACAGAAAGACAGCCACAGAACTAGTGTCCCCATTAAACAAGTGATTTATGATTTGAACCGTACGGCTCGTGTTTTTCCTTTTCGATACCATCCCTTTACTTGTAAATACTTAAAGCTTCTCTCTGATGTTGTTAACATCAAAAAGCGAAATGAATTCTTAGATCTGTTCAAGTCAGGAGCCTTTTCTGCGATGTGATTGATATGTTTCTTAGAGAGTCCCAACATATTTGGGAAATCTGTTTCTGAAGACTGTGAATTACTGTAGTCTAAGACTTTATATTCCGCCCTGGACTTTCTTGATGGCGTCTTTCATCCGTAATGGGGATTATTACGATTTCTCTATTCAGTTCGTCTGCTAGTAGTTCTATCCTTTTATCTCATTTAATCAATGCGAAGGGAATTGTTAGTATTCTGACTATGTCCTGTTTCCTCATCTTTCTCGTATGAAGAAAGGAAATGTGGCAAATCAGCGGGAGCACCTGATATTACTACTCGCAAACATTGACATAAGGTCCAAGACTGTTGAAAATTATGAGCTGGTAATCCTCCATTATCTCTTGCATACATCATCAAACATTATGGATATCAAGTCTTTACTCTTACCTTTTACTTGTTATATACAGTCTTTCTTGTGACTCTGCTTAGATTTGGACACTGATACGAAATTTATTGCAGTTGGATACCCGTACTGTGAAGGATCTGACGGAGAAAATTTTCAAGAATTATTCTTCATGGTGTAGATATTTGCACTGCACGTCAAATCTTAAGTAAGTTAACCTGTTTTAGACAAGTTAACCTGCAGAGTACTGTCAATTGTTCATTTACTAGATAACAGTTCTATATGAAAACTTTAATTCTCAATAATGTTGGTATCATTTTTTAGTTTTTCCAGGGTTACACAGGATGCAGATAGGCAACAACTAGAGCTTCTCTACATTGGGCTTTATCTTCTTATTTGGGGGGAAGCTTCAAATATTCGGTTCATTCCTGAATGCATTTGCTATATTTTCCACAATGTATGTATTCTTGTATATTAAACTAGATGTTTCCTTTCTCTTATTCAGCAATGTATTGTAGTGCTTTCACTCAAATGTAAACTTAGAATCTGCTAGTTTTTGCATTATTCTTGTTAATCTATTGATGTTCAAAAACGCAAATTTTTTTACGTGTGGTCTCTTGTTTCTTTTCATTTCTCTTTCCTTTGTCTTTTTTTTTATATGTGAAAAATACTACTTCCTCATAATTGTACCCTGTACATGCCAGCAGTCTTCTTAGGGTCAAGAAAACCAATTCGTGGTCTGAGATCAATAAAAAATTTGGAAACAGCTCTAATTATCTAGTAGTACTGCAAATCTTATGCCTTGCTTCGTGTGTGCTTCTCGTCGGTCTTGATCTGTTTTTTCCTTCCTAATTAGAAATATGTTAATGATGACAACTTTATGTACTACATTTTTGATAAGTTTATTTTTGCTTGTGAATGTCTTTTCTTTGTTCATGGAACACATATAAGATGGCCGGTGAGGTTCATGGAATTCTATTTGGCAATGTCCAAACTGTCAGTGGAGGCACATATCAACCACCGGCACGTAGTGAAGAGTCATTTCTGCGGGATGTTGTGACACCCATCTATGAGGTCATGCGCAAGGTAATTCATGCTTACATCAGCTACTACTACTTTCTTTACATATGTTTATCGATTAATTAATCTTTTGGGTGGAAAAAGGAAGCCAGAAGAAACAAAGGCGGCAAAGCAAGTCATTCAGCATGGAGAAACTACGACGACCTAAATGAATATTTTTGGTAATTGTCGTCAATATAAGAAGTACTCTTCTTCTCTTTCTGCAGTCCTAGTTGCTAAGGGATCTGACCTTTTTCTGCCATTGCATTTCAGGTCTGACAAATGCTTTAAGTTAGGGTGGCCAATGGATCCCAAAGCAGCTTTTTTTGTTCATACAGACAAGATATTACCCGCTAATTCGGTATATATACTTCGCCATCTGAGTTCGAAGGAATAAGGAATAAGGAATAGTTTTTGTACATATGTGCTTATTAGTGTTCTAATTTCAGCATATGTTAGTATGAACAAGTATCCTTATTTTACTGGAAATTTAATTGTTGATAAGTTGTAAATATAAATGAAGAGGAGGAAGAAAATGAAATGCGTGGAGGTTATTCCTTACTTCACCAAGGGAAGCAGTTGTCGTATTGCTGAATAAACAACTTAAATTCGTTCAGAGCATCAAAGTTCATGATGGAGATGTGTGGTAGGATCTATGGGAAGACTAGTAATCTGAACTCAGAAGCATTTCTCTACGGTGCAGACATATCAAGCCATTTGTATACCACACTTTCGCATTACCAACCACACCTGCATGCACATACTCACACCTAAATTCTTGGCTATACATCATTACATGGTGCTATAATAAAAGCAGGGCAGATGGCTGCCGCCGCCATCTCCTACTTTCTGTAGTGGGTGGTCCACCACTGCTTTTCTTACTGGTGGACCGGCTTTTGTTATATAGAGCATGCAATTGTCGAGTTGGTTTTGCCGGCATGTGTGGGAACTTGCAGAGATGCTATCTCTCCAGTGTTAGATGCGGAACGCCACCTTATGCCCACGTATATATGGACATAGATACATATCTGCACATAGAGGGGAGACATTGGTGTCACGGTCACTCTGTTTGGTTTCTTAGTATGAAGAATTTAGTGAATCCTTTGAAAGATAAATATGTTTAAGGTAGTTACCTTATGCTTTTTCTCTGGCCTCGCCACTAATATATGGGCATGTATGTAGCTTATATATCACTGTAAGTGCGTAGATGCGCATATATACGTAGGCTTTGCCTTCATTTAGTTCAATCTTATGTCTTATCCATGTTATAAGATTCATCTTGGCTATTTTATTTTTCTTCTGAAGTGTTTCTATGTATCTGTGAAGCATTCTGGGAATTAATATATATGGTGAGTTCTACGGAGGAACTGCACCTAGGATATCATAGTCACCCAATATATTCTGAAGCTTTTGGTGTCGCCAACACACATGTCCTTCTTAAGGTCCTCTAGTCAGGACTCAGGATATTTTGAGAGAAGCATAACAGTATTAGCATGTATTTGCAGGGTCGCGACAATGTCAATTCTGGAAAAAGAAAGCCCAAGACAAATTTTGTTGAAGTCCGTACATTCTGGCACCTTTATAGGAGTTTTGACCGAATGTGGATATTCTTTATATTGGCCTTGCAGGTACCCTTAAGGTTTGAGAAGTTTGTAATTTTTCGTTTCTTTGAGAAGTTTACAACCTTTAGATTTTTTTTTTGTACCAGGCCATGATTATTGTTGCATGGCATCAGCAAGGATCTCTTTCTCTACTTTTTGATGAGGATGTCTTCAAAAGCATCTTGAGCATTTTCATCACTTCTGCCATCCTCAATTTTTTGCAAGGTGCGTGGGATCCTCCTACCATTTGCAAGGTTCTGTCATATATATAGGCACGGTGGCAGCAGTTGTTCTTTTCCACATAATGAGGATTCTTTCTATTTCTTGCTTTGCGGAGTCTTCTAACCATTATTATCCTTTCTTCTGTTATGCAGCTACTCTAGATATAATCCTTAGCTGGCATGCCTGGAGGAGTTTGAAATTTTCCCAGATAATTCGCTACCTCCTGAAGTTTGCAGTTGCAGCCTTTTGGGTTATAATCCTGCCAATTGGTTATTCTAGATCTGTTCTGAATCCAACTGGACTTGTGAGATATTTTAGTACCTTGGGAGGTACCTGGCGGAATCAGTCATCTTATAACTATTTTGTTGCAATTTATTTGATACCCAACATATTGGCTGCGTTACTATTCCTGCTTCCACCATTACGAAGAACCATGGAGCGTTCAAACTGGCGTATTATAACTTTTCTTATGTGGTGGGCTCAGGCAAGCACTTTTAGATTGGTGCTCTGTACTGCAGTTTGTTTCTTTGGCATGATTTTAACTTGTGTCTACTATCCTCCAGCCAAAGCTTTATGTTGGAAGAGGAATGCACGAGGACGTTTTTTCTCTGTTGAAGTAAGGAAGTGTTTTTGTTTTTGTAGTTACGACTAAGTACACACACATGTAAGTAGGCATATGCATTTTACTCTGGTGCCTCTTATGCATGTGTGCGCGTGTCAATGGATTGCAGTGTTGGTGGTTGGGTTGCTATTGCTAGTTTTCTGATGCAGATTTTTATTGACTTAGTTCGTTCTTTTTCTCCACTAACAGATACACATTTTTTTGGATCATGCTGCTAGTATGCAAGCTAGCATTCAGCTACTATGTGGAGGTAATGTTATCCTTCGATATTATATGCACAAGTTTGTTGCTTTATCGGTTGAAATATTAATCTTTGTCGAAACATTATGTCTGAATTTTTGTCGTTTATGCACTGCATGCTTTCGTCTTTCACCGGTGGCTCTATGTTGTACACTTTTTCATTGCTAAACCTGTAAACGGGATAAGAAACACATACTGTCATTTCAAGTTTAACTGCAGAGCGGGCAAGGACAGATAGTACCTTCTTCTAAGTTGGCCTTAACTAAGAGGACTCAGCCTTGCACCTTTGATTTTCACCACGTCAAATGAGGCAGACAAGAACATCATGCAAGTACAGACAACTAGAGCATAACAAAAGGAAGAAAATTATATAAATTTGCATACAAGTACACTAAGTTCTTGTATAGACTTGGGTTTGACTTTATGAGAAAAGAATCTTGGAATATGGTCATACACCACAATATGCGTAATTCTATCAGGCCCTTCATAAGTTTCTGCGTTGATATCTCTCGTGCAAAACTTTCATACCCCTTGTTCCGAAACTAGGCGACTTAGCCACCGAACTTGCATAGTGGAGTGTACTAAGGCCTCTAGTGAAAAAATCAGCCAACTGGCTTCTGAATTCACAAGATCACAAGCATATCAAGTCCTTGTTTTAGCTATCAGCAATGCTGACGGCTGTGATAAACCACAGTATATTCCACGATCACTCACTTGTAAGTATTCTAGTAAAACTTGTAGCCACATAGCACATAAACACCATGTGCCATACTGTGTAGCTGTGCCAAGTTATTACTTTTCTCTAATGGCGAGATAAAGTTTATACTACACAAGCTGCGTCCGTAAAGGCTTCTAGGCTTCTAGCTTATGGTGGCCATGATGGGATATAGAATTCTGTTTCCTAGGCTAAGTTCATATGTCTGTGATTTTTGCACAAGTCAATTTTTATGACTTACATGTAGCATAATAAGGCTATCATGCAGATAGAAGTAGTAACAAGAAAAGGGCACTGATTCGGAATTTTAATTTGAGCATGGTCAAGACACACTGTTACTAATACTATGTTTAGAGTTGTAGTGTGTCTAATTAAGGAAAAACATTAACGTGCTGTTGGAATTACAGATCACTAATAAGGGAAAAAATGAAAACAATAGAAAAATTCTGTTGGAGCCAATTTACTTATGTCTGTTACCTTTAGAAATCGAGTGTATTTGAGATTCACTATTTATTCTATTATCTTTCTGGGTGAAAGCCATGATGTCAGAAATTTACTTTTTCCATTTATATTGTCGTTCTAAAATTATCTTACAATGTCTGCTTTCTATTGTTGCACTGTAGTGATTGTAGAATCAGGATTAGTCCGCTCTTTTCTCAAAATAATCAGAAGCTTTTAGTGATACTACAAGTAATATAAATTTCAAGCAACCTATACTTCTCAATTCTAGCCAAATTTAACCACGTCCCCTCCCAGAAATCTCAAAGCACTCGTCTTCTCGTTAAAAACTAATCCGCTTTTGTGGTAAAAACCACCACAAAACTAAGGCTCTGTTTGGTAACACTTTCGGTTTCAGTTTTTTTTAAGAAAACTGAAAAGAGTTGTGGTTTTTTTTTTCACCAGTTTAAAAAACCAGTGGACGTTTGAGAGACTTTATTTTTTCAAAAAACAGAAAAAAGCAAGCGTTTGACAGAACAGCTCTTTGGGTTTATTTTTTTTAAATATACATTTTCACATAATTAAAGGTAATTATAGTAATATGTTTATTTCCTTAGCGACGTAAAACATACGATGCGACAATTTATTTTTCCTTAACGACGATTAACAGGACCAATGTTATTAGTGGAAGGAAAAAATAAAATAAAAATTAGTCACCATTAGTACTAATAAGAAATGTTAGCATATATATATATATATATATATATATATATATATATATATATATAAAACAAGGTTGAATATATATAAAAAAAGGGAGAGAAATAAAAAATCAGGAGAACAGTGGAGAGAGAGGCGCCGGCCCTAATTCTCCTTCAACACCAGCGCCGTCTCTGATCATCCCTTTCCCAATTTCCGGCTACACCACAATCGCCGACTTCGAACCCCAGTTTGCGGCCTTCATCTTTGCTGCGCTCAACTCCATACCCGGCACCTCGCGCCTCCATTGGAGGCACCGCCCACCGCCACCGTCAAGCCGTCTTGGTTTGCCATCGCCAGCCACACCCAATCACCAGGAGAAAAACACTGGCTATGTGTTTTACCAGGTGTTGCGACCGTCACCAAACGGCCACAACCAGTGGTGTCGCCTCCGCGCCGCTACTGTCATGGCGTCGCAGCCACAACGATGACCAACGGTAACAACTCCGGTGGAGGCGATGGACGAGGTGGCCGGTGGAGGTGATGGACGCGGTGGGCTGTGGAGTCCATGAGAGTGCGGCCGATCGAGCACAGTGCTGATGAAAGAGATGAAGTCTGAAATTAAATGGGTTTTATACCCAGCAAAGAAATTAAGCAATCTGTTGCTAGTGAGGCTCGAAGCCCCGACCTGAGCAATTTGAGCCCGCGTGAAAAGAGGTTTGGAAAAGAGCTTGAAGCTCTTTTCGGAAATGGGCATAGTTTTTAAAGTCTTGGCCCTAAAAAAAAAGAGAGAAACCCAACCAAACAAGCCAAGTTCCATGGACTTTTGGAAAACGAAAAAATTGGGCCAAAAAAGAGCAAGAAAAGGTCTGTCAAACGGCCCCTAACTCCATGCAGTTTTTTAAGTTTTTTTTTTCATTAGATGGTGTAACCATTCACTACACTGGGATGTGTACAATGAGAGTTGAGTTTCAAGGCCTACGAACGAGGGTTCTGCCATGGCAGGGCCATATTCCTCCAGCCTTTGCAGGCGACTTTCTCCGCAAAGTAATCTGAAGATTCATGACTGAAATGTGATTTTTAGTTCTGAGATGTATTGGAATCTGTTAAGCATGATATGGATTGTTGGATCCATTATCTAATAACTTAACCTTTTAAAAGCAGATGGTAACTTGGTATCATAGCTCTGGTTTGGCAAGGTCTTGGGTTTGATTCTTCCCACTTGTGTATTTGGTCTCCCTTTTTATAACGCAATATGCATTCCGTTTATTTGTGCACTTGTTGGTAGTGCACCTTGATTTGTCTCTCTATGTGCAATCGGGGGCTTGCACGTTTAGGGGGAGTGTTAAGCATGATATGCATTGTTGGGCCCACTCTCAAATAGCTTAAGCTTTTATAGCAGATGATAACTTCACAGGAACCACTAGCTTTCTGGATAAGTAGGAGTTTGTTTTGTCCCATTTATTTGCTTTGTATATGTTGGATCTTCTCTGGGGGTAAGGCGCCATGTACCTTATGGGTACATTAAAATGTAGTTAACATCCACATGACAAGTCCAGGACCTCAGGTGTAAAATGGTTTGGAGAGTCAAGACAGTGAAAATGGACATTTCAAAATGGTTGTTTAACTTCTTGATGCAACGATGAGTTCCTCGATGAGTTAACTTTAAGTTCCAAGGAGTCTATAAAGTAGCCTTATGATAAATTTATATAACGCCGTCTTGAACTTCACCAGAAGGAAGTTTCCCCAAACTGATTATTTTAAGTTTTGCATTTGGTAATAGATATTGCCTTTGGTTGCACCCACAAAACTGATCATGACAATGTCAGTCGGCAACTATGAATGGCATGAATTCTTTCCAAACGGTACATCTCAATTACTTTGTCGATACTGCACTCTTTTTATGTATTTATGGCACTGACCTGCAGAATTTTCTAGTGACTCACAATATTGGCGTTGTTATTGCTGTATGGGCTCCTATTGTCCTGGTAAGTGGGCCAGATAAATGTTCATTTTGCAAATGTTACACTACATCTTTAGATACTAATGCGAAAATTGCTCTTTAGGTTTATTTTATGGACACACAAATATGGTATGCCATATTTGCTACCATTTTTGGTGGTATATATGGAGCCTTCAGTCACCTGGGTGAGGTTAGTGCTCGTTCTGTTATGAAACAAGAGAAACATATGTTAGCAACCTACAAAATCGTGAAACCCATGATTGGCGATTCCAGCAAGGGAAAGGATATAACGCAATCTGAGTCTTGTTTTTCATAGTCTGTGTCACTGATGGAACATTCTTTTCTGACTAATACCACATGAATTTTGCTTTTTTCAAGATACGGACACTTGGAATGTTGCGGTCACGCTTTGAGTCTGTTCCTTCAGCTTTCTGCAAACACCTTGTACCATTAGTGAAAGAGAAAACCAAAAGAGATCATCATCAGGTAGTGATTTGTTGGTATTCACATTAATATTATGCAATTTTGCATTTTATAATGCATAAAGCAAATAAATTGTACTTGCGAGCAACATCTTCAAATCAAGCTTCTTTCTGCTCATCATCTATTAGTACTTCCGCTCTTTTGCTTGAGATAACTGTTGGTATAACAGAATGATTCCTGGGAAAGAAAGAATCTTGCCAAGTTTTCTCAGGTGTGGAATGAATTTATTTTTTCAATGCGGACGGAAGACTTGATCAGCAATAGGTCGGAGCTGCTTCCCTGAGATGCAATACATAAACATTAAATTCAGCCAAAATCTTAATCTGTTTGACTTTAGATACTAACACATATTGTTTTCCTTGCTAAGGGAGAGAGATTTGCTTCTTGTACCTTATACATCAAGTATAATCACTGTTGTCCAGTGGCCTCCTTTCTTGCTTGCTAGTAAGGTATAGCTTATAATACTTCTTATCTTACCTGTAGATGTCAAATACACTTTTGGTATTTGACTTCTTGACTCTCTCATCTACATAAGATACCAATCGCATTAGACATGGCAAAAGATTTCAAGGGAAAAGAGGACGCTGACCTGTTTAAGAAGATTAAAGGCGACGATTATATGCAGTCTGCTGTGGTTGAATGCTACGAGACACTTAAGGCTATATTGGATGACCTTTTGGAAGATGAAGGGGATAAGATGTAAGGCAGAGCCCAGAAACCAGTTTTTCCCTATTTTAATTCTCTGCTTTTAGTATTTGATTTTTATATCTGATGCCTGTTGTTACCGATGTATTATTTCCTGGATAAGCAAGTAATCTTCTTTCATTGCCTCGTTCTAAGCAGCCATGTGATTAATTTGGAATTTCTTCATTCAGGATAATTATGCAGATATTTCAAGAAGTAATTCTTAGCATACAGAAGAGGAGATTTTTAACTGAATTCAGGATGAGTGGCTTGCCTTTGCTCAATGATAAATTGGAGAAATTTCTAAAACATCTGGTGACATGATTGTTATGTTGATTTTCCTCAGTTCTATAATCTGCCTGGGAGAAGCTGTTGGTAGCTTGTTCTGAGAATGTATTTTGGTATTCTTGCAGCTAGAGAAAGTTGATGAAGATGAAGAACTATATAAATCCCAAATCATTAACATTCTTCAAGATATCGTGGAGATTATCACACAGGATATTATGAACAATGGGCACGAGTAAGTTCTTGTCAACTACTAGCTTATCGGGTTCTATCCAAAACTTGGTACTGTAAATTAGAATTGGCATTAACAATCTTGTTTTCTTTTCTCTTCCTCTTTCTGTTTTAGAATCCTTGAAAAAGCTCACCCATACCATACAGAAAATCAGAGTGACAAGAAAGAGAAGTTTGAAAGAATAAATATCCGTCTCACACAAACCACATCTTGGAGGGAGAAGGTATTTTGCCCTCAATCTTTTCGTTTCTAGTAAGTGTCGTTTATCATGTATAACTACCTATTCTGATTTTGTTTCTGATATTCTTTCTGTAGGTTGTTAGGCTCTATTTGCTCCTATCTGTCAAGGAATCTGCCATAAATGTCCCCACAAACTTGGAAGCTCGTCGCCGCATCACTTTCTTTACGAACTCATTGTACATGAATATGCCATATGCTCCAAAAGTTCGTAACATGCTTTCTTTTAGGTCAGTTCATATCAGATTGAAACCTGGAATCGGGGTTCTCATGCAGTCAATTTTATGCTCGACTTTTCTCGCTTGTTCGTATCTGATCTTTCCTGACCATTCGAAAGATTGAAAGAAAGTGGAAGAACATTAATTGTCCATTCACTGTTTTAAGAAATCAAGCATGACCTTTATTTAAGTTTGTACACTCTTTGAAGCAGAAGTTAGCAAGACATTGGCTATTCCAAAGATTGAAAGAAAGTGGAAGGGTTTTGATCGTCTATTTGCTGTTATAACAACTCAGTCATGACCTTTATTCATAGCCATATCCTCTTTGCAGATGAAGTTAGTGAGGAAACCAGTACTGGTTTTCAGTCAGGGAGTAGTTTCCCTAGATATCGAAAATAGTAATTTCCCTAGATGAATTTGTTAGTCTTGCATAAGGAAACATCTATGTTTATGATTGATAATCATAACAGTGATGGCAGATCTGGCACTTGAATGAGATGAAGCAGCTGAGGGACCAGAATGTACCTTGACGTTTATTTAAAGCTTGAGGCTTATACAAGCAGAAAATAGGGAAATATAGTAATGGCATACAACATAAGTAATAGCAAGTAGTTCTTATACCGGGGTACCATGATCAGCAAACTTCCACAAGTATGAATAACTCCTGAATCCCGGAGTTCCATTTATGATAGCAAATAGAGGTAGCGCGTTTGAGTGGCCTAACGCACATTGGGCTCCAATGCCTGACAAACACCAGCTAGGTGGAAGCTGAAGCTTGATGTTAACAATCTGTCTTTTGAAATTGTTTGAAAATGAAGACTTCTTATCTGTTGTAGCAGCCTCAAAGCATTCACGAGAACTGAAGTTATATATCCCCAAAAGGCTTCACTTAGTGTTAATGCCTGCTTACTTCAACTTGGACCGAGGCTTAACTGATACTACTTACCTTGAACAACATTACCTTGCACATCCTTTACCTTAGATCCGAGAGTATGATGGCAATTCAGATTGAGCAGGTCGTTATAGTTCAACCCCTTATGTAGTTTAGTAGTTTATCTCTATCAAAGAGGGTATTATTGTGTCTATTCTATGCGGGGAATGATAAAGATCTGAGTAGGTGGGATTTCTCCACCCTGTTGACTGCTTCTGTGTGAGTTTACCCACTATACTTGGATATATTGCTGTCCTGCAAGTCTGACTATAGTGAATCAGACGGGACGATCTCTCTTCTTCGAGTCCGCGGCAATCTTGCTGCTTATCTTTCGTGGATGTAGGCATAGACGAGCCACATAAAATCTTGTATCGGTTGTTGGCCATTATTATTTTGACTTTGTTTTTTGTTACTTCGATCTGTTCAAGTTCCAAAAAATGCTGTTTTCATGTAAGTCTGTTTAGTAGGCTTAAACTGATATAAACAATAGTTTCCTAAATGTAAAGAACCACTAATCTGTTTGATGATTTGCGTGGTTGCTAATATTAGTTGTTTTCTGTTTCTGCAACTTGTCAATTAATGCAGTACATACAACGTTAGTTATATTTCTGAAGCTTGTCTCTGTCATTTTTTTCCATTAACTTGTGACTTTTCCACTTCTGGGTCGCATTGATGAACGCATACCCTCCTTTGCTTAATCTACAAGTGTTTGCCACGAAACATGCGACTATGCTTATTGACTTGCTACCCTAGCATTCAATCTCATTTCTTTTTTTTTTTTTAATTTAGTGTGCTGACTCCTTATTACAAGGAAGATGTTCTCTACTCTGAAGAAGAGCTTAGAGAAGAAAATGAGGATGGAATCACAATTTTATTTTACCTTCAAAAGATATATCCGGGTGAGTTTTGAACCTATTGCTTGAATTTGGTTCCTCGTTATATGTGTTGTTTATAACCTCCTATATTGTCTATTGTTTCCCCAAAACTAGATGAGTGGAAGAATTTCGAAGAGCGGATGAGTGATCCAAAAAGTGGATATTCCAACAAAGACAAAACGGAATGTACACGTCAATGGGTGTCTTACAGGGGGCAGACACTTTCTAGAACAGGTTTAGAAAAACGCAAAATCATATATCTGTCTCCTCTGGGAACACAAATATATATTGCCTTTCCCATGCCATCTTATTTACATGTTTCTTCCAGTGAGAGGGATGATGTATTACAAGGACGCCCTTCAACTTCAATGCTTCCTGGATTTTGCCGGGGATAATGGTTAGCGGTTTCTGTCACTTATCGAGATTTAAGTTGATGTCTTCACCTATTTATTCCACTCTTTCTAATGGACATCATGAATTAACACTAAAGCATGCTAACCCCAATTTTTTCCTTTCAAGCTATTTTTGGTGGCTACCGGACCATTGATATGAATAAGGAAAATAGAACTCTGAAGGAGAGTGCACAAGCCTTGACAGATTTGAAGTTCACATATGTTGTTTCTTGTCAAGTCTATGGTGCTCAGAAGAAATCAAGTGAAAAAAAGGACCAAAGTTGTTATAATAACATTCTGAATCTCATGATAATGTAGGTAGAGTGTTTGTAAATGAATTTTAGCAGGAGTCAATAGTGATCCGAAATTTCGAGAGAATTTGATACTTTAGTGAACTTTTCAGGTATCCATCTCTGCGGGTAGCTTACATAGATGAGAGAGAGGAGACTGTCAATGGAAAATCTGCAAAAGTTTATTATTCTGTTCTTGTCAAGGGTGGTGATAAGTTAGATGAGGTACGTCGTATAATGTGAGGCGGAGAAAAAAAATTATTTCGAAACGCTATACAGTTTTTTTCACTTATTAAGTTGATAACTTACATCTTCCAAGTGTAGGAAATTTATCGTATCAAGCTGCCAGGCCCCCCAACAGCTATTGGTGAAGGGAAACCTGAAAATCAAAATCATGCCATCATTTTTACTCGTGGTGAAGCACTACAGACCATAGACATGAATCAGGCAGTCACCATTTTCCTTTATCTTGAAGATATATTTTATGTTCCCAGTTAAAAGCTTAACCTGTTAGAGAATGGGCCAACAACGCATAACATGCTTAAATGATACATCATCGAGTGACTATTACTGTATATCTCCAGGATAATAACTTCGAGGAAGCTTTCAAAATGAGAAATGTATTAGAGGAATTTCGTAAAGCTCATCGTGGGCAGAGAACTCCGACAATACTGGGATTGAGGGAGCATATTTTCACTGGAAGGTTGGCCAGTCCATTATATTTCTTCGCTGTAACTGAATTCGATATCATAGCTTGGGTTAAAGAGATCCTCGAGGCAATTTTTTAGAGACTGGAGCAGTTGTTCTAACTTATCCCATCTTTTGAAATACAGTGTTTCATCACTTGCTTGGTTCATGTCCAACCAGGAGACTAGTTTTGTTACTATTGGCCAAAGGGTATTGGCAAACCCGCTAAGGTATGGTCGTATTGGAAAGAAAAAGATAAAATTTTGCAGTGGCTTTCTCTTAATTAGAACAAGTGATTTTGTGATTTAATGTTAAATTCACTATTTTGTTTCCTTTCTGTTCCTTTTTTTTGGGGTGGGGTTGGGGGCTTGGGGGGTGGGGTGGCGGGGTAATAAAGTTCTACAAAGAATGAAGCCCAGAACTGACAACATCTGTTTCTCCACCAAGCTTGAGCAGATGCTTGGCTTTTTGTAAAACATAGATTTGATTGACTGTTCCTATAATTATTTTAGGTATTTTCAGGTGATGCTCTATTATTTAGGATAGCAAAGACATATTTTGGAGTATTTGATGGACACCCAGATATAACAACTGAAGTCTTAATCCTCTTCTTCAGCTATGTCAAACCCCCCTAACTGATTTTCCTCTCTACATTTATTGTGACCATAGCCGTTAAGAGTAGGTTCCCCTCTGTTCATTAGTCCGCATCCCCTGCTATAAAAGGATGAAAGCCAAGGTTTAACTTCGTTAAGGCCACAACTGAAGTCCTTAATCCTCTTCTCGGCTATGTCAAAATTTCCCTTAACTGATATTCCTCTCTACATTTGCTGCAATTATAGTGTCGACAGCGACAAGAATACTTTCTCCTCACTTTAGTAGTTCGCATCCCGCTTCAAAATGATCAAAGCCAAGCTGTAACTTTGTTAAGGCCACTATCCAGAATGCTTTATTGGGCCTTTGAAATAACAGGCGCGTCGATCATCACCTGAATACAACTAGGCGTTGAAGTCTTTCACAGCACGAAAGAAATGTATCAAGCATGAAAAAAGAAGGCTCATATGCAAGTGCCCTCGTAACTCAGGAAATTTTAATGAATCTTTTGGGTAGTGGCCTACTCTTGTTTGAATATCCCAAACCTTGCCAGTCTGAATATCCCAACCATGTTCCCTACTCTTGTTTCTTTTCCTAGGTTGAATACACGATAAACTTTTGTGCTTTGTTCTATCAATTTTATGCACCAGTTCTTGTCTAATTCCATAGACTTGTCTTGTGATTGTTGAGAGAGGGTACATAAATGTGGATGAGGTTTATACAGCTAATGCGCTTAACTGTACAAGATTGGGTCTGGCCTTTTGGGAACAGTTTGTTCCATGTTATAGGATTTAAAGAAGTCCCTATCAACACATTTAATCTTTGTAAGTATTTATCTGAAGGAAAACTAACTTCAGCTACACTTGGATGTTTAGCACCCCTATTACCATATTCTTGCTTCCAGATGTATAAGCTACGACAAGCATGTTGATTTAAAATATCAAGAAATATGCAGGTTTAAACCCTGGAATAAATAAATGTGACTGCAAATATGTCTAATCACCAACTCTCTCGCTCACTGGTCACATGTTGATTTACCTGAACTTACTTCTTTATGTTTAATGGTGCCTTACTCATAAGTAGGTTCCTCTATCGGTTTCTAATGGGCCATGCTGCCCTTAATACTCCTAATATAAGGACTTCTTTATGTTCTTACCATCTTTGCAGGGTGCGGTTCCATTATGGTCATCCAGATATATTTGACAGAATCTTTCACTTAACAAGGGGTGGCATTAGCAAAGCTTCAAAAATAATCAACCTGAGTGAGGACATCTTCTCAGGTAACCTGTTTGTTCTTCAATATATTATGCACCAATGAGGTACTATTCGAGGGTTTGATTTGATAAATCTCTTCAGGTTACAACTCAACGTTGCGTGGGGGGTACATAACGCATCATGAATATATCCAAGTTGGCAAGGGTCGTGATGTGGGGATGAATCAGATATCTCTTTTCGAGGCTAAGGTTGCGAATGGAAATGGCGAGCAGACACTTAGCCGTGATGTTTATAGGCTCGGGCGCCGTTTTGACTTCTACAGAATGTTGTCATTTTATTTTACCACAGTGGGTTTCTACTTTAGCAGCATGGTATGTTGATCAACATAATCTCTTAGACTAACTTAATATATAGATCAAACTTTTGGATTGCTTCATTTTCATGTCTTTGATGGAAATTGCGAATTGGCTCCGTTGCAATATATTAGTAATATGCTACGCATCAGCAATCTGCCATAGTTGTCTAGCCTAGTACTATGTTCTGGTAAAGATTGTCCTGATAGGAGAAGCAAGACGGAGTGGATATCTTAGGAAACATACTCTTATCTATGCTTTAGAGACAAGAAAAAGAAATAAGGAGAGGGTTGGGGTCATGGTCTGAACTATTGGCTGTTGTAACGAAATGTAGGAGTGCAATTTGGTATTGGCTCTTGCCAAACCAAAATTGATGCCTGAGTCAAGTGTATAAAATTTAGATAGCTATCGCTGAGATACCTCCAAGATGGTTAGGCCACTGCACATTCTGTCCCTCACAGTACGATAAGTTGGTGGGACCCATCTAGTGGCTTTTCATACTAGTTTGTTTGGATTGTTTATATTGTACACGCATAAAATTTGAAACTTTTGGTGTTGGCAAATGTCTGAAAATGTATGTTGTAAATTGCCTTTATTTCGATTTGTGCGTCAATACTTTGAAAATGTATGTTGAAGATGAAGGAACAGAAAAGAAAAGAAAGAATTGTGAGTTCTTTTGTTGTGTTTGTGAGTTTGGGTTGGAAGAGAAAGTTAACTTTTTTGGTGTTGTTTGTGAGTTGGAGAGAAAGGAAAGCAAGATAAACTTTTGGAGTTGCTATTACTAGACTGCTCTTTTTCTCGAAATGTGGCGTTAGTTTTCGTTAAAAGATGAAAGGGTAATTATGGTATTCCAAATGTTTTATCAACCTTACTTTCCTTTCTCTTCATTTTTTTTCAAGTTTGGGGAGAAAGTTTGAAAAGAAAAGAGGCCAAACCTCTCCTGTTTTCGTTCCATTGACTTTCTTTTCTTCCCTTCTGAAAACTCACAAACTATGGAAATGGAGAGGAGGAGACCTCTTTCTTTCCCTCTCCTTTGTTTTATCTCCTTCCTAAAACTCACAAAACAGGGTTTCCTGAGAGGACGCTGCTACTTACCTCTAAGCCACGTCTGAGTGTGTTTCAACTTCCGTTCCATGAATTGTTATCTGTGCCAAAGAGAAAATATGTGTAAACCTGACACATAGGTGTTGGTATAAGGTTCCAGGATGTTGGGGGTGATGAGGGATGTACGCTGGTCTCAGTTGTGTGACTTTTTGAATCATGCATTATACTTCAAAGGATTGTGACTACCTTCCTCACAGCTGTCTTTTTCAAAGAATTGTGACTTCTATGTATTAGATAGATGGAGAATACATGTTTAGAGCTTGATTTGAGATCATGATTTTCAGGTTACTGTACTCACTGTATATGTATTTCTATACGGACGTTTGTATATGGTTTTGAGCGGGTTGGAAAGACGGATTCTAGAAGATCCAACTATACGTCAGAGCAAGGCCCTGGAACAGGCTTTGGCTACCCAATCCGTCTTTCAGCTGGGCTTATTGTTGGTGCTGCCTATGGTCATGGAAATTGGTCTTGAAAGAGGGTTTCGCAGAGCAATCGGTGACTTCATAATTATGCAGCTGCAGCTGGCCTCTGTTTTCTTTACATTTCAACTTGGAACAAAAGCGCATTACTATGGTAGAACAATTTTGCACGGTGGTTCTAAATACCGTGCTACTGGCCGTGGGTTCGTTGTTTTCCATGCGAAATTTGCTGAAAACTACAGGTTATACTCGCGTAGTCACTTCGTGAAAGGGTTGGAGCTTGCCATACTTTTGGTTGTTTATCAAGTCTACGGGGAATCGTATCGAAGTTCAAATCTCTTTTTGTTTATTACATTCTCTATGTGGTTCCTCGTTGCGTCCTGGTTGTTTGCTCCTCTTGTGTTCAATCCATCCGGGTTTGAGTGGCAGAAAACAGTCGATGACTGGACAGACTGGAAGAGGTGGATGGGAAATCGTGGTGGTATTGGTATCTCACCAGATAAAAGTTGGGAATCCTGGTGGGATGGAGAACAGGAACACCTGAAATTCACAAATTTTAGGGGTAGGGTTCTTGAGATAATCCTTGCATTCCGCTTCTTCATATACCAGTACGGGATTGTCTATCACCTTGATATTGCTCATGGCAGCAAGAACATACTGGTAATATTTAATTTTTGTCCCCCCTCCCCCCATCACCCCCCCACCACCACCCCCACCCCATCGATAACAAGCATGCATTCTCTGCTATTCGTCAATCTTACCTGACAATTAACAAAAGAAGTTCGTTGTAGGTTTATGGACTTTCTTGGTTTGTTATGGCAACGGCTCTTCTAGTCTTAAAGGTATTCATATTAAATTTAAAGTTTAGAAAAATGAGATGCTTCTGATAAACGTAGCTTGGTTGTTGCCTGTAACATTACGTTTTCTTATAGCTTTCAAAGATTTTTTGCACTTGCTAGAGCATACGTGAACATTTTGGAATTATGGAGATACTGCCAAAGGAGCTCTTACTCTTTTTGACTTGTTCAATGCTCTAATGCTTGTTCAATGCTCTAATGCTGCTTGTATGTGTACCTTGTTTGTCAGATGGTATCAATGGGCAGACGCAAATTTGGTACTGACTTTCAACTCATGTTCCGGATTCTAAAAGCTCTTTTGTTCCTTGGCTTCGTATCAGTTATGACGGTCTTATTTGTAGTATGTGGCCTAACAATAAGGGATTTATTTGCTTCTGTACTTGCTTTCCTGCCGACGGGGTGGGCCCTTCTTCTGGTAAGTTCAAACTTCTGTACATTCTGATAGTGCACAAACCAGGTTGCATGTTTAACCGATTAGATAGCTCTATCAAAATTGCACCTACCCCATAAATAGTGCTCTGAGTATTTCATTACGTAAAAGCGCAGAGTTAAGGTAATTAGTCCTCACAAAGTTTGGCATCCTTCATTGAAAATCACAACTTACGTCCATGTGAAAAGTATATTCGTTTGAAAAAAATAGTAGGATATACATTCACTTCACCTTTCCGAGCTTCTGTGCAAAAATTTCCATTTATCTCTAGTTAGAAAACATTTTCTTGCGTATTTCAAATGCGTCAAATGTCGCCCCCAAAATTTGGTTGCTGCACTTTTGACTGTTGAGGAATTTTATGAGGTTACCTGACTATAGCACATGAAAAACCCTGGGTCTGTATGTGGCATGTTTCAATCAATTCATGTACAACCTGTAGGAAACATAAGTGCTGTCCTTGTTTGCTTTACATTACACAAGCTGCCCCTTCCAAAAAAGTAGGGATAGGCTGCCTGCATGAATTCTCCGTAGACCCCGCAATGTCGAAAGCCTCGTTCGGCTGCCCTTTCTTACATGTGCCATCGGCTGTGATGCATTTAATTTTGCACGAAGAAAGTTGTTTAAAAAAGAAGGGGAGGTGATGGTTCTTGTATCTTTTTCGAAGTTATCTGATGACTTCTCTGTCTTTTCGTCTTGAAGATTGGTCAAGCCTGCAGGCCCTGTTTGAAAGGCATAGGCTTCTGGGAGTCGATAATGGAGCTGGGAAGAGCTTATGAATGTGTAATGGGACTAGTGTTATTCATGCCCGTAGTCGTATTAGCCTGGTTTCCATTCGTATCAGAATTCCAAACACGGCTACTCTTCAATCAAGCTTTCAGTAGAGGGCTCCAGATTTCTATGATTCTTGCAGGGAAGAAAGACAACGCCTCATCCAGTTAAAATTTCATAAATCCATATTCTTTTTGATAGTTTAAGCTTATTCATTGTTTTTCAGAAGATCCATTAATTGTGATTGTTTACGCCTTCTGATCATTTCAGTACCTGTAATAGATGTAGTTTCGAAATGAGACACTGATCACGTACTAGCTGATTCGAAGATAATAGATACAGTTCATTGCAAGCTTTTCTTTCTTGTTCCGTCCTTTGGAATGTTGGTGTGGATGGTATGCTAAGGTGCCAGGAAATGCTCCCTAGGATTTTGTAAATTATAAACGTCAGTTTGATTTCAGACTAACCTCTCCAGTTGATTGTGGTGTAGTTCTGCGGAAATTTCGTCGAGCTGGGTTTCATCCTTGAGCAGCACTGCCACACGCGACTGCCCGAGGCCATTTAACAGGCAATACATGGAGGAGCCACATGATTATGTTTATATCCTTCGCACCATGTGCTTGAGTTCTTATGTTCCAAGTAAAAATGACAAAGCAGCTGGCATACATTCTACCAACAAATCAAAGTCTTGCAATATTCTGAATTGAACCCAAAACTTACTCCTTCCGTCCCTAAATAACTGTGACAATGATTCTCTACTGTACGTTGCAGCATTACGATGAAAGATTACGAAAAATAGAGGTTTTGTGGTTGTTACTAAAGTTGATGGTCATAATATTTTGTCACGAATATGTATTTTGCAATATTCTTCTATGACAGCAGAGGTACTGTACAGTAGAAAATTCGACCAGGCGTACATTTTAGCAGAGGTATATAACTCATAAAATGTCGGTCTCAATTACTTGTATGTCCATGATATCGTTATTAGCAATGCTAAACATGAAAAGCGTACATCAAAAATTGGCATTTACAAGTGTCTAAATTTATAAAGTATATGTACTTATTTTGGGACCGTTGAAAACAATCATTTAATTGTGATCGACAATGACCTTAATGACCAAAACACCCTCGTAGACTAGTGATGGCATATTACATCGGCCAGCCTAGAGTTGTCAAACCGGCCGGGCGGCCCACGGGCTGGCCTGACCCGGTCTCTTTCTGGCCCGGGCTGGCCCGGCCCCATGAGTGAACAGTGAAGGCCCGCTATTTTAGGGTTTAGGGCCTGGGCTTGGATCAGGCCAGAAATTCTGAGGAAAAAGCCCGGACCAGGCCCGACCCGAAAAAGCCCGGGTTTGGCCTGACCCGAATCTGGCCTTGTTCTTTACTTTTCAAATTCAACTTTTCCCCACCTTCCCCCAACTGTTTTATTCCCCCTTTTTCCCCACAACAGCAAAATAACGGCTAATTTGGGGGGTATTTTGGTCCAAGTTAATTTTTTCAACTCTTTTAAAGTTTTTACACTCTTACCCTCCCCAACAACTATAAACGGATAGTTTTTAGGGGTATTTTGGTATTTTGTGAAGTTTCAAAAATCTATAAATTCATACCATTTCTCTATATTTTTTCACACCAATCTTCTTACTCTCTCTTATATAAACATTCTACATTTCTACAAGCTTTGCTACTCTTGCTAATTACTACTCTTATTTACTAATTAGTACTCTTGCTAATTATTACTCTTGTTTATTAATTACTACTCTTGCTAAATTCTAATTACTAACCACTCCTTTTATTAATTTGTTACTCTCTAATTCTTTTGTCTAGTAATTAGTAATTAGTGAATTTTTATATTTATCAATTACTATTACTAATTTTTTTTAATTACTAACTCTTCAATTTCAAATTACCCTCAGTGATTCATTTGTTACTCTTTAATTCTTTTAATTGTTATTTCTAATTACTAATTACTGCTCTTATACTTGTGTATTTAGTTACTCTTACTAATTTTATTTTCCAATCTAGTAAAAAAGTTTAGCGTCAAATATGGCTGGATTACTGAAGAAACTGAAGCGTGGATCATCATCACAAAAACATCATCATCACAAACACCACCACCAGCACGAGCGCCAGCACCACGGCCATCACAAACACCAATCCAAGCACCACCACAACCATTCGTTCCTGGACGAATGAGTACAGGCTGTATGATAGATACCCAAGCCAATTGGGAGTTCAATCAAAACATTCCAGATCTTGAATACACGCCTGATCAAGACCCCCCGCATTATAGTCAAGGACGCAGCTCGGTTGGCGAAGCTACTACTCCGTGGCATAATCTTAACCCTATGCCTGGTCATGATGAAGAAGGGCCGAGCAATGCCTCCGGTAATGAGCCAGAAGTCCAAAAGGGGAAAAAAAGAAAGCCGAGTGTTGGAATCATTTTGATGAAGTTATGGTGGACGGCATCCGAAAAGCTCGATGTAAGTACTGTGCTAAATTATTTTCGTCTGGTAGTGGTAATGGACATCTTAACAGGCATTACCCTCAGTGTGCACCTCGACAAGGCCACGTCGAACCTACCCAAACGCAGTTATCTTTTGACGGTAAGTTATTTGTTTATAATCAGCGAGAGCAAAGAGACGGTCTCGCTGAATTTGTTATTCACGATGAACAAGCCTTTTCTTTTGCCGATAATGCTAAGCACTCTAGATATATGAACACATACGTTCAACCTTTGTACAAAAAGGTTCATAGAAACACAACTAGATCCGATGCACTCCGACAGTATAATGCTGCTAAAGCACGCCTGATCGATTATTTCGATAAATTTGACGGTAAAGTTAGTCTTACTTCTGATATTTGGCAATCTCCGTTTACTTTTGTTAGTTATACTTGTGTGACGGTCCATTGGATTGATGCAGATTGGATTATGCACAAGAGAATCATCGCTTTCGAGCTCTTTCCTTTTCCGCATGATGGAATGAACATTGCTAGTATTATATTAAAAGCATGTACCACGTTTAAATTAAAGGATAAGATTATGAGTATTAGTTTTGATAATGCTTCTAACAATACAGCTGCTGTTGATGCTTTACAGGAGAGCCTCAAACCTGTACTTTCTGGTAAATTATTTCATGTTCGTTGTGTTTGTCATATAATTAATTTAATTGTTCAAGATGGTTTAGCTGCTGCAGGAGATATTCTTGTCAAAATGAGGGGTATGACAGCGTATGTTAATAGTTCGAGTCCGAGAACACAACAATTTAAAACGTTGTGTGTTGAATATAATATGCCTCGCAGGAGAGCAGTTACAGATGTGGTCCACAGGTGGAACTCTACATACCATATGCTTTTACACATTCTGGCATACAGAGAAGTCTATACGCATTTTCTACTAACCTTGTTCCCAGCCGGCTTGCCAACTCAAGAGGAATGGCAGATGGCCACATACCTAGCTGAATTTTTGGAGGTATTTTACACGTCTACCAATTTATTGTCTGGTACGTACTATCCCACCTCTCCTCTCGCTGTAATAGAAATTCTCAAGATGGCTACAATGTTAACAAAATGGAGATATATAGGACCCTTTCAGGAAATAGTAAAAGTGATGGATAAAAAGTTTAATAAATATTGGAGTGAACTGCCTGTTGTTTTTGCTGTTGCTACTTGTTTAGATCCTAGGTTAAAGTTGCATGGCGTGAACGTCTCGATACAAGAGATATCGATATTAATGTGCTACCAGTAGAGGACACAACCGCACTCACAGCGAAAGTGAGCAAGACATTTGAGGAACTGTTCAACCTCTATCGTAATTCTGCTGACGTGCGCGGACGAGCTTCATCATCGACTGCTGAGAGGTATTATGCGCCATACCTTAAGGGCTTTGAACATCTAGTAGCAAGACAACTACCAGGTGAAGGTACTTCTAATTCGGCAGGTTCGTCTACTTTTTCCTCTTTTAATGAGATTGGTGTATATTCAAATACTGATCATTATTCTGATTTATCAATGCAAGAACATGTTAATTTTAATTTGTTAAATTTTTGGAAACAAAATCAAAACATGTATAAAACTTTAGCCCAAATTGCACGGGATGTACTGCCAGTGCAAGCCTCCACGGTTGCTTCAGAGTCGGCATTTTCAGCAAGCGGGAGGGTTTTGGATGACAGGAGGAGTCGTCTTAACCCCGAGTCGCTCGAGCTATGTGTATGTTGGAAGGATTATCTTGATGCGAAATACCGCGAGCAAGATAAACCGATTGATGATAGGAAGAGCAGTGACTCGGATGTTGAAGCCGATTGATGATAGGAAGAGCAGTGACTCGGATGTTGAAGTACTTCCGGATGATTAGGTAATTTCTTTTTATTTTTCTTCTCTTAAGTTTTAAGAATAAAATTTTTCACAAAATATAAATTTTTTCCATATATAATATATATAATAAGCTTTTACAAGCAAGATAGATATTTTTCCGTATATATAAAAAATAGGTAACTTCGCCTGTTTGTTTACAAGCAGCCGGTCCCAAGCCCGGATAAAAGGAGGAGGGCCTATAAACACATTTATCTTCAATGTATATGACTTATAATGAAATAAAAGGATAAATATTAGGTTCGTTAAATTGTGAATATTGGACATGCCTAGAGTACAATTTGCTTAAATAATAACAACAAATTACCGTAATTAAAGTCTTTACTTTGAATAACAAGAAAATGCAAAAAAAAAAAGTAAAAAAAATTGGGCTAGGCCTCGGCCCAAGCCTGGCCCTAAATGTTGGGCCTAGGGCCTGGGCTATTTAGGGCCGGGCTTGGACTGGGCCCAAATATCCCCCCATTCTGGCCCGGCCCAGGCCCGTTTTGCTAGAGGCTTGATGGGCTTGGGCTGGGCTGGCCCATTTGACACCTCTAGGCCAGCCATATCCCAATATTTTGAGATGTAATCAATGATAACGGTCTCTTTCAAAATAAAAGGCAGGTATAAAATGGCGTGTGTACAATGCAGACAAAGAAGGAAAGTCCCTAGAGGAAGAGAGCAACGGCTCCTAAGAGAGGCACAAAGAGAGTTTGAAAATGGGGAAGAAAGTGGTGTGGTCGTTAAAGAAGGCGAGCAAGGAGGTTTGGCCATGGAAGAAGATCTCTTCTGGGGGGTTCAAGCTGAAACGGCTCAAAGTTCAGATATCGGTGGTAGACGACGTCGTGTTCAAGATTCTGTACATGGTGGAGGCCGTTGTACTTGTCTCCATTCTCTGCTTCTTCTTCCTCTGTTGTGGCTGTCAGATTTGATCATCTTTCATTCATTCATTCATTTTTTATTCCTTCTCTGTTCATCTTCTTTCTATCATTTATTTGTAATTTCTTCTCCTTCATTTGATTCTGTTACTCCTTACTTTTAGGATGAACTCAGTTCATGTCAACAGTTATTTCACCCACTGATTTTACTCAAAGTTGACCGCATCTCAGTTTTAGAGCTGAAAAACTGAAGGGGAAAGGGAGGATACAAAATGCTCGTGCCCAGACAAAGACGGCAAATCTACCGACTAATAATTCGGAGCGACCTTTGGATCACTGATACTCGTCTTACAACTTTGTATCCTTTTATGTTCTTAAAGTTGATAAAGGTTGTATTTGTTCATAACTTTGTTTTGATCTTTTTTGCAAGTAGCTTAGTTAATCATGTATCCTTTTATGTTCTTAAAATTGTTGGTGTATATATATATATATATATATATGTATATATACACCAAAATTTTTACAATTAGGAAATAATCGCTGATTTTGTTTGATTGGAAATTGGTGAACAAACAAGGTAACACATGTTTTCATGTTTTATGAAGAAAGATTTTGTTTTTCTTTTGTAAATGTGAAAAATGATAATGTTAAAAGGACTATCCAAACATGATATCTTCCAAAGCAAAACCAACGAATGAAAAGATCTTTGCGATCACAAGGGCAACGACCTCCCTCACCACCACTTAGAATCGAGACATCCATTAGCATAATGCATCATCGATGAATGCTATAGAGGTAAAAGAATCTCTAGCTGATAGTTGACACATGAGGCATCTTTGTAAGTGTTTGTTAGACTCATGACTTCTTAGAGGCCGAAGGTGTTGATTCGATTTAGAACAAAAGTCTTGAAAGAGGTGAACAAGGATGTCCATAACCAACACCTAAAGACTGTATTTCACACGCGGTATAAGAGCTTTGGATATGATTTACATAACTATATTCAGAGTTTAGCCTTGCATTTAAATGACAAATAAGTTGGACAACTTTTATAATTCTGTACCCGGGGGGGGGGGAGGTGGGGTGGTTTGGTAGTAGTTTCATCCCAACCCCTTGGGATAAAAAACCAATGGGTATATGTCGTTAAGACCGGCACAGCACCACACTGTCGGCACAGCACCCATCGCCGT
This sequence comes from Escallonia herrerae, assembly GCA_033070095.1. Classification (NCBI taxonomy): domain Eukaryota; kingdom Viridiplantae; phylum Streptophyta; class Magnoliopsida; order Escalloniales; family Escalloniaceae; genus Escallonia; species Escallonia herrerae. The sequence continues at coordinate 136,045 of JAVXUP010000266.1, read as the reverse complement.
TGCCCTGCTCTATTGATGTCATCGTTGCCGCTGCCGACCTGCAGTGGCCAAGACATGTTGAGATTTCATTAGTGCTTTGATTTGGAAACTCTGTAGCTGCTGATGTAGCACCCATCAATGTTGCTATGCTCCACTGACAACTTGGGTGCCGTCGCCCTGTAGAGGTTGAGACCTGTTGAGGATACGTTGGTGCTTTGATTTGGAAATTCAGTGGCGTATTTGCTTTATTAAAATGCTAAGGAGTTTGGTGATTTGATTAATTTTGAGCATCCCCTCCCCGTGTGGTGGTTGTGGGTTGCAATAGTTCTAATGGGCAGTTGAGGTGGTGATTTGGTTGAATATATAGATCTTTCCAGCTTGTAATCCGATGTCAGTCCCAAACATATAATACCAATAAATCCTTTTCCTCTGCTACTCGACTGGAAACGAAATCTTCCCTTGTGCTATCATTTTCGTTTATCCTATTCGGCGGACAAAATGTAGCCAAACTGGCTAGACATTGGGCTAAAAAAAGTAGTATGAAATTAATACCCAAAAAGAAGATAGAAGCCCAAAGTCAACAGTGACAGTTGAACAACAATCCAAAGAATGGGGATGGGAGGCACATTATAGAGTCTAAGGAAGTCAATATAAAAGGAAACGTAGCGTATGTATCAGAAAAACACTCAATGAAATTGATGAGACTAAGGGAGTAGGGTAGAAGTTGATAATCGGTTCTCAAGCTTGGGGGAGAATGAGTACTAAAGCAAATAAGACCAATCAAGATAATGATCAGATTTTCAAAATTGGGTGGAGGGAGCCAGCCAGCCAAAAATGGCTTCAATGCCGATCATGGTAGACACAGTAAATTTGTACTAGTCAATAATGAGAAATTCTGTTGACGAGTCAAATATTCAGCATTACGAAACCTGCGGGTCAAGGTGCCGACTCGAAGTCAAACAAAATGATGGGTACGAACCAAATTATATCGGAAGAACCAGTCCAAGTAAAATTATTTGGTTAATGGTCTAACCCAAGTGTGTCGTCTTACTGCAGTAATAGTCAAATAAGTCAACTTTGACTAAAAAAAAGTATTTCTAAATGAAATTAAAATGAGAGTCCTTTTAATCAAGAAATCATGGTTACGAAGTCAAAGCTTGAATTATAGGATTTCAAAAATTAAGCCTACCATCTTGCCTATAAATAAAGGCCTTAGGGTAGAGAAAAAAAACATACAAGGTCTCTGGAAAAAAAGCCAAAGCTTTGCCGGAGCTCTATCCTCTCAATTTAAGCTTCATTTGGAAAACGTATGCACTAATTTATTGTCTTTCTTCAATTTAGCACTTCTAAGACTCGAAGGTTAATTTCTTTTTAATCTGAAATCAAAGAGGATTTAATCTTAAACATCGGAGATTCTGCAAGTCAAGGATCACCACACTTGTTCAGGATAAAGCCTTAAAGCTCTTGATCGAGCATCATTTCAACGATCTTCAACCGAAAAGATTGATGAAGTCAAAGTCTCTATTTCAAGATCAAGCTGTTTCGACCCTCGGATGGTGACCGTATCGGAGATTGAACCCAAAGATTTTTCATATATTTTTTTGTAAAAATCACAAAATGGTGTAACCGTTAATTCAAATTTGATAAACTGAATTTTCTGCACTATTTCTTGTCTTGCAATTTTAGACACAAATTTTGAGTGTATAGTATGCTCTTAGAATTTTTAGGGTGTAGGAGTAGCATATTTATATTCAAGAATAGTGAATGGTGGAAGACGGATTAGAGAGGCGATGAGCTAGTTTAACTAGGATTAGATCATGATGGTGGATTCGACATGCAAGATAGGGGTTTAGCTATAGTCTGGTGAGGATCAATTCATGTAAGAATATTGGCAAAATGTCAAATTGTACTACATCAGAGTTGCTGGTGTATGATCTACAGTGCAGTATTTTAGCCCTAGATTTGGAGGGAAAAAAGAAGTACTTGGTAAATGCAAGGAATAACTTTCCTCACCTGGACAGATGGATCCTTCCAAGGGACTGCAATGATATACTTAGAACATCAGAAGAAAGAGGCGATGAACCTAAGAGATGGCTAAAAATATGGGATTTTTGAAAATTGTAACAATGAAAGTGGGAAATTTGGTTTAAGATTTAGAAGAGTTACATAAACATGGAAATGTTATCGTGGATACAAAACTCTAAGGAAAGCTTCATGGTCCAACTGATGGCGATGTATGAAAATGCAGTAATATACCATTTGGCTATTGTTTTATCCGATCAGAAACTCAAACATGGATACATATCTAGTTATAAAAAGACTACCAAACAGCCCAACCTGAACTAAGCCAAACAAGAAATTCAATGCTTGATGATGGAATTGAGGAGCTCAGGCAATAACTTCAAGAAACCAAAGAATAAGTGGAGGAAGGTATAATAAACAAAGATGCAGGAATCAAGAACAAAAAGGGTTAGATTCTTGAGGCTAGAAAGGTTCAACAAACCAAAAAATCATCGAGATTGAAGTTGCAAGATAAGCTCTATCAGTAATACGAAGTCAAGGATACATGCAATTACAGGCGGATGGGGACTCTAAAGGGCTGATTGAAGAACTCAAGAAACAGGATTGTTGGGATGAAGCTTCCTACGTAATAATTAGAGATAGGAGAGATAATTTTAAAGAAGATTGCAACTCGTGACTTTTTTTTTTCTTTCCTCATTATCTACGTAACTCTTGTGTTTGGTCGATAAGATACGATATGATATCGTGACCGGATAAGAAAACATGGAATAAGCCAGGACATAGTATTGTCTAAAATAACGATGGATTAGAAGGTAATCCGATCCAACTTTTGATGTAACCTCGGATCAAAACTTGGGTTTCAGTAGGGTACCATCTAATTGAAATAGCATGTGGGATGGTACCTATAGTGTAAAAAGAAATCAGAATATCCATATAACCAATATTAGATTGAAAGAAGATGGCAGTGAGGTTTTAAGTTTACTGATTTTTTTGCAATCATCATCGTCCAATATTATCACCCAATCCACCATACACCTATTCATCATCTCTGGCTATTTTAGCATCAACCTACAAGTTCAAATCAACAAAATGATGGCGGATTACTCTTTGGCAGTGGTAGATTAAGGTCTTTAATCGAGAAGATAAATGAGATGTAGGTTGAATATGTGAAGCAAAAGATGGTAGCAGCTTTGATGGAACGAGATAACGGTCCTGGAAGACTGAGAAAATGATGGTTGCAGTGGTGGGTTGTGGAACCATGTTAGGTAGTGGTGGTGGTTAACGATAGAGGTGGTGTTTTGGGTTGTCGAGGCATGGTGGAGGATGGTGGGTGGGCAGTGGTGGTGGGTTATGGAAATTGTTAGGCGGCGTCAGCCGTGGTGGTTATGAAAGATTAATAATCAAGATGATTCTCGATGGCCTTTCTTTTTTCTTTTCTTGTTATTCCATCCCCTCCTTGATGGTTCACTTTTATACCACCATTAGAGTGAGGATAAAACCGGTCCTCCTAAATATATATTTGGCCTCTAATTTGAGCCCCAAACATTGAATATTGACCACTCGAATAACTTGCCTTTTATCAGGCCTGCCATACACAACCTTACTTTCTAGTAACATATTGTAGTGTCTCATCGAGAAAATCTTTAATGTAAAGGTGATATATATGGTATAGTGTAACATACGGGTGAGAACTAATAGATGAAGAGATTTCCAGACAATAGAAGGTCAAGGTTTTAATATTCTCTGATCTCATCCGTTGATTACTCAACATCATCACTTTCGCCAATACATTGAAGTTTGTTGGGATGAAATCCTGGACAATTTTGGGTGGCTCGTGAATAGACCTGCATAGCACAAACAACACTGGAGGCGGAGAATCTCCGATACTAAAGTTAGAAAGGGCTTGAGGAGTTTAGAGAATATTTTCAGAATGAATGGCTTACCCTTTTTCCTCCTTTTCACTTTCTTTGTATAAGGCTTCCATTAATGAATCATTTATGTCTTCTTAATGGGGAGTTACCATAACTAATGGGTAGTTATTACCTTTAATGGGAGAGTAGAAGAGTGGGTAAATGCCACCTCCCACTTCTCCAAGAATTAATGGCAGTTTTGTTGCCCTCTAATGGTGACATATATCACCTTCCCATTGGGGATATTTTTTGCCCATATCATTCGCCCCCCATTTCATGTTCTTTTTGAGAAAGAATATGGAATAAGGATAATTTCTTTAGCATCGAATAGGTGTTTTCGCGTTTAGGAAGTTAAGCCAAAGGCGATATTTCTCACTTGGTGAAGGCTCGTTTACTAAGCCGGGCCAAATGGAGGCTTCAAAGGGCTCGTCTTCTCAGCTAGGCCGAGTACAGGTCTCAAGAGGCTCGTCTACTCAGCCTGGCCGAGTACAGGCCTCAAAGGGGCTCGTCTACTTGGCTAAGCGAGTAGAGGCACTGGGGACCTAATGAGCTCGTCTACTGGGCCTCGCAGAGGCTTAAGGCCCAAAGGAGCTCGTCTACTCGGCTAAGCGACTAGAGGCAATGGGGATCTATTGCGCTTGTTTGCTCGGCCTCGTGAGCAGAGGCTTAGACCCCAAAAGGGCTCGTTTACTCAGCTAATCAAGTAGAGGCAATATGGGTCTAAAGCGTGGACTTAGATGTAATATCCCGAACTTCGGGAGCTGTTTAAAATAGCCATCCGTGACCCAAAAAATAAACAGGCAATAATTTTGAGCAATACTAGGGTATTAGAAGCTTAAAAGAATTTTGGGGCAAAAGTGCAAATTTTGAAACTTCCAGGGTTAATTTGTGAATTTTGGAATGTGAGGGGCTATTTTGCAAAATTAAAATTTTTAGCCTTATGTGTCAGTTTTCAGAAAAGAGGGTGCAAGGAGATGCCACCTCATTCTTGTTGATCTGATGACTAAGCTCATTGAATTGTAAAATAATGGCTTGCGTTTATTAGAAACAAAAGGAAAAAAACAAAAAGAAAATTCGGGCATGAATGAACAGTACCCGAGAGAAAACAAAAAAAAAGAGAACGAGAACAGGAAGAACAAGAAACAGGGCAAACAGAGAAGGAAGAAGAATCACGGAAAAGGGGAGAGTTTGACAGAGAGAGTGGAAATTTCTTAAGGGTAATTAATCTCTACAGCTCTTTTGGGTATAAAATTTTACTACGCGCATGTATGTGTGGGCTGCAATGGGTTGCAGCAGGTGTGTGCGGGAATTGCTGTGTGTGTATTAATGGCTACGGTAGTGTGCTTGTGTATATAATTTAAATGTTTGATTGTGTTGGGGTGAATATAAGTAAAAGGGGATCAGTTTCAGTGAATGGTTAAGGAGTTTGGTGCGTGTTTTGCGTGCGAAGAGCGTGTTTACAGTGACTGCGTGTTAGTGTGTGTAGAGTGTGAAACTGTTTGTGAATTGTGTGTAAGTGTGTGTATTCATGAAATCAAGGAAGGGTAATGAGTGTTTAGGTGAGTAATTGTGTGTTTAAAGGAAGTAGTGTGTGCGTTTGTGAATTCCTGGGTGATGGGTGAATGTGGCAGGAAGTTTATTTCAGCTGAAAAATGAGGAAGATGATGACTGTGTGAAAAAGGTGTGATAGTGCGTGTGGGTAATCTAAACAGTGACCGTAATTATTACTAAAGGTAGAAAACTATTTGGACAGTTTTTCAATGAATTTTTAAAAATAGTTTGGACCAAAATTTGGCAAAATCCAAAATAGTAACCCCCAATATATTTTTTGATATGTAAGCTATGGAAAATTTTGAGAATTTTCGGGATTCGCAAAGGGTGCTAAATTAGGGTACCGATTAGGAGAAATTCTAAATTTATTTAGCATAGCAAAACAAGCTATTTTGATCTAAAAATTTCAGTGAAATATTATTTTACTGATATGATTTATATTCTAAAATTTTGTGCCATTCTAAGGCTGATAGGTATTTTTTGCGAAACTGGCATTTTAGCGCTCGGTCCGAACACCGGTTCGGAATTTTCGGACGAAAATTTTCTAAAATACTTTTTAGTCCATAAATAACATAAGGATACTTAAAATAGTGATTTAAGATATTTTTGAGATTTTTTTGGTGTCGGAAACCCCCAGGGGTGTTTTGATAATTTACCACCCCGAAGGGGTATTTTGGTAATTTTACCTATGAGGGGTATTTTGAAGTAAAATTACATACAATAAGATTATTTTAGTGACTTTGCTTATGAAAAAGTCATTTTGAGAATCAAAGCGTAACGGGGGTATTTTGGTAATTTGCCACCCAAAGGGGTATTTTGGTAATTTGACCTAAGAAACATATTTCTACATAAATTTACATATGGGAAGTTTATTTCAGTGGTTCTACTCACGAGAAGACCATTTTGGTGATTTAAGTCCGATAGGTGCATTTTGGTAATTTACACCCTAGGGGCGTTTTAGTAATTTTACATACCCGGTGAGGGGAGGTTCATTTTGGGAGCATGTGTGAGTTCGTATTAAGTTATACTTTTGTTCTGTAGGCTGTATTCTAATGGTTCGATTATTTCGTTTAGGTTAAAGCTAAAGACTTCCGGTTAGGATAATTTAGCTGCGGATCTAGGTAAGGGATTCTATCTGAACCTTGGGTAAGGACTTTTGTCCGAACCCTTATTTGATTACTCGTACTCGTAAGTACTCCTTTGATATATTTACGGCTAATGCCGAACTCTGAGTTATATTGATATCAGCATGTTCTTGCCCAGAAAATCCTAATGTTGAACCTGAATCGATTATTTAAAAATCTTGTGATGCTCGCATGTTATTGCGGGCTGAGCAAATTTGATAATTGTCTGTATCCATTCTTCCGAATTGTTGTGATTATATTCAATAATTATTCGCAGTTGTTTTGTTGTTTATCTATGATTTTTCTTCTGAAATTCTGATTTCTTCTGAAAATTTTGATTTCTTCTGAAAATCTTGAATGCTGACTTATGTCAGTATGATTATTATTATGAGAACCAGAATCGATTTTGGGGATATGAGCTTAAGTTAACGCTCATTGATATTGTTAATTTCTGTGTTGACCTGGGTATCTGTTTAGTGGGGAGGCGGTATAAGGCTGGTTGAATCCTGCATGAAACGCAGGCTAGTATCTAAGTGGACTAGTAATTATTTAGTACATCATGCATGTGTACACTATATGAGCTTACCATAATGGCATTGCAATCGCCCAGGATCAACATTAATTTTTGATTTTTGATTTTTTTGGCTAGAAGGATTTTGTGCTTGGGTTGAAAGCCCTTGACAAACATTCATTGTACTTAGTTAGAAGGATTTGTACTTGGGTTGAAATCCCTTGACAAGCCTTTATCATATTATCTACTTTGATTTCTGCTTGGGTTAAAATCCCTCAAACAATCTGCTGTACTTTGGAAATGATGAATTGAAAATGATCTTTTATTAATCATTTTGGGTTTTGTTCTGATTGCTAATATTTATTTTGGCATCTATTTCTGTTGAACTTTGATTATTTTGGGTAATCATTGAGTTTTGATCGTTCGAAGCGTCTTCAAAATCATCATTGGTTGAATTTTTTGGAGTCGTGTTATAATCTCTTTTGTAGTCCTTGTACGACCTTACTGGGCTCTCAAAAGCTCACCCTTCATTTGGCTCCCTTTTGCAGGTAATGATAAGCTGTAGCAGGTTCGGGAATGGGTTAGAGTCTGCGTGAGGTTCCGGTGAGCCCATCATTACTAAGTAATGAGGCCCCTGCGCGGGTCGGTACTGTCGATTCATTCATAAGGACTCAAGTTGTAAAGAACTTAGATTTTAACAGTTTGAGTTCGAGCAGCCTTGTAAGCTTGCATTTGAAGAATGTTGAGATAGTATCATATTAGATGTTGTAAAGTATGTGTTAGTGAACAGATTTGACAGGTTTGATGTGATCCAGTAGGTTAACGACCTGGGAGTTCGGGGCGGCGGAGCTCTGGATTTCCGGGGGCGTTACATTAGACCCTAAAGGGGCTCGTCTACTCGGTTATGCGAGTAGAGGCAATGAGGTCTAATGTGCTCGTCTGCTCGGCCTCACGAGTAGAGGCTTAAACCCCAAAGGAGCTCATCTACTCCGCTAAGCAAGTAGAGGTAATAGGAATCTAATGCGCTCGTCTACTAGGCCTTGCGAGCAGAGGCTTAGACCCCAAAGGGGCTCGTTTACTCAGCTAAGCGAGTAGAGGGAATGAGGGTCTAATGCACTCATTTGCCCGGCGTTACAAGCAGAGGCTTAGACCCCAAAGGAAATTATTTACTCGGCTAATCGAGTAGAAGGAATGGGGGTCTAATACGCTCGTCTGCTCGGCCTTGCGAGAGAGGCTTAGACCCCAAAAAAGCTCGTCTACTCGGTTGAGTAGAGGCAATAAGGTCTAATGCGCTCGTCTGGTCAGCCTTGCGAGCAGAGGCTTAGACCCTAAAGGAGATCATCTACTCAGTTAAGGGAGTAGAGTGCTATGTCTACTCAATTTTGTCAAAGTTTTCATCAAAGGGTACAAGGATAAACTTGAACCCTTATCTTGTTGACGAATAGGTGCCACGTGTTGGTTATCGGTCTAGACATCTTGTCTGTTGGATCTTAATAGAATGTCTATATAATAGGAACTCTCTTTACTTTTCTTTAACTTCACTTCAGTTTATTTTGAGCAAGAAAGTTTTGAGGGAGTTGGTGACCTTGAAAGCTCGTTGAAGAATATCTTTAAGTTGGTGTTCTTGAGTTTGAAAATTTATCCCCTCTCTCCTTCAAGTAAGCTTTAAAACTTCTTTGAATTCCTTGCTTTTGATCGAAATAGAGTAGAGCCAGTTTTTTAACCCTTTGTTTTTAGAAGTGGGAATTCTTCTAGTTCCTTAACAAGAGCCAATAGGGGCTCCTGCTAAGGAGGTTTTGACCGAGAAGGCTAAAAGCCCTAAACCCTTCGATGCCCATACTCTTAGGAGTAGGTTGAACAGCTATGACCTCATGGCTTTTAGAGAGCGCTACGAAATTCCGCCGGGTATTAAGCTTAGGTTGCCTGATAATGGTGAGGTAGCTCACATTGACCACTATAAACGACATAAGGATTTATTTTGACATGTCCATCAATGGTTTTAGAGTGCCAATTCACCATTTCTTTATCAAGTTGTTGAATACGTATAGTCTTACGCCCGACCATTTTTCCCATCTTCCCTGGTGCTTCATGTCTTTCTTTATTGTCAGGGTCACAAGCTTGGCTTGCGACATAGAGTGAGGATATTTAGGTGGTTTTTCACCATATGCTTGATAACTAGACAAGTAGGTTGGTATTTTTGACTCAGTATTTGAAGGCCAACGCCAACCTGTTTCCCTATCCTCCTTTATATGAGCATAATTGGAAGGATAGATTTTTGTTTGCCAAATCCCAAAGATTCATAATCTGCAACGTATGGCATCCCGAGTGCGATCCTAGGACTTGTAATGTGTTGAAAGAGAAGGATTTGAATGATACAGACCTTGAGCATATTGAAAAGCTCAAAGGAGCCGAGCCCTTAGAGTCTAAATACCCTTTAAGTAATGCTAAGCGTCACGAGTACGAAATCATCTTTTTCCTTGAAGAAGACTTAAACGAAGAGAAGGTAGGCAAGAATGATCTTGGTAAATGTCTTTACAAGTCTCTGTATTCGTCTTCTTCTTATCGTAATCTTATACTGGTTGAATTTTGCAAAAGTTATGTTTTCGAGAGGAACTCATGGAAGTGCTGGTGGTAGGCAAGGAGATCCTCCTCTTGTCAATGCCGAAGGAGTTTTGGGGGATATAATCCCCGAGGAGTTGGTGTCTATTCATGGCATAGATGAGGACGTCCAAGATTTGGACTTCAATGCTTTGATCTCTGAACCTCAGCCGAAGAAGGCGAGGGCTGAAGACAATGTTCTTGGTTTAGGAACCTCTAAGGCGAAGGGAAGGAGGTACCAAAGAAGAAAAAGGTGCTGATGAGCGCTGGGACTTCTTCTTCTACTCAGTCTGACACTCCTTATTGGCTTGATTGGAACCCGTCGATCGAGGAGCCCATTTTTAAGAGTTCCCGTATGGCTTGGGAGTGGTCTAGTAACGCGATCATTCCTATGGATGTGTCACCCTCTCCGCTTATGATATCAATCTTATGGCAATGGATGGTTCAACTGACGTCCCAGGTAAGAGTTGTGTATTTGAAAAGTTTCAACTCTTATAAATAGTTTCTCAAGTTTTCTTTTATAGGTATTGGCACAAGTGCAGATTGGGGTGAAGAAGTTAATCACTGCTAAGAAGGTTTTGGATGAGGAGAGAAAGCGGCTGCATGTTGAGAAAAATTTCCTTAGGGAGGCAGAGGAGAAGGTTGAAAATTTGACCAAGGTGGTGCAACAACTAGAGCATTCCAAGGCTAGCTTGGCTGCGAGGGTGGAATAGCTGGAGGCTGAAAAGACGAAGGTTGGTATCCATGCTGTTCAAAGCTTTAAGAGTCGTAAGATTACATTGACTAGTGACTTTGTGACTCCAAGAGAGCTCTAATCTGCAGCTACAGCGAATGGAAGAAGGACATCTTGAAGGATCATTCTCAGATGGACCTCTGGATTTACGAGCATAAGTTTTCTCGTAAGATTTCTTTTGAGGAGACTGCTAGGCAGGAGGAGGCAGAAGCGCGCAAAGGCGACTGCCTTGGCTGCTTAAGCAACTCGACCTCAGGCACTTGCATGCCCGAATCTGCTAGCTGGAGCTTAAGAACTTCTGGTGCTGCCTCTGGTATAGTTGCGATACCTCAACAATCAAAGGCCGAGGCTGGAGGATTGCGTCAAAGTGAGCCGAGTAAAAGATGTAGACTTAGTTTAGGATTTTTTTTTGTATGGTCTTGAAGCCCACCTATGTAATGTTTGTAACATTAATAGAAACAAGGCATTGTTTTGCAAATAAGTTTTTATTTGTATCATGTCAAAGGTATTTACAATGCTAGGCCATGTAAGGTCAATGAGAGAACAAGATCTTTGTACAAATAAAAACTAAAAAGCCCACTAAAAAACCAAGTCTAAGATGGTGTTAGTATGAGCAAGATGTCCGAGTGGGGAAGGGGACACCCCCAATGTCACGCCACGACCCGGAGGAGTATTTCAAAATATTCCTGCTTACCAGAAATATAATACCAAAGCATTTACCAAGAGAATAACCTCAAGAGGTAATCAAAGATCTAAACATATCCCAAAGCAATAACATTTGCATTAACCATCAATGTCTAATAAATGCAGCGGAAATCCTCATAACAATAATTACTTCCCAGGAACTGAGATTTCAAAAAGTTACTTAATCAAACTATAAAAAAAATCCTTATTCTCAAGTGACTAAAGAGAGTCTAAAATTTAAGAACAAATCCAAGCTCACGCATATAGCTAACTCTTCTACCTTGGTCTCCGCTTAATTTCCTAAAATGGGAGGAGAAGGGGGGGCGGGGGTGAGCACAAAGCCCAGCAAAGATCACACGCACACACCCACAGAGTACAACGCATGTATCCAATAATATGTAGCTGAGTCAAAACGAAACATATGAAAACAAGGTGCAAAGACGATAGTTAATCTTGGCACGACAAATCTTATTATGGGATATTAACTCATCAAAGGTTGAATCGAAGTCAAAAGATCATATTCAAATAATTGAACTAATAATCAAAACAATACAATCACGTAACATGTGACTGTAAAGCACGTTAACCTAAGCACGCGGAGGTTCTAAGTTCAAAGTTGCATTCCGGTAGCAATTGCCATATCATGTCATGCACCACGTTAACCTAAGCACGTGAAGGTTCTAACATTAGTTCAATTCAAAGGGGTCCAATGGATTTCAAAATATCTCAAACGTATATGAACCGCAAAACATCAAAACTTTGTAATTCAAGTAGGATAGCTTAACGATTTCAGAAGATACTGGATATTAGACTCAAATCAAAGAGGACGAAAATTCAGGTTCAACAAAAGTTGAATCGCTTCGATCCGAGTTCGTATGAAGTAGATATGAGAAGATAAAGAAAATGAGTGCTAAAGGTGCAATAAAATCAAGAACCAACAAAAAAAATTGACACGTGGCAAGCCACCTAGGCAGCTCCACGTGAAGACCCTTGCTGCTTTGAGGTTTGCTACGGAATTAATGAGTAAAAAGCAAAAAGTATTCCCACATCATGACTGGAAAGATCATGACTGGAAAGAGAGTAATTTAAAGGAAAGTGGATGCTTGCGTCAAGAACATGGCATGCCATCATTCTAATTCTACCGGATTCAATAAATCACACTGTGTAAATCCAAGAGAACAAGGAATTGGTTGTATTTGAACAAGAATAGGGTCACGACCAAAACGATTAACGCCAACTTAACAAATTATAATCGATTATTGCATAGAAACAAGCTCTTCAAACATAATTAGGAGGAGTATAATGAATGTAACCCTTACCTCAAATCTATATAATAGTCTTCACCAAATTGCGATCGCTTCCGAAAACTTCAAAACCTAGATATTATAATTAACCCACTTAGGTAAAATCTTAACAACCACAATTCTAATATCATCTAATTCATCCTTATAATCAAAAGTGGGTTCAAGAATCTTACCAATTGTGCACAGAAGATTGTAATCCTCCAAAACCCTAGTTTCCTCCTTCTTCTATTTCTCTGAAACCAAAACTGTATATATCGTAAACAGACTTGGCTAGCCCTTAAAAGTCTCTAAGTTTGATAAATAATTAAAAGACCCCTAAATATTCATTACTTATTCTAAAATACCCCAAAAATAATTAAATTTGCAAAGATGCTCTAATTATAACAATAATTTAATTACTAGTTATTTGGGGTCTTACATCCTCCCCTACTTATAAAACAAATTTCGTCCTCGAAATTTAAGTACCTCAAGTTATCGAATAGGAATGGATACTTCTTTTTCATCGACTCCTCGAGTTCCCACGTGGCCTCCTCCATAACATGGTTCCTCCAAAGCACTTTTACCAAAGGTATAGTCTTGGTACGCAAAATCTGATCTCACTTGCCCAAAATCTCGACAGGTTGTTCCTCCACTGATAGGTCCTCACAAATAAGTGAAGGCTCGTACTCCACAACATGGGATGGGTCGTGCACGTACTTCCTCAAAACAAACACATGAAAAACATTATGCACACGAGACATATCCAGCGACAAGGCAACACGATAGGCAACAGGGCCAACTCTATCCAAAACCTCATAAGGTCCAACATATCTAGGACTCAACTTTCCCTTTCTTCCAAACCTCATCAAGCCCTTCCATGGTAAAACTCTCAAAAAGACATGATCCCCAACCTCGAACTCTAAATCACGACGGCAATTGTTAGCATAGCTTCTTTGGCAACTCTGTGCTGCACGCATACGATCCCTAATTAACTGTTTCTTATCTGAAGTAACTTGAACAACCTTGGGTCCCAATAAACTTCGCTCACCCATCTTGTACCAATATGTAGGTTATCGGCATCTTCGCCCATATAAAGCCTCGAATGGAGCCATCTCAATACTTGCTTGATAACTATTGTTATAGGCAAATTTAATCAAAGGCAAATGCTCATCCCAATTACTTTGAAGATCTAATGAACAAGCATGTAACATATCCTCCAGGGTCTGAATGGTATGCTCAGACTGACCATCTGTCTGTGGATGAAAAGCCGTACTGAAATTAAGACGGGTGCCTAACGCCTTGTGCAAACTAGTCCAAAAACGAGATGTGAAATGTGGGTCCCTGTCAGATACAATAGATACTGGCACCCCGTGTAGCCTAAATATCTCCTGAATATACAGCTTAGCCAACCTCTCAATGGTGTAGTTGGCACAAATAGCAAGAAAATGTGCAGATTTGGTCAAACGATCAACAATAACCCAAACTGCATCATGCTTACATAAGGTCCTCGGTAAACCAACCACAAAGTCCATGGTTAGATGCTCCCATTTTCACTGAGGAATTTCTAATGACTGTAACTTACCCGCAGGTCGTTGATGCTCGGCCTTAACCCGCTGGCAAACCATACACCTCGATACGAAATCTACAATCTTCCTCTTCATACCACTCCACCAAAAGTTCTCATGAAGATCTCTATACATCTTAGTACTACCAGGATGTACAACAAAACCTAAATCGTGAGCCGACTTTAATAGTTCTGCCCTCAATTCTGAAACTGCTGGGACACATAACCTAGGTCCCATCCTTAAGGTACCATCATCTTCGAGATGAAATTCAAGCCGCTTGCCAATCTTCACATCCTCTAAAATACCAACCAAATCTGGGTCACTCATCTGAGAAGACTTAATTCTCCCAATAATAGAAGGCCCGACCTGCAAATATGCCAACTGCCCATCTGAACCATTAATTCTGATCTCTAACTCCAAACTCTGTAACTCTGCTAACAGCTACGGCTGACGAGTAATCAAAGCTGCTAAGTTCCCCGAACTCTTTCTACTTAATGCGTCAGCCACTACATTAGCCTTACCTGGATGGTAATGGATCTTGAAATCATAATCGTTCAGTAACTCAAGCCAACGACGCTGCCTCATATTCAGCTCCTTCAGCATGAACATATATTTAAGGCTCTTGTGATCCGTATAAATCTCACACGTTGCACCATAAAGGTAATGCCTCCAAATCTTGAGTGCAAACACAACAGCAGCCAGCTCTAGGTCATGAGTAGGGTAGTTCTTTTCATATTTTTTCAACTGGCATGAAGCATATGCAATAACCTTTCCATGTTGCATAAGAACACAACCTAACCCTTTCAAGGAGGCATCACGAGGCTTGTACTTAATGTCAAAATCTCCAAGTTAGACTGACCATGGTACTAGCCAGCCGGATAGATCATGCTTATGCAAGATTCGTCGTAGTGGCTTGTCTGTGAGTATGGTGATTGAATGCGACTGGAAGTATAGATGGAGCTTCCATGTATGCAGCGACTAGGAGAGAATAGGCTAGCTTCTCCATGTTAGGATATCATAACTCAGCCCTTTAAAGAACTTTGCTCACATAGTAAGTGGGGAGCTGTTTCCAGTCCTGTTCTTGATTGAGCATGACAGTGATGGCAGACTCTGCTACTGCCAAGTAAAGAAAGAGTTCTTCTCCTACAACTGGCTTGGAGAGGAGAGGAGGTGATGAAGATATTCTTTTAGATCTTTGAGGGAAGCTTAACGTTTGGTTGTCCATTCAAAGTTCTTGATTACTTCCAAGGCTTTGAAGAATTGTAATCATGTTCAGCTGATTTGGAAAGGAATCAACTGTGCAGCTATTTGGCCTGCCAGCATTTGAACTTCGTTCACTTTCCTCAATACAGCCATGTATTGTATGGCTTTGATCTTCTTGGGATTGGCCTCGATGCCTCTATGCAAGATAATGAAGCCTAAAAAATTGGCAGATAATACTCCAAAAGCACATTTGCTGGGTTGAGGCTCATGTAGTATTTGCACAAAAGATCAAAACACTTCTAAAGGTCTGCAATATGACTGTCTACGCGTAAAGTTTTAGTGAGCATGTCATCGAGATAGACTTCCATATTTTTACCTATTAAAGGCTTGAAAATCTTGTCAACTAACCTCTCGTATGCTGCTCTGGCATTCTTTGTCGAAGGGAATGAATTTGTAGCAAAAGAGGCATTGGTCTGTTATGAAGGATGTCTTTGCCACATCTTCGTCATGCATCCGAATCTAATTATAGGAAGAGAAGGCGTCTATGAAGCTGAGGAGTTCATGTCTAGATGTG
Source organism: Escallonia herrerae (assembly GCA_033070095.1). Classification (NCBI taxonomy): domain Eukaryota; kingdom Viridiplantae; phylum Streptophyta; class Magnoliopsida; order Escalloniales; family Escalloniaceae; genus Escallonia; species Escallonia herrerae. Next base: position 120,308 of record JAVXUP010000266.1, on the reverse strand, counting down.
GCGTTGATCAAAATATCAATTCGCGACAGAGGATAGCTATCCTTGGGGCACGCCCTATTCAAATCGGTATAGTCAATGCATATGCACCATTTACCGATGCCTGGCTTAAGCACCATGATGACATTGGCCACCTACTTGGGACAATTGACTTATGTGATGAAGTCAGCTTCCAAAAGTTTGTCTACCTCCTTCTTGATGATTGCTTACTGCTTGGGCACAAAATGACGTTCTTTTTGCTTAACCGCCTTATGCTTGAGATCGATTGATAGACGGTGGACTATCATGGATGGATTTATCCCAAGCATGTTCGCCGCGTTCCATGCAAAGACATCTGCATTAGAACGAAGGAAGGAGATCAGCCGATCGCGAAGAGCTAGCTCTAGGGTGGAGCGATTTGAAGCTGACGTCCCTTGTCTCCTTCTTTTAACGATATGGAAATGAGCTTTTCTATAGGTTCATCATGCTTCATTTTCTTCTCATCTCGCTGATGTTCAATGGCGAACATCTCCTTGCCTTTGCAAGATGCTATGTAGCATTTGCGAGCTAGTGTCTGGTCTCCCCTTACTATATCAACTCCACTCGGCATGGGGAACCTCATGGTGAGATGATAAGTTGAAGTGACATCTTGTAACTTATTGAGGCCAGTTCATCCTAATATTCCATTGTACGAAACAAGGAAGTCAATGGTCTGTGTTGCTTTAAGTCCACTCCTTGATGAAAATCGTTCCCTAATCTGGACAAGACTGAGATGAACACCCTGTATGAAGGGGGCATCATTAAGTGGGGGGCCAGTGAAGTGAAGTAACTGGCGGTCACTGAAAAAGAGAGTAACTGACAAAAGAGGATGAATCGCGCTAGAGTCTGTCGTATCGAGTCAAGCATGCATTGCAATTGATTTTATTATCTCGTTATTCTCATGATGATTATGATTTAGTGTTTCTTTTGCATTGCACTTGCATAGTCCATGAGTCTTTCCAAGTAGAAATGATGATATTCTGTTGGGCTTGAGCCGCTCAGTCTGAACAAAGGTGATGCATCAAGAGGGTTGTAAATGTTCATTCTTGGCATTCTTAAATCCTTTGCCTTCGTTGAAAATTCATGATTGATTCTCCAATAAATTCGAAAGGATTGTACGTTATACTACTCGTATTATCCTTACTAGGCAATTTGCACTAATTCCTTATCTGATGTGTTTTTCAGGTACTAGTTTTGAACAAGGTGAGACCTCGGGGAAAGGTAAATAAAAATTATGCTTAGGTCTTGTGAGGAAGTATATCTTTCCCCGTAGATGTAAAATTTGGTGTACATATTAAGTTGTGTTATGTTATGCAGTGTTCGCTGCGATACGATGTATACTATCAAGGAATTTTTTTGTAAGGACGTGTTGTTACGTTTCTTCATAATCTTAAAGTTGTAGTTGCTCTATAATATATTTAAGGTTGTAACATTGACATGATTGACATCTCAGCTCCGGTGACGTCACTTGGGCTGGGGGTCACAGGTGGTATCAGAGCCTAGGTATTACGATTTTGTAGACTGTTGGGGTGCTTAGAATGACGTGTAAGTCTTGATACGAGACTAAGAAGAAGAATGTGACAGGGTGACCGAGGCATGTAAGTCGGACCAATTATGGTATAACTAATTTATAAGAGTTGTCATTATGTCGTTGTTACAGGAAATGGCAGGTGCACCAGCGAATATAAGGGGGTGGATTGAAGATGACATGATGGATGTGTTGAACCCGATGTGGACAGTGAGGAAGACCCCGAAGAAATTGAGGAGGACTTAGTGGATTTAGATGAGAAGCCCATGGTCATGAATTTGCAGGGCCCTGAGATAGAGGAAATAGAGGATGATCAACCTTATCGAGCTGACGTAGAGGTGAAAGAGGAAGGATCGAGTGAGCGGCCTAGAACGAAGGTCATGGAATTTTGGAAACGTTAGTATATAAAGGTCTCCAGCGAGAGGGATGAACTGTTCAATCAGTTAGAATCCCTAAGAGTTTTAAAGCAGACAGTGAGATAAAGAGACTGGAGATAGAGTGTCTAAAGGAAAAGAAGAAGGCAGATAGGTTGGTTGAGGATACAGTGGATGTTAGCTCTCCGGTTGTTCAAAAGATGCAGAAAGTAATTCGTGAATGCCCTCCAGGCAGAGCCTTGTCTGGTAACGAGCGGAAGATGTCACTAGATGAAGACTACTGGAGTGTGCAACTGTTTAAAGAGCAATATGGGTTTGCTGAGCCAAATGTTGTATGTCTAGGCATACAATCTATCGTTGTATGATAATCGTAGCATGAGACTTGAGCTGCACTAATGTTGTTTTTTTTATGGAGTTGCGTTTGTTGTATGTGAATGTAAGACTTGTTATACTATTTTTAGAATGACACGTAATCTACAAAATTGAGAGATCCCAATACCAAGAGAACAAGAGAGAGATCCTTCGTAACAGGCACCCCAGACTGAAGTGTCTTTGGCTCATACTAAAGGCGCCAGTGTGGGGAACAACAATGATAATAGGAGGGAAATTAATAGAGAAGACTTAAGAAGGGCACTGGTGGGACTTCTGTGGAAGTTGTAGCAACACCTGCAGCACAACCAGTTGCTGTTAATGCAACAAATCTAGTTGCGGAAAGGCAAGAATGTAAGTTTTGAGATTTTTAGGATGCTCGACCTAGCAAATTCCACGGAGGAAGAGATCCAATAAATGCGGTTACTTGGTTAAAGGAAATGAAAAAAAAAACATTTGAAATAACAGGTTGAGGAAAACACCAAAAGATTGCATTTTCTACGCCTATGTTATGAGGGGCGGCCATTTATTGGCGGGACACACAGAAGCAAGTAGAGGAAAGGAGGAAAGCAAATTGTGCGTACATCAAGTGGAGCCAATTTAAGTGGATGTTCGAGGAAAAGTATTTTCCTTTGACTGTAGAAAATAGGTTAGAAACAGATTTCTTGGATTAAAACAAAAAGACAAGATTATGGAGGAGTACATCCGGGAATTTGATGGATTAGCACGTTTGGCTCCTTACCAGGTGAATACGGAGGATCGTAAGGCTAGACGCTTTGAAGAGGGTTTGAGACAACCCTTAAGGAGAATAGTAAAAAGCTTTCAACTTCGAACATTTGCTGAGTCAGTAGAGAAGGCATTGTTGGTGGAGGCAGAAAGTCTGGAGGCATGGGAAGAAAGAAGAGAACAAGGAAGGAAGCGGAATAGAGGACAAGACAAAGGCAGAGATAGAGGAAGAAAATTTAGAAAAGCATAGAAGAAGGAAAATCTGGACAAGGTTCAAGGCAAATGAATGGGACTTGAGAATGTCGTTGGTGTGGAACGAGGCATGAGGGCACCAATTGTGTAAAAGCAACAGCAACTTGTTTTAAGTGTGGCAAGCAGGGCCACAGGGCGAATGACTATAGGTTGAATCAGTGAGTTTGTTATGAGTGCCAACAACCAGGGCATAATGTGAAGGAGTGCCCTCAACGAAAGACACTGACCATAGAAGGAAGGCCGAGAGCGGTAGGTCGTGCAAATGTGATGGAATTAAAGGAGGCTGTAAAGTCCCAAGGTGTGGTGAAAGGTACTTTCCCTGTCTGCTCTCGTAAAGCCCTTATATTGTTTGATTCTGGTGCTACTCATTCTTTCGTTTCATTAACGATGCCCTGTCAGCCACTTGATGCCATAATTGTAGTGAACATACCTAGTGGCAACTCCCCTCTAGCCGCTAAAATATATAAGGAATGCCCAATTCAAATAGTTGATCAGATCTTACATGCTAACCTTATACCCTTAGATGTGGGGGACTTTGACATAATCCTCGGAATGGATTGGTTAGCTGCTCATCATGCTAACGTAGATTGTCGTCGTAAGTTGATTAAGTTGTCGATGCCTAATAGACCTGAAGTTGTCATACAAGGGGATATGGTGGTAAAGCCCCCTTACCTAATATCAGCTCTACGAGCTCATCGTTGTCTTCGTAGCGGGTGCCAAGGCTATCTGACACACGTATACGATATTCGTGTTAGTGAACCACAATTGGAGCAGATACCGTAGTCAATGAATTTCCAGATGTTTTTCTTGAATATCTTCAAGTGCTACCACCAGACCGAGAAGTGGAGTTCAGTATTGATTTAGTTCCCAGAACTGGCCCCATATCCAAGACACCTTATAGATTGGCACCTTTTGAGATGAGTGAGTTGAAGGTACAACTGGAAGAACTATTGAAGCGAGGATTTATTAGTCTCAGTGTTTCCCATGGGGGGCCCAGTATTATTCGTAAGGAAGAAGGATGGGTCTATGAGGCTATGTACCGACTACCAAGAATTGAATAAGGTAACGATCAGGAATAAGTATCCCTTGCCGCGTATAGATGATCTTTTTTATCAGTTGCAGGGCGCAAAATATTTCTCTAAGATTGACCTTCGATCAAGATATCATCAACTGAAGGTGAAGGAAAGCGACAATGCTAAGACAACCTTTAGGACCAGATATGGGCACTATGAATTTTTGGTGATGTCTTTTGGGTTGACTAATGCCCCGACAGCTTTTATGGATTTTATGAATTGGGTATTTCGAGGATATCTCGATTGTTGTGTTATCGTTTTCATCTATGACATTCTGATATACTCGAAGAGCAAAGAAGAACATGTTCAACATCTGAGACAAGTTTTACAAATATTAGGAGACCATATGTTATATGCCAAATTCAAGAAGTGTGAGTTTTGGCTTGAAAAGGTGCAGTTCTTGGGACACATCGTGACAGGGGAAGGGATATCGGTAGATTCTGAAAAAGTTGAAGCGGTGTCAAACTGGGAGCGCCCAACATTCGTTTATGAGGTTCGTAGTTTTTTAGGACTAGATGGGTATTAACGAAGGTTTATTAAAGACTTTTATAAGATTGCCTACCCACTAACCAACCTGACGCGAAAGAATGTGACTTTTAATTGGACAGAGAAGTGCGAGCGTAGTTTTCAAGAACTGAAGGAAAAGTTAGTGACTGCCCCAGTACTCACCTTATCATCTGGGTCTGATGGGTTTGTGATATATAGTGATGCATCCTGAGAGGGATTAGGGTGTGTTCTTATGCAGAAGGGGAAAGTGATTGCTTATGCGTCACGGTAGCTGAAAACCCACGAGAGGAATTATCCAACACATGGCCTAGAGTTAGCAGCAGTGGTATTTGCCTTGAAAATTTGGAGACATTACCTATATGGTGCAACTTGTGAGATTTATACGGATCACAAAAGTTTAAAGTATATTTTCACCAAAAGAAACTTAACATGCGGCAGAGAAGGTGGTTAGAACTCCTTAAAGATTATGATTGCTCTATATGGTACCACCCCGAGAAGGCGAATGTGGTAGCTGATGCCTTAAGTAGGAAGAAAACCGAGAAGTTAGCTTCCATGATTACCCAACAGAAGGCGATTGTAGACGACCTGAACAAGCTCAAAATTGATGTGCAAGTGAGAGAATAAGGGAGCCGTAGCCTATTCCAAATGGAGACTCGACCTACGGTACTTGATTGAATTAAAGAGGCCCAAAGTCAAGACAAGAAGTTACTCAAGATTCAAGCGGGGTTAAAAAATAACGACAAGCAGGATTTTAGTTGTGATGGAAAGGAATATATAGATATGCAGATCGGGTGCATGTCCCACCTAAGGATGAATTAAGAAGGGAAATCTTGACAGACGCACATAATGCTAAGTACTCAATCCATCCTGGAGAGACGAAGATGTATCAGGATTTATGACAAAGTTTCTAGTGGTCGAGCATGAAAAAGGAAATATTAGAGTTCGTATCAAAATGCATGACTTGTCAGTAGGTAAAAATTAATCATAGGAAGATGGCTGGACAACTGCAACCATTACCTATTCTGGAGTGGAATTGGGACCATATTACCATGGACTTTGTATCCGGATTACTCCGGACATCTAATAAAAATACATCTATTTGGGTGATGGTAGATTGTTTAACCAAGACTGCTCGATTTATTCCTATAAGGGAAAGGGATACGACGGAATGACTAGCCCGAATCTATATCAAGGAGATAGTTAGCCGATACGGTGTGCCGGTTACCATCGTATCTAATCGAGATACAAGGTTTACCTCCTGATTTTTTGAAAGTTTCCAGTAGGTGCTGGGGACCAGGCTGAGCATGAGTACGACGTTTCATCCACACACGGATGGACAATCTGAATGAACGATCCAGATTTTGGAGGACATGTTAAGAGCTTGTGCCGTAGACTTTGGAGAAAATTGGGATGAACAATTACCCTTAATTGAGTTTTCATATAACAATAGTTATCAGACAAGTATTGGTATGGCCCCGTACGAAGCATTGTATGGTCGAAGGTGTCGTACACCGATTTACTGGGATGTGGTCAGAGATAGGCGATTATCTCGTACCGAGTTAATCAAAGAAACGGAGGATAAGGGTAAAATTATACAAGATAGGCTTCGTACCATGCAGAGTAGGCAGAAAAGCTACGCTGATAAAAGACAGAGAGCGTTGGAATTCGAGGTAGGTGACCTCGTATTTCTGAAGGTGTCACCGTGGAAAGGAATTATGCGGTTGGGAAGAAAAGAAAATTAAGCCATAGATTCATCGGACCATTCAGGATCTTGTCAAGGATTGAAGCAGTAGCATATAAACTTGAACTACCCCCGGAGTTAGGACATTGCACAATGTGTTCTATGTATTTATGCTGAGGAAGTATGTTCCGGATTCGGCACACGTGATAAAGCTAGAATCAGTAGAGATTCGTCACAATCCATCGTACCAAGAAATACCTGTGGAAGTGGTTGATAGAACAGAGCAAGTGCTCCGGTCTAAAGTAGTACCAGTGGTCAAGGTGATATGGAAAAACCATGAAGTAGAAGAGGCCACTTGGGAGCCTGAAGCTTTGATGCGGCAAAGATATCCTCACTTATTTGCCGATTAAGGTGCGTTAATTTCAGTTTCGAGGACAAATTTTTTTTAGGAAGGAAGGCTGTAATATCCTTGTTGTTGATAATTATTAAAAAAAATTAATTATAAAAAAATGTGGTCTAATTTCGTGGCTGCCAAAGGCAGGCACAAACAAAAGGGAATGACATCTCTCATTTCCAAGAGGTGGAGTGTGTGCATGAAGAGATAAGTGGAGGGTGAGGTGGCATGGGGAAATGCTTACCCTAGACAGCTGTTTGAGGGAGAATCACGGGAAATACAAAAGGATTCATGGGATGACTTCAACTGAGAAATAGTAGAGAAAAGAGAGAGGAAGAAAACCAAAGAATCAAAGATCGATTTGGAGACAAATTAAAGAAGTTATGGACTGCCAAAGTTAGGAAAAAAATTAGCCTGCAGTGCGCGAAGTTGTGCGAGGTAGCTTGTTGAGGGCGAAGTTGAGGAAAATTGAGAAAGAAAGGCCAAATAAAGAAGTTATAGAAGTGAAAGAAAGAAAGAGATTGCAATAAATAGAAGGTGTTTTTGTCAAGAAACGAAGAAGTTACATGTTTTTAAATGAGATAAAAATCAGCTTTATGTGTGTGTGTTCTTGGTGTTTTGATAGGTGTTTTTGATGGAAATTAGGGTTGAATTGATTATGTTATGATATGTTTCCATGTTAAATGAAGTTACGGAATTAGATAGGTGGAAACAAAGTGAGATCCAAGTGGTTTAAATGGAATTTGAGGTGGAATTAAATAGGTAATGAGATAAGTTAGTATAAAATGCATGTATAAGTGAAGAAGGGAAAATATTTTTGGGCATGCAAACCTGAAGAATGCAACTTGGAGTGTGGAAAGAGATGAAAAAGTGTAAATTTGACCCAAAAGTGATGAGTAGTGACTGTAAATGTTGCTAACAGTCTTAGCCTGTAATTAATTTGAAACTTCATTTTTGAAATGTGGTTGTAAGATAGAATTTGTCCAAACACAAAAAGAGAAATTCCTATTATTTTTGAAAGATCTACATACTGTAAAGTTTTGGGAGTTTTCTAACTATGTTAAATATATTTATCCTTAAAATAGGATATTGAATTTTTAAAAATATCAAATAAATGTATTTTAGTCTAAAAAATTTACTAAAAGTTCATGAACTGAGATGCTTCAGTGTACAAATTTTCATGATATTTGAAAGCTGATTATTATTTTTGACAAAATTGGTTCCCTAACGCTTGGTTTGGTTATCCAGGTGGGGTTTCCAAGCGAAAAATTTCATCAAATGACTTTTCAGTATAAAAAAATTAGTTTACATTGTTTTTTAAAGGTATTTTTAGCAATTAGGAGTGTTTATTGGTGTAGAAGTCGGCATGGGGTGTTTAGGTAATATTACCTATGGCCAGGGGTGTTTTGGTATTTTCACACTTGATGACGAGTCTTGTGGAAACTCATGGTTAAGCAGTAAGAAGTATAAGGACTGAGGAATAAAGTTCAGATAGGTACAAGAAGGGCGATAGTGCGATTGATACACCTAATGGGCTAGGGCAAATCTGGTTAATGGAATAGCCGTAATAAGCTGGAGACAGATAAGCGGTAAAGGAGGGGGGAGATAGGGTAGGTGATTTTTTTTGTATTTTAGGGTTGTCTAACGAGAAGAATTTTATTTGATAGGTGATTCCATTGCTGAGAAATTCAGGAAGCAAGGAGTTCATCGGCTATAAAGCCAAACAGGTAAGGATAATGCGGTTCCGATATGGTATATGTTGTTTGCTTGGCATACCATGTTGATAATGCTTGTATTGAACTCCTATATTTATGTTGGAATATCGGTTGGTTTTATGAACCGGTACTTCTTGTTGATTTGTCCTGTTGAGGACTTAAGGTAGAATGAATTTCCTTAGTCAGCCCGATAATGAGCTTGAAAGCGTTGTCAAGGATTTACGACCAAAAACACTCTCTAAGTCCACTCCTTGATGAAAACCGTTCCCTAATCTGGACAATACTGAGATGAACATCCCGTATGAAGGGGGCATCATTAAGTGTGGGGCTAGTGAAGTGAAGTAACTGGCGGTCAGTGAAAAAGAGAGTAACTGACAAAAAGAGGATGAAGCGCGCTAGAGTCTGTCATGTCGAGTCAAGCATGCATTGCAATTGATTTTATTATCTCGTTATTCTCATGATGATTATGCTTTAGTGTTTCTTTTTCATTGCACTTGCATAGTCCATGAGTTTGTCCAAGTAGAAATGATGATGTTCTGTTGGGCTTGAGCCGCTCAGTTTGAACAAAGGTGATACAGCAAGGGGGTTGTAAATGTTCGTTCTTGGCATTCTTAAATGTTTTGCCTTCGTTGAAAATTCATGATTGATTCTTCGATAAATTTGAAAGGGTTGTACGTTATACTCCTCGTATTATCCTTATTGGGCGATTTACACTCATTCCTTATCTAATGTGTTTTTCAGGTACTAGGTTTGAAGAAGGTGAGACCTCGGGGAAAGGTAAAGAAAAATTATGCTGAGGTCCTGTGAGCAAGTATATATATCACCACGCAGATGTAAAATTTGGTGTACATATTACGTTGTGTTATGTTTTGCAGTGTTCGTTGCGATACGATGTGTACTATCAAGGAAAAATTTTGTAAGGACGTGTTGTAACATTTCTTCAAGTTCTTAAGGCTGTAGTTGTTCTGTGTTATATTTAAGGTTGTAACATTGACAAGATTGACATCTCAGCTCCGGTGACGTCACTTGGGCTGGGGTGTCACATTACCCAATTTTTTTAGTATTACGAAAAGGCTCAAAATACTATTTAGGATAACTTAACGTAGTAAAATTTTTTTACGGGTTGTTACATAACCCCGCTTTACTAATCCTCACTAAATGTAACGCCCCGGAAATCCGGAACTCCCTTGCTCCGGACCCCTGGGACGTTAACCTATAACATCACACAGATCAGAGCATCTCTCATAATTCCAGATCCTTTAAAACAACATAACGCTAGGTTCTTCTAATAGCATAAAGTTCCACAAAAAGAATTTTAGACTTAAGCTGTTATAAATTTGTACATAAGTTTTTAACAAGTACACTAATTGTACAGGCCCACGCAGGGGTCCTATTTACACAGACTAGGGTCGTTGCCTTAAGGTCTTACTCGACGCTAGCTCTTCCCCACACGAACTACAACTGAGAGCTACCTGCAAAATGGAACAATTAAGGGTGAGGTTTTGAGAGCTCAGTAAGGTCGTTCAAAGAAATCTCGGATGGAGTTACAACGATTCAACGACAAACAATTTAGGGATTCAAATAGTCAAAATCAACTAACAAGAACAAGGAAGAGTATTACTCAGTCCCTTTCGATAATGTGTTCAGACAAGTATTCTCAATCATTCTGGAAACAATCAATTCAGATACAATGCACATAAATTTCGGAGATATTGATCATGGGTGGTAGCAATGCCATACAGGCAAGGCTCAGAATAATGTACACATGCATGATGTACCAGAATACTAGTCCATTTAAGTACTAGCTTGCATTCCATGCAGGATTCAAACCAGCCTTATAACGCCCACCTTAGAACAGAACAGAATAGATTCCCATGTCAGTATACAGAAAGCAATTATCATAGAATCAATACCCAGATCAATGCTCAATTCACAATAAAAGTTGAGCACCGATAGGAGTTCAATAATTGAATCAGGCTCAACATCAGGGCTTACTTGGCAATAACATATCGAAATCAATGTACATTTAGAGTTCAACAACGGCCATAAGAAAACAAAAGAATAATTCCAGAAGCAAGTTGATGGCTCGAGGTTCGGATAGAAACCCTTACTTGGTTCACATCTACGATATTCTAACCGAAAAATCCTTTGCTTTAACCTAAACGGAACAGTTCAAAGATTTGAAGATAACTTACATCACTGTATTATAACTCAATATTAACTCACGCACATTCCCAGAAAGACCCCCTCACCAGATGTGTAAAATTACCAAAACGCCCCTGAGGTAAAAATTACCAAAACACCCCTCGCATCCCTAATCACCAAATAGCGTTCCCATGATTAAACTTGCTAAAATAGCCCTAACATATGTGAATTTACTCAAAAACACCTTTTATAGGTAAAATTACCAAAATACCCCTTTGGGGTGGTAAATTACCAAAATACCCCTAAGGGTTTTCGACATAAAAAAATTTCCAAAAATATCTTAAAATATTATTTTAAGCATCCTAGAGTCATTTTTGGGCTGAAAAGTATTTTAGAAAATTTTCGCCCGAAAATCCTGAACCGGTGTCCAGATCGAGCGCTTAAAAGCCGGTTAGGCTAAAAATACCTATCGGCCTCGGTATAGTACAAAATTTTAGATACTGCATCATATCAATAAATTAAGGTTCTCCTAAAAGTCTCAGATTAAAATAATTTAATTTACTATTCTAAATAATTCATTAATTTTAGTTAGCCGATACCCTAATTTAGTGCCCTTCGCGGGTACCGAAAATTCATGAAACATTCTAGGGCGTATGTCTCGTAAAAATATCTAGGGTCACAGTTTTGTACTTTGTCTAATTTTGACCCTAGGTATTTATAAAAGTTCATTGCAAAACTGCCTAGTTACTTTTAACTTTTAGTGACCATTTCAATTACTATTCAGATGGCTACACCTACGGTTTCACCTAAAGCCACACACACTCTCTTCCATCTTCAGCCGTGACCCATTTACTTATAAAAAGTCCATCTTTCCCTCTACTAAATACATAGATTTACATATACATCCATTATGTTCCAAGACCCCCTATCAACCTCCGTACTTCACATAACTAACACCCTTGGCATCCATCATCACCCACACCGCCCAGCCATGAGCAACCTGCAGGAACACATTCGCAGACACCCTGAACCATGGCTGCACCTGCTGCACTTGCTGCAACTCATACCACATACACACAGAATATCCACCACCACTCCCCAATACCTTTCATACATAGTTCCACTTCTAAACCCATATATCCGAGCCCCCCCACACTCGAGACACACACAGTTTGCCACACACTAAACACACTACCCGTATATACAAGCAGGCCCATGGCTGCTCCACCTCCTCTTCTACCCTCATGCCCACGTACAGAACCACACGTAGCCTGTTACACCGATGACAGCCCCCCCTTTTCTGCACTAACTCGCCCATGGCTGAGTTTCTTTGACACCATGTAACCTGTTACCCCCCTTATACTCACAAAGACCCACTAACATATTGACATGCTATATATATATATATATATATATATATATATATATATATATATATATATATGTACTCAGCCACCCCACATGCAGTATACACACACTGAAACTGGAACTATATGCTAAGCTTGAAATAAAATCAAACCAAAGAGTAGGGGGGGTTACAATGAAGATCCTTCCTCCTTCAGCCCTGTTTTTCTTCCCCTTCACGATCCCTGTTCCCTCTTTCTTCTCTATTTCTTCTTCTTCTTTGTTCCTTGTTCTGTTTCACTCTTTGTTTCTCCCTTCCCCGAGCCCTATTCTATTTTATTTCCTCTGTTTCCTCTTTTTTTTTTCCTGTGTTTCTTTCTCACTTCCACCTGAAAGCTTATCTTTTCCATTAAGAAAACGTTATATTTAACTTAGTCACCTAGCTGAGACGAGGTGTCACTCCCAAAATAAAGCCTTTAAATTATACTTTATGAAATTACACTATTAGCCCCCAACTTTAAATATTTGTAAAAGGGCCCCTAAACTCTTTTTTTTCGAACATCGAATCTATATCGCCGCTTCTAAAATAAAAAAAATTATTTTTATTTATTTATTATTCGTTGTGATTATTTTTGGCACTCAAAAGATTCGCGCTAAGAAAATGTGGATATTACACTAAAAGTCGCTAATAATGCATTTATGCTAAGTAAAAATTTAGTTGCTAAAAATTTTAAATTAACGCGTTAAAAATATATGGGGGTATTACACCCAGTCTCCCAAAATTCCAATACGTGAGAATGCTTCTTCAAAAGAATGCTTGCTGAACTTTTCGTGTCGACTAGAATGCTTTTGACATTGTACATATCTATCTGTAAAGTGATGATGAAAGCGTCATCGTGAGGCAAGATTACCCCTTCATGGTCTAAGTCGTCAAATCCTAACAACATTGATGTCTTCGCCCGTTTGGCGGGACCTTGAGTTAGGGTGACCTGTTGATCGGAGGACTTGCGGGAAGAGTTGGATAGTCCTCCCGCACTTGGTCCTCTAAAGATGGTGTTAATCACCGGTGGATCTCTTTGAGGTGCCTTCTCTGGTCTTCTCTGATTTCCTCCTCTCCTTCCACCTTGTTGCCGATTGTTTGTCTTAACGAATTGCTTGAGATTTCCTTTCACAATGAGATTTTCAATCTCACACTAGAGAACCTTACACTCTTCCATCATGTAGCTGTGATCCTTGTGGAAGTGGTAGTATAGCTGGGCATCCCTCTTCTCGGATGGTATCCTCATAGGTTTGAGCCATTTTGAGGATCTGGCTCTTGATTTGATTAAGGATGTGCTCGTGAGAGGTGTTGAGAGAAGTAAATAGTCCAGAGAGTGGTGCCTGCGAGTGCTTCGATTCATTGCCTGGGATCGGCCATCAGGGCGGTCAAGTCTCTATTGACTGGTGTGTGCCTCTTTTTGAGGGAGTGTCGAGTCTCTGCTCGGAGGTATTTGTCCACTCTATCCAAAAGATCAGCCATGTTCTCTGGGGGGGCTTTTGTTTAGCGAGAAGCGCAATGGCGTCCCAGGCCTTACGCCCCTAGCCATGGCCTCAAAGGTCACCCTAGGATCAAGATGATTAATGAGGAGTTTTTCCATGTTGAAACAAGCATAGTAGGATTTCATGGACTCTTTAGGTCCTTGTACTATTCAAAAAAGGGCCGATGAGTTCTTTCTTTGAACTCGACTAGTCAAAAGTTACTATAGAAGGACTCGGTTAGCTGAGCCCGACAAGAAATAAAGCGAGGCAAAAGGTGTTGGAACCATATGTGTGCTGCTTCCTTCAAGGTCAAAGGGAAGCGCTTGGCACGTGATCTGATAAAGGACAAGACACAGATTCATGCATAAGGTAAAGTGGGCCAAATGTTCCATAGGGTCCCCCATGCTGTCATATGACTTGCATGGTGGCATTTGAAGTTAGGCAGTGTAGGAAGAGATCTATCTCTTTTGTGAAGGGCCACTCGACAAGAACTGGGGCATTAGTGTATGGTTCGGAGTTGTAGTCCTTAGAATGTACAAGAACATCTTTCCTTGTAGAATGAACTTAATAATAGCTCTCCTCGAATGTATACGAACATCTTTCCTTGTAGAATGAGTTTTATAATAGCTCTCATCGGGCCTCCTATGCCGAGGACTACGGCGTTCATCATCCGAGTGTTCATCCTTAGCTTGGTTAAGCTATTGGTGGTGATCTTCCCTATTTGGCACCTTAAAGGCTTTGTGTCCCAGACAGAATGTGAGGGCTGATGAACCGATTGTCTTTGCGTTTTGGTGATGTGTTTTTCTTTAGGAGGCCTTAAAGGTTTTGCTAGCACGGACGACTGATTGGATCGTTACTTAGTGGTTGCCTGCAACCTTTCAATAGATTTTTGATTTGTTTGGATAATGACAAGTAAATTAGCCTGTTCTTGTGGGAAACAGTGTCGCAAAAGTGGCAGCAATAGTGGTTACTCTGGCAGTGGAAGGCTTAAAAGGGCCGCTGAGTTGGAGCGAAGTCGGAGGGACAGGGTTCATTAGTGGAGGCGTCAGTGTTGCTGCCGCCGTTGAAGTGCTGACAACTCGTTTGACGCTATTAGGAGGCAGCTGTGAGGTGGTGCCACTATAAGCTAAGTCGCGGATCAAGGTTGACAATGAGCTTGATGCAGTTGCACCGTCTTGGTTTGCTTTATGATTCATCGCATGTAAATTGAGATTTTGAGCCATGGGATGTATTACACGAGACTTCTGGTCCCACAGATGGAACTAAAATATTATGGATGAAATTTGGGACAATCTTGATTGGCTCGTGAATAGACCTGCACAGCACAAACGACATCGGTGGCTCACCAAAAGGATTTTTGGTGGAGAATCTTCAATGCTAAAGTCAAAAAGGGTTTGAGGAGTTTAGAGAATATCTTCGGAATGAATGGCTTACCCTTTTTCTTCCTTCTCGCTTTCCTTATATAAGGCTCCCATTAATGAGTCAGTTATGTTTCTTAATGGAGAGTTACCAGAACTAATGGGCAATTTATTGGGCAGTTATTACCTTTAATGGGAGAGTGGAAGAGTGAGAGAGTGGGTAAATGCCACTTCTCACTTCTCCAAGAATTATGGGGCAGTTTTGATGCCGTCTGATGGTGACACATGTCACCTTTCTATTGGGGATATTTTTTGCCCATATCAAAGTTTTTTCTCGTCTCCGGTCTTTTGATTTCTCTTCTTACCCAATTTCCACCATATTTTTCCAACTAGATTTTAGGATGGTTTGTTGAAAGTTTTTTAATAATCGATACTTGGGTCTAATCTAAAGGTTATTGTTATTCAATTCTTTTGGTACAGAGTTATAACCTTTGATGATGTCTTTTGGTTTAATGGTAGTTATAACTAATTAAACCTCTTTGAAGACACATCTGGTGTAATATAAATGATTGTCAAGGCTTGCCATTATCAATGTTAAAATTTTCTTAATCATATCCCTCTAGATAATTTTTGTTTAGACATCGATATGTAAATTCTAGCAAATGATCGCTTGTTTTTATCTTGGGTGCAGAATTATTGTAACAATTGTACTATAGTCGGCAAAGAGCATCTACCATTGAATTGGACATTCTCCATTACCAACAGTCTTAAGGTAGTACTTCACATTGGAAAATGCTCCCCCAAAAAAATCGCAGATCCCTTTTGGACTTTGGCTGAGCAAGATAAAACGAGTTAGATACGATGAATATTAGTAACACGGTCAGATCGATATTCATCTAGTTCATTTTGAAGATGGAAAAGGCTTACTTCCATACATGAACTATGGTTGTAGTTTATTTTTTTAAATGGCAATTTTTTCCAGTGTGGTTGAAACATGACACGATTTTTTGTTCAAAGAAAAAAAGGAAGGAAATACAACATGTGTCACCTATTTTCTTGGAGTATTAATAGAAATTTTTTTGTTTGAGTATCAAATATCATTTTGAAAAACAGTAGAGTATTTCCTTCCGTTCTTAAAAAAGAGGAAGGAAATACAACATGTCCTTTATATGTTTTAGTGCCACATTGAAAAGATTTCATCTTGTTACGTACTTATACTATTTGAGAACACTTGCAACATGCCATATTGGTTCTTTGAAAGAAACCTTGAGAAGCATATATGTGAGAACTCCTTGGCATCTTATTACTTGTGCTTGAATGTAATACTTGCACGTCTAAGGGGGGAAAGGACAAGCATGAAAGGTACGTAACAAGTATTACATTCCCAAGTTTGATATGGGACTATTGCATCATTTATATACTTGAATTATAAAGCCGTTAGGCTACCTAGTTCTATTGCATCATGGTTTAATTACCTCCGGTTATATTTTTTATTGCTGAATTATTTTACCAAAAGTAAAATTTATCATTAACATTTTGTAACCTAGTTCTAATGACTATATTTGAATTTAACTTTAGCCTTTTAACTTACCTATAAATGGAGCTTTTTTTTCTAAAACCATTTTCAGGGTTTCTACGTTAAGCTTTATATGTTACATCTTTTCATGATTTCCTAAGGAATTCTAGGTATATTGGTAGGGTATTGTGTGAAGCTTCTCCTTCACTCGTTTGTGTAAAATTCTAAGAATGTTGTATCTTGGAGTTAACCCGTCAAAACCCTGCTACATCGGTGATTATCCAAAAGGACGAGTATTGTCTTAAGAGAGCGACTTCCTCGCGCATGCTAATATCTACGTTGTATATTTACATCATTTGCATTTTTTTGGAATTTTTTCTAACATATTGTGACAGGCGGATATGAGTCATGTTTCCTCTCTAAAAGTTCATAATATGCCAATTATTATGTTTCGTTAAACTGGTTTAATTTTGAAATCGATGTTTGAGTTTTGTTATAATGGGTAACAGCTGTCACCAATCGCTTATTTGGGCTGGGTTTGGTTAAAAAGTGAAACTTTCTTTTGGTAATTCTAAAAAAAAATGCCATGCTTTCAGTTCCTATGTTCTGAGACAGTGCATAAAAGAAACCAGTGGGAATATTAGAGGTTAGGGAGTCTGAAAATGTAATCTCTTCCATGGTGGCTATCGGTCTCTTAACTTTTAACCGTGCTTAACATGTCACTTTGAATCTTTTTCAAAGTCGTAGAGTTTTTTAGTTAAGTTCTAAAACATTGTTGATCTTGACTTCTGCAGAGAAGTATGTGTAAACAAATGAATTTAAGCATGTTGAGGGAAAAAAGAAAAGAAAAGAAAAGGTTTCATCCCGTTAAAGGTATTTTTTGTATAACATGCACACATGATGATATCTCTTCTTTGACATGTTGCATTCTAGCTAGACTAGGTTTATTCCTTATATATGCATGCGAAGTCTCATCATGCTTCATCTAATTTAGAAAGAAAAAAAAAAGAAGTAAGCATTAAATTTCTGAATGCCAAAAAATCAATTAAAAGGTTTGAAAAAAATTCACAACCCAAGGGATTGGTGCCTTCCGACTTATGTGAAATGGACGGCCAACTTAGAATTCTGAATATATTGGTAGGGTATCGCTGGAAGCTTTTGCTTCATTTGTTTGTGCAGAACTTTGGGTATGTGCTATCCAAGAGGTGACGCGTCAAAACCTTGCCACACAGGGTGATTATCCGAAAGGGCAAGAATTGTCTTAAGAGAGCAATCTAGTCCACACCTTGCCCATGTTGATATCTATGTTATCGTTTTTATGTTGTTTATATTTTATGGTATTATTTCCAGCATACAACGGTAGTTTGCAATGATAGTCGATGATAAGTCAAGTTTTTTCTTTAAAAGTTCAAATGCCAATTATAATGTTTATTGAACTGGCCAGCTAAAGGAAATGAAAACCACCTAAAAACAGGATTAAAATATCAAACAAAAAATCAGATAAGTACTAACTAAGAACTAGAAAAACCAAATAAAAACAGTCAATAAAGTACAAACAACACCACACCCTAACTCCCAGGTGCCATCCCGAAGCACAGGCACCCGTCCCAACGTTGCATGCTGCATCGACTCCTCGATCTTCGTGCACCCACAACGGTGCCAAATCTCCACAGTTTCTGGTCATCGCTCTGGTGCCTCGTCTTCTAGACCATAATGCCGACTCACACAACGTTTATAATACCCCAGATTTTTGGCTACTTGGGTAGGTAATAATTTAAAGATTTTACTGATTTTGGGTAAAGTAATGGACCATAGAGAATTTTTCTTGGAATCCTTTTAGTGACGAAATTAATGTTTAATAGTCTTAGTGACAAATGTGATTAGATTAAATATTATTTAAGCAACAACAAGGATTCAGTCGAATGGAAAGTGTTTACTTCGAATGAATAGTATTTGCTTCCAATGAAAAGTGCTAGCTTAGAATGAAAAGTATTTTAAATAGACAAAAAAAAAAGACTGAAGGATTCAGTTGAAATGGAAAGTTTTTCGGTCGAATGGAAGACCTTTTTGGCCGAATGGAAGACCTTTCAGTCGAATGGAATGTTTCGATCGAATGAAAAGATCATGTGTGAAGGAGTATTTCGCGACTGAAGGATTCAGTCGAAGGAATACTCTTTCCTTCGAATGAAAGTGTAAGATCCCCCCTTTTGTAATATTAGAAAGTTATGGGTGCTTTTTGAATAAGTATCTAAAGTTAGGGAGATGTCAGTGTAATTGCCCATTTGGGGTTTCCTTTAAATAACTCTTTTCTTCCAGCCCCTTTTTGTTCTTTGCTTCTTTTCCTTTACGGCGGAGAGAAAAAGGAGAGAAGGCTTGGGAAGCTCTTTGAGTTCCAAGGTGGTGCTTTGAGGATTTCATTACCAACAAGCTTGATTAAGGTAAGAAATTTTCTTTCTTGCTGTGTTAGGGGTTATCACCCTTGTTACGAAATTTGAAATGTTAATGTTCTCATGTTCGCATCTTTGCTCTCATGATTCTTTGGACCTAAACATAACATATCTAATCTATGCTTTGGCTAAAGTAGTATTGACATCCTTATTGTTAAACCTGTATTGATCTTCGCTGATACTGAGTTCATTCGACATAATTTGTGTATGATCATTAAGGTGAACAACCCTTATTAAGGGGAGTCTTTATGACTTTTGTAGTCACTTTGGTGACTTTTGTAGTTACTTAGTGTTCCCAACCCATTCTGGTCGTACCCAAGGGACCACTAGGATCCCATGTTGTGCGACACGTCGACACATTCAATGGTCAACTCTTCAACGCTTTGAACCAGTCAAAGTGTGGGCACCCAAGTCACGTGTGTTTTTCGCTTCGCAAGCTTCGTGCACGACTTAGTCACAAATTATTTCATGTTGACGTCACTCACGGTAGCACGACCATCACACCAAGACCACCCGAACACCTTTTTCATAAAAAATGTCGACCGACGGCGCAACCGAAACGATGGGGTCATGGGGTCAACCTCGGCCAACCCCATGGGGTCAACCTCGGCCTCACTCAAGGTCATGGGGTCAGACTTGGCCTCACCCAAGGCCATGGGGTTGGCCTCAGCCTCCCATGGGGGGTTGGCCTTGGCCTTTCCCCCCGGTTCTTCAGTTTTTGCGCAAAGCCCCTTTTGCACTTTGTTCGCTCCGTATGCTCTTTATGTGACTTTGGCACTTTGTTCGTCATGTGGGTACGATTCTTGAAAACACGCTCGTCATGAGGCAACTTTCAGATTTGTCATCGCTCATCATAACACCTACCGTCAGTGCGCCCAAAGTTCTCCAAAAGGGAAATGACCTTGGGCTCCAAAAATGAAAGTTGGCCATTTGGCCTTGGCCAACCCTAGGGGGTCGGCCTCAGCCTTCCCCAACCTCAGGGGGTTAGCCTCGGCCTTCCCCAGGTCTAGGGGGTCAGCCTCGGCCTTCAGGAGGGATTGGTCTCGGTCACTTTCCCCCAGTGGTTCCCCCCATCGCGCATACTCTTTTTTACACTTTTTTTTGCTTCGTACGGTTTGTACAGGATTTTGACATCTTGATCGTCATGTAGATACGACTCGCATTGACACACTCGTCATGACGCACCTTCCGGATTCATCATTGCTCATCAAAACACTTACCGTCAGCGTGCCCGAAGTTCACCGAAGGGGGAGTGGCCTTGGCCTCCCTTCATGAGAGTTGGCCATTGGCCTTGGCCACTCCTAAGGTAGGCCTCGGCCTCCCCAGGGGTAGTGGCCTTGGCCTTCCCCCAATTCTTGGCATGTAGCCTCCCCTTTCGCACACACTTGT
Organism: Escallonia herrerae; assembly: GCA_033070095.1. NCBI lineage: Eukaryota > Viridiplantae > Streptophyta > Magnoliopsida > Escalloniales > Escalloniaceae > Escallonia > Escallonia herrerae. The sequence continues at coordinate 99,957 of JAVXUP010000266.1, read as the reverse complement.
TTTCTCGAATCTTTGCACCTCCGCGATGTTTACGAACGTTCGTACATCAACCTCGCGACGTCCGTCGTGCATCAACCTCGCGACGTCTGTCGTGCATCAACCTCGCGACGTCTGTCGTGCATCAACCTCGCGACGTCTATCGTGCATCAACCTTGTGACATCTGTCGTCCATGACCGCATACCGCTCCCGCGTTGCCCATCGCCCAAAGTCGTACACTACCACCGAATGACCCGACGTCGACGACGGCATACCATCACTCCCGACTTTGTCATTACTACATGCTATATTCATTATCTTGTTATGACAGGTACACTTGGCTCACATCCGGTCTTCAGGACTCCCGTCTTCAAGACACCCAACGCTCGCCCGTACGATGGCTCCGTAATGTTCATCACCGCGCCCTTGCGCCATCATCATAACATGTGCCCCGGCACCAAGTATGTCCCCGCGACATTCGTCACTTGCGCCCGTGCGCCATTGTCATGATACTTGCCCCCGGCACCAAGTATTGTTCCGCGACGTTCGTCGCTGCGCCCTTGCACCATTCTCATGATGCATGCCCCTGATACCAAGTATTGCTCCGCGACGTTCGTCGCCGCGCCCATGTGCCACTTCCATGACATGTGCAAACGACACCAAGTATTGTCTCCGTAACGTTCGTCACCGCGCCCATGCGCCATTCTCATGACATGTGCTCTGGCACCAAGTATATCTCCACGACGTTCGTCGCTGCACCCATGTGCCACTTCCATGACATGTGCCCACAGCATCAAGTATTGTCTCCTCGACCTTCGTCGCCACGCCCATGCGCCATTCTCATGACATGTGCCCCGGTACCAAGTATATCTTCGCGACGTTTGTTGCCGCGCCCGTAGGCCACTTCCATAACATGTACCTCGGCACCAAGTATATTCCCGCGACGTTCGTCGCCTGCGCCCATGCACCATTGTCATGATACGTGCCCCCGACACCAATTATTGTTCGGCGAAGTTCGTCGTTGTGCCCTTCCACCATTTTCATGATGCGTGCCCCCGGTACCAAGTATTGCTCCATGACATTCATTACCGCGCCCATGCGCCACTTCCATGACATGTGCCCACGGCATCAAGTATTGTCTTCGTGACATTCGTCACCGTGCCCATGCGCCATTCTCATGACATGTGCCCAACACCAAGTATTGTCTCCGCGACGTTTGTCGCGACGCCCATGCGCCACTTCTGTAATATGTGCCCCGGCACCAAGTATATCTCCGCGACTTTCATCGCCCGCGCCCTTGTGTTATTCTCATGATGCGTGCCCCCAGCACCAAGTATTGTTCCCGCGACATTCGTTGCCTGTGCCCATGCACCATTCTCATGATGCATGCCCCGGGCACCGAGTATTGCTCCGTGACGTTCGTCGCCGCACCCATACGCCACTTCCATGACTCTGTGACGTTCGTCACCGTGCCCGTGCGCCACTCTCATGATACATACCACAGCACCAGGTATTGTCTCGCGACGGTAGTCGCAGCGCCCATGCACCAGAATCATGTTACATGCTTCCGGGGGGCTCCGTTCATAGTACTCTGGCCCGAGGACCCCTTGCAGTAAGATAAACTCACAACCTTATAGTCATCGCCACCACGGGATGAGCTCACAACCTTAAAGCCATTGCCGTCACAATCATGGGGGCTCCGGCCCTTGCAGCGGGATGGACTCACAGCCTTATAGTCATTGCTACCACGGGATGGGCTCACAACCTTAAAGTCATCGCTGTCACAATCATGGGGGGCTCCGGCACGAGGACCCCTCGCAGCGAGATGGACTCACAACCTTATAGTCATCGCTGCCACAGAATGGGCTCACAACCTTAAAACCATCACCGGCATAATCAATAGCTGGATGGGCTCCCAACCTTAAAGCCATCGCTGGCACAATCAACAGCGGGATGGGCTCCCAACCTTAAAGCCATCGCCGGTACAATCAACAGCGGGATGGGCTCACAACCTTAAAGCATCGCCGGCACAATCAACAGCGGATGGGCTCACAACCTTAAAGCCATTGTCGGCACAATCAACAGCGGGATGGGCTCATAACCTCAAAGCCATCGATGGCACAATCACAGCAGGATGGGCTCACAACTATAAAGCCATCGCCGGCACAATCAACAGCGGGATGGGCTCACAACCTTCAAGCCATCACCGGCACAATCAACAGCGGGATGGACTCACAACCCTATAGTCATCGCCACCACGGGATGGGCTCACAACCTTAAAGCCATCGCCGTCACAATCATGGGGGGCTTCGGCCCTCGCCGCGGGATAGGCGACTCCTTCGGGACACTATCTCCGTCAAGGTGTCTTCGTGACTGGCCTATGTGCTCTGGTACTGGGGCTCGCGTCAGCACCCCCATGGCTATGACCTCCGGGTCACTCCGAGATGAGATCAGGTCTTCGGAGGGCATCGTGCCTAGTCCGCCTAGCAATTGGGCGTCGGGTCTTCCCCACCACTGCCAGGCCTATGGGACTCGCGTATGCAATTTGACAGTCCATGGAGCACAGGTAGCTGTGGACCCCTCGGTGATGTGTCACTCCTGGGGAGCACCACATGTCGCGTGATTACATCATCATCTCAACCTCTATAAATAGAGGTCTTGAGAATTCATTTGGAGGTGGGACATAATTCTCTCACTTTCACTTTCTCACTCCAGAATCCTGGAGAGAGAAACATATAGGACCCTAACTCTGGACCTAAGCATCGGACTGTGACTGTCGTGGTGTATTCACTCTGCCCGATCGCCCTCGCAGCACTTCCAGCCTCAGGCTCTGTCTCGGAAGCCCTTGGTCTCTGCCCTTGTTCCACCCTTGCTGTGTCCTACGTCAACATACTTGGCATTTGACTCGGACTGCATTCCTTGTGGCACCTCCACATTGACTGCGAACCCACTTTCCTTGGCAACATTTTGGCGACTCTGCTGGGGAGGTGAGCATCGCAGTGCTGTTCGTCTCGTGCCCAACACATCCAAACTACCATGCCTCAGCAACGTAGGGCGACTAGGACTACGAATCACAGCCTCAACCCAACCATCCATGAAGTCGCATTTTCCAGACTTAGAAAATTTTCAAGCCACAGGGCTCTTGCACAGGCCTATTGACACCATTCTTGATACCATGGTGCGCGAGGTGGCTCGAGCCGCCCTACTGCGGTCGCATCGTCACCCCTCGTCCATTTTTTTTTACACTTGAAAATTTTTTTATTTTTTCACAACCGGTCATCGAAGATCACCCTCAGCGGTCTCTCTCGGCACTCTTGTCCGAGCTCAACACTTAGAGAAATTTTGTTACAAAAAATTTCATCGTCCCTTCTCCTTAGGCTTCGTCTAACACTCGAGAAATCTTCTCAACACTTAGAAAATTTTCAAAATTTTCTCTCCCCCTTCGCCCTCCTCCCTCTCACCCTGCCTGCTCATGGTCTAGTCACCACCCTCTCACCTTCGTTCTACACTTAGAAAAATTTTCAAAATTTTCATCTTCCCCACATACTCCCAACATTCATGCCCTCATCACTCTCCCTCTAACATTTTTCTCTCCCCCATTGCCACTCTTGTCTGAGCCCCACTCTCCACTTTTCGACACTTACAAAAATTTTCAACAAAATTTTACATCCCCCGCCACCCCATGCATTCATTTCCATTACTTTGAAAAATTTTCCAACAAAATTTGTCATCTTTCCCTTTCCTCCTTGGAAGGCCAAATTTTTTTTTTTGGGTACCCCTACCCCCGGCACCTGGGCAGCTCCCAGGCTCGGGCAGCCCCTCTCCACCTCATGTGGGTCTTCCTCACTCTCCTCTCAATTTTTATTCTCTCTCTCTCTCTCTCTTTCCCTTTTCCCCACTTTTTCCCTTTTTCTCTCTCCAATCACTTCCAACTTTTACTTTTTCTCTTTCTTCATTCACATCACCCAAAACACACTTTTTTCTCTCTCAACCTCACGTGGGTCTCCTCCCTTCCCTCTCTTCTTTCTTCTTTCTTCCTTCTTCCTCACTCATTACTCACATTAAATTCCCCCCACTTACAACCTTCTCTCTTTCACTTCTTCACTCTCACACATCATTCTCTTTAATACATTACCCAATCATCACACTCCCATTTATTCAACCTCTTTCTCTTACATCCTCTCTCTCTCTCTCTCTCTCTCTCTCTCTCTCAGACACATTAATTCTCACCTTTCACCTCTCTTGCTCTTCATATTAATCACCCCCCTTCCCACCCCATCGGCCTCGGCCTTCCCAGCCCTTTTCCCTAGGCTGACCCCCTCCCCTCTCTTCATTCACTTTCCTTTCACTCCATTTCCCTCCCATTAATCACATCACTCTCTCTTCATCTTTTCCCTCCCCCCATCATTTCCAATCCCCCCTCTTTTCCCACACGGCCACACCCCCACCCCTCTGCCTCAGCCTCCCCACCCCCTCCCCTAGGTCGACCCCCCTCCCTCTTTTTCTTCTTCTACCTCACCCTCATTAACTCCTTTCACTACTACCCCAATTTCATACTTACACATACTTTATTTACACTACTTCACAAATACAACACCCCTCATACTCAACTTTTTTTCTTTCTCATATTCCATTATACTCACCCTTTTTTCATTCCCATTGTTCAATGCTCGTCACCGTCGTTCAGGCGTCGTCTCCCGACCCTTGTCACCAGCACCCGGGCACCGACTTTGCGACCCCTGTCGCCGAACCCTATCGTTCCCAACCGGGCCCCGTCTCCGCGACTCCTGTCCCTCACACCTGCGCGCCATCTTCACGACCTCACGTCGCCTGGACGTTACTCCCGACCCCCTTCGCCCAGACGACACTCTGTGACCCCGTTGTCCGGACGTCATCTCTGCGCCCCCGTCGCTCGGACGTCATCTCCATGACCCCGTCGTCCGGACGTCATCTCCGCAACCCACGTCGCCCAGACGTCATCTCCGCGACCCCCGTCGCTCGTGTGCCGATTCCATAACCACGCTCATGGGCCCCATCGTCGTGCCCATATGTCAACATCCCAAGCATTCCAAGGTCTCAATAGGTGGTGCACGAGGTGGCTCGAGCTACCTACTCTTCACCTTCGTCATTCAGAGACAATGTCAGCTACTCTCCAGCCAAAGAACATCAAAACTTCTTCCAAGTGTTTATGCGTGTGGTGCTTGCTTGGGTTGCCCCTCTACGCACCCCACACGTAGGGGGTTTATGTTCCTAACCCATTCTGGTCGTACCCAAGGGAACACTAGGGTCCCATGTTACGCAACATGTCGACACATTCAACGGTCAACTCTTCAACCCTTTGAACCAGTCAAAGTGCAAGTGCCCAAGTCACGTGCATTTTTTGCTTTGCACGCTTCGTGCACGACTTAGTCACAAATTATTTCATGTAGACATCACTCACGGTAGCACGACCATCGCACCAAGACCACCCGAACACCTTTTTTATCAAAAATGTCGACCGACAATGCAACCAAAATGACAGGGTCAAGGGGCAAATGCCTTGGCCAACCCCATGGGGTCGGCCTCGGCCTCACCCAAGGCCATGGGGTCGGCCTTGGCCTCCTATGGGGGGTTGGCCTTGGCCTTCCCCCTGGTTCTTCACTTTTTATGCAAAGCCCCTTTCGCACTTTGTTCACTCTGTACGCTATTTATGTGACTTTGGCGCTTTGTTTGTCATGTGGGTACAATTCTTGACAACATGCTTGTTACGATGCAACTTCCGGATTCATCATTGCATATCAAAACACCTACCGTCGGCGCACCCAAAGTTCGCTAAAAGGGGAAGTGGCCTTAGGCTCCAAAAATAGAAGTTGGCCATTTGGCCTTGGCCAACCCTAGGGGGTAGGCCTCGGCCTTCCCCAACCCTAGGGGGTTGGCTTTGGCCTTCCCCAGGACTATGGGGTCAGCCTCAGCCTCCAGAAGGGGTTGGCCTCTGCCACTTTCCCCCGATGGTTCCCCCCATCACGCATACTCCTTTTCATAATTTTTTTGCTTCGTACATGGTTTTGACATCTTGATAGTCATGTAGATACGACTTGCGTCGACACACTCGTCATAACGCAACTTCCAAATTCATCATTGCTCATCAAAACACCTACCGTCGGCGCACCCGAAGTTCACCGATGGGGGAGTGGCCTTGGCCTGCCTTCATGAGAGTTGGCCATTGGCCTTGGCCACTCCCTAGGGTCGGCCTCGGCATCCCCAGGGGTAGTGGCCTTAGCCTTCCCCCAATTCTTGGCCTATGACCTCCCCTCCCGCATGCACTTGTTTTCTGGAATCTGTGCACCTCCGCGATGTTTACCAATGTTCATACATCAACCTCGCGACGTCCGCCGTGCATCAACCTCGCGACGTCCGTCATCCGTGACTTCATACCGCTCCCGCGATGCCTATCGCCCAAAGTCGCGCACTACCACCGAATGACCGTCACTGACGACCGCATACCATCACTCCCGACTTTGTCATTACTACATGCTGCATTCATTATCTTGTTATGACACGTACACTCAGCTCACGTCCCATCTTCAGGACTCCTATCTTTAGTTTACCCGACGCGCACCCATGCGAAGGCTCTGCGACGTTTTTCACCACACATGTGCGCCATCATCATAACATGTGCCTCGGCACCAAGTATATCCCCGCGACGTTCGCCGCCCACGCCCGTGCACCATTGTCATGATACGTGCCCTCGACACCAGGCGTTGTTCCGCGACGTTCATCGCTGCGCCCTTGCACCATTCTAATGATGCATGCCCCCGGTACCAAGTATTGCTTCGCGACGTTCGTCACCGCGCCCATGCGCCACTTTCAAGACATGTGCCCATGGCACCAAGTATTGACTCCACGACGTTCGTCGCCGTGCCTATGCGCCATTCTCATGACATGTGCTCTGGCACCAAGTACATCTCCTCGACGTTCGTCGCCGCGCTCATGCGCCACTTCCATGACATGTGCCCATGGCACCAAGTATTGTCTCCGCGACGTTCATCACTGCGCCCATGCGCCATTCTCATGACAAGTGCCCCGGCACCAAGTATATCTCTGCGACGTTTGTTTTCGCGCCCATATGCCACTTCCATAACATGTGCCCCGACACCAAGTATATCCCCGCGATGTTCGTCGCTACATCCTTACACCATTCTCATGATGCGTGCCCCCGGTACCAAGTATTGCTCCGCGACATTCGTCGCCGTGCCCATGCGCGACTTCCATGACATGTGCCTATGGTACCATGTATTGTCTACGCGATGTTGGTCACCGCGCCCATGCGCCATTCTCATGACATGTGCCCCGGCACCAAAGATTGTCTCCTCGACGTCTGTCGCCGCTCCCATGCGCCACTTTCGTAACATGTGCGCCGGCGCCGAGTATATCTCCGGGACGTTCATCACCCACGCCATTGCGCCATTCTCATGATGCATGCCCCAGGCACCAAGTATTGTTCCCGTGACATTCGTCGCCTATGCCTTTGCTCCATTCTCATGATGCGTACCCCTGGCACCAAGTATTGCTCCGCGTCATTCATCGTCGTGCCCATGCGCCACTTCCATGACATGTGCCCACTGCACCAGGTATTGTCTCAGCGATGTTCGTTGCCATGCCCGTGTGCCACTCTCATGATACATATCACAACACCAGGTATTGTCTCGCAATGGTAATCGTCGCGCCCAGGTGCCACAATCATGTTACATGCTTCCGGAGGGCTTCATTCATAGTGCTCTGGCACGAGGACCCCTCGTAGCGGGACGAACTCACATCCTTATAGTCATCGCCGCCACGGGATAGGCTCACAACCTTAAAACCATCGCCGTCACAATCATGGGGGGCTCCCCTCGCAGCGGGATGGACTAACAACCTTATAGTCATCGTCGCCATGGGATGGGCTCACAACCTTAAAGCCATTGCCGTCACAATCACGGGGGGATCCGGCACGAGGACCCCTGGCAGCGGGATGGACTCACAACCTTATAGTCATTGCCGCCACGGGATGGGCTCACAACCTTAAAGCCATCGCCGGCATAAGAAATAGGGGGATGGGCTCACAACCTTAAAGCCATCGCCGGCACAATCAACAGAGGGATAGGCTCACAACCTTAAAGCCATTACCGGCACAATCAACAGCGGGATGGACTCACAACCTTAAAGTCATCGCCGACACAATCAACAGTGGGATGGGCTCACAACCTTAAAGCCGTCGCCGGCACAATCAACAGCGGGATAGGCTCACAACCTTAAAGCCATTACCGGCACAATCAACAGCGGGATGGGCTCACAACCTTAAAGTCATCGCCGACACAATCAACAGTGGGATGGGCTCACAACCTTAAAGCCGTCGCCGGCACAATCAACAGTGGGATAGGCTCACAACCTTAAAGCCATTACCGGCACAATCAACAGCGGGATGGGCTCACAACCTTAAAGTCATCGCCGACACAATCAACAGTGGGATGGGCTTACAACCTTAAAGCCATTGCCAACACAATCAACAGCGGGATGGGCTCACAACCTTAAAGCCATTGCCGGCACAATCACAGCGGGATGGGCTCACAACCTTAAAGCCATCGCCGGCACAATCAACAGCGGGATGGGCTCACAACCTTAAAGCCATCGTCGGCTAAATCAACAGCGGGATGGACTCACAACCTTATAGTCATCGCCGCAACGGGATGGGCTCACAACCTTATAGTCATCGCCGCAACGGGATGGGCTCACAACCTTAAAGCCATCGCCGTCACAATCATAGGGGGCTTCGGCCCTCGCAGCGGGATAGGCGACTCCTTCGGGACATTATCTCCGTCAGGGTGTCTTCGTGACTGGCCTACGTGCTCCGGAATTGGTGGCTCACGTCGGCACCTCTATGGACTATGACCCCCTGGTCACTCCGAGACGGGAGCTAGTCTTTGGAGGGCATCGCGCCTAGTCTGCCTGGCAGTTGGGCGTCGGGTCTTCCCCTCCACTACCAGGCCTGTGGGACTCTACAAGGGCTTGGATTAGTGGCTAGATCAAGGGGGTTTTCGTGCCACACCAACGCTGTGGGAGCCAGTATTTCTAGATAGACAGAGCGACGCTGTGCGGGGCAGGCCAGGTGAATATGCGATTCGACAGTCTGTGGAGCACAGGTAGTTGTGGACCCCTCGGTGATGTGTCACTCCGGGGGAGCGCCACGTGTCGTGTGATGACATCATCATCTCAACTTCTATAAATAGAGTTCTTGATAATTCATTTGGAGGTGGACAGAATTCTCTCACTTTTACTTTCTCACTCTAGAATCCTGGAGAGAGAAACATACAGGACCCTTACTTTGGACCTAAGCATCGGACTGTGACTGTCGTCATGTATTCACTCTGTGCCATAGCCCTCGTAGCACTGCCAGTCTCAAGCTTTGTCTGGGAAGCCCTTGGTCTCTGCCCTTGTTCCACCCTTGCTGTGTCCTACATCAACATACTTGACATCTGACTCAGACTGCATTCCTTGTGGCACATCCACGTCGACTGCAAACCCACTTTCCTTGGCATCACTTAGTAACTTTAGCAGTCATCTAATGACTTTTGTAGTCACTTTTAGTGACTTTTGGATAGCCCTCTTAACAACAGTTATTACGTTACCGGTATGCATTTCGTACTTTGGATTTTGTGTTCCATTTGGGTCCTTTGGACCACTTAATGATCACTTTGTATATTTGTTTTCCCTTAATTGCGTAGTCATCAATTGTTATTACTTGTTCGTCAAAGTTATGAATTTGTTTTGGACTACGATTGCTTCCCATTTGTTTTCCCTCTTACTGAGCTATTTGAGCTCACTCCTATTCGTTTGTTTTGTCCCTTACCACAGGTGATAGACCTCATTAGAGGCGTGGCACGTCTGGGAGAAATTAGAGCATTTGATTTTTTGTTAGTATAATTGAGCAATGTAAATCTTTGAAAACTTTATCCGGATGTGAGTAACTTGGCTTTGAGACTTGAAATTTGTATTGAATATTAATATCGGTCATATTATTTTGTGTTAATGGATTTTTTATGAGGAAGATTTTTAGTTAAGTTTTAATGGAGATATTTTTGTCGCTAATGGATTAGATGCTCTGCTTTATACCTTGATACAACTGAATTTAGCATAATGTAATCAACTTTAGGATTTGAAATTTAGTAACGGCTTTCGAAGTTCAGGGCGTTACAACGTTACTTGGTGAGCACCGTTTGCCTCGTAGGAGCCACGTCCACCGCCAGTCCATTACCCCACCGCCAAGACATCCACCACCCCACAATAGCAATCGGTCAACCACCACTGAATAACCACCACCACCAGCCAAATTTCCCTCCACCATGCAAATTTACACTAGACATCCACCACCCCACAGCCCTATAGAGCCACTTTCACCTACGCCACAAGCTTCGTCGAAGCACCATCGTCACCACCTAAATCGAGCCAATCTCACCTTTCTGGAAAAAAGGGGGAAGGGGGAAGCAACTAGAGGGGAGGGGGGAACAAACCCTAGAAGCAAACATACTTTGACCTAGACTCGTCTATTTTTCATGGACCCATAACCACAGTGCTCCCACAACAGCGTTTTTCGATCTACAACCACCACAGAGACACCCTAACGAAGGGACCAGCCACACTCATCCTCTCTGACCCATTAACATCCACACCTGATTGCCTAGCAGCCAGCCAAGCCTGGACAACCATATCCAGTGACCCTCACCATCATTTGGCTCCGACACCTATCACCCATCGGCCATAGCTCCGTCACATACGGCGAAGGCCACTCGCCGCATCAACCACAAATCCCAAATCGAAACCCCTTTGAAGCCTAAGAGAAGGACTTTGCCAATGAATGTGTTATATTTTAAATGATGCTCGAATATAATTGTAGTGGGTAATAACAGTCACAATTGGGTATCCAGGTTAGGTAAGGTTAAAATGTGAAACTCATAACTGGTAATTCTCTAGAAAAAAATGCCATGCTTTCTGATCCTGTGTTATGAGACATTATAGGAAGTGTAAAAAATGCAATCTTTTGGGTGGTGGCTATTGTCTTAACCTTTAAGGTGCTTGACATGTTGTCACTGTAAAAAAATTTCAAAGTCATTGAGTTTTTTAGTTAAGTTCTACAACATAGTGCATGTTCACTTTTGCAGAGAAGTATGTCTAAATGAACAAATTTAAGCATGTTGAGGGAAAAAGAGGGGCTAATTCCAAAATTGTATCCTTAACTTTACCTCCAGTATAGTTTTAGTGCCCAACTTTGAAAGTGCAAAAGAAGTACCTAAGTTCGAAAAAATGACCCAAATCAGTACCTCGGCTAACGGACCACAGATGCTGTTAAAAAGTCCAAAGGGTAACACTGTCATTATGAAAAAAGGCTATTATTGTATAGCCCATGTGGAAGCTATCCACTCTCTCTCTCTCCATCCCCCCTAATTCAGCCCACACACAGATACACACATAACCGCAAAGCACCACCTCCAGAGACCCCATATCAAACACCCTCCATAACCCCATTTCCACCATTCGCCATTGCCACTGCCATTGGGCAATGACGGAATCAAATACCTCTTTCTGGCACAAGACACTTTAAGAAAGTATACTAAGGATGACAGAATCACCAAATCTTCTTTTTGAGACAGAAGAAGGATAAAACAACTTTGAGAACAATTGTAATGGGGGCCCATTTCCTTATCAAGGCATACAGTAAAAAATATCAAAGCAAAATCATTAAGAGCAAAACAACAAACACATAGGTAGCGCAATGCCTTCAGAAACAATCATTTAAAAAGAGGGGATCGTCTTCAAAATCGCAAATGTTGCTGGCGACGATGATTTGCTAGCCAATGGTGATGACGATCATTTTCTTCGGCCGTTTAATTTTTTTTGTCCGGAGGTCTTTTGCTCTTCATCTCCGACGATGTCTCACCGCCGGACTTATGCCCCTCTCTTTCCCCCTCCTCCCCCCATCTATCTGCACCTCTGTGTGTGTAGGGGTTATGTGCGTGCGTAACTGTTTGTGTGTGTGAATGAGAGAGAGAGAGAGAGACTACAGGAAAGTAAAAAGGACAGCCCACGTGGCTATGGGAATATACTTTATGTCCTTTCTTCGTAATGACAGTCCTACTCCTCTGACTTTTTAATGATATCCATCTTCCTTCAGCCGAGGTACTGATATGGGTTATTTCTTTAAAGTTAAGTACTTCTTTAGTGCACCTTCAAAGTTGGGTACTAAAGCTATACTGTAGGTAAAGTTGAGAGTACAGTTTTGGGATTTGCCCACAAAAAAAAAAGGAAAGGTTGTCGTATTGTTCCAGCTAATTTTGTTAGAACATGCATGCTTGATGATGTTTTTTCTTTTGACATATTGCATTCTAGACTAGGTTTGTTATTTATACATGCAAGTAAAGTCTCGTCATGCTCTATCTAGTTTAGAAAATTTTGAACTCTGCATTAAATATAAGTTTGCCAAAACACTTAAAAGGGTAGAAAGAAATTTACACTTTTTGGGATCAGTGCCTTCAGACTTACGTGAAATTGAACGCCAAGTGGTAAAAAAATCATCAAATTTACAGATGATTGGTCATGTTATGCATTTACATACCTCCTAAAGGCTATGGATAATTGTGAGGTTTATAAAGCCGAAGTAGAAAATTAATTAGATCAAATTATTAAAATCTTACGAATGGATATGGAAGGTGAATACCTTTCCTTTTATGATCTATCTAAAATTTGTAGAACGTTATTACCCTTATATTCCTTAACCAAGGGTGTGGCTCTGTGGAAAAATACGACTTTACAGAAATGGTTAACACATACTTGCTTAATTTTGAAATGGCCAAGGATTTGTGGAAGAAACCATGTATGCCTACCTGCTATATACATAATCGTATTCCCCAGAAAGTAACTAAGATCTTACTTTATTAACATTGAAAGAGAAAAGGCCTTCTATTGAACTTTAAGGGGTGGTAGAGTATTTGTAAGGCTAATTGATCTTAAAAGACCCAAATTAAGGGAAAAAAGCTATTGTGTGTGTGTGTGTGTGTGTGTTTCCTTTTGTTTTGGTGAGCCTAGAATAAATAAAAGAGCATGAACATAAAACTCCTATGATCCAGATTTTATTAATTTTTAATTAAAGAAAACTGTGCTAATTTGTCTTGGATAAAAATCCAGAATGTGTGAGTGTCCCGCATCGGTTATTCAGAATAAGTCACGACTTGGCCCTAAGTATATAAGTCGTCTTGTCCCACATTGGTTATTGAAAGAATTAAAAAGTATGACTTATCTCTAAGTATATATATAAGTCATCTTGAATGTGTTTTAGGGTCAAGAAAGATGAGTCATTCTTTGAGAGGGTTTGTTAAGTGAAACAAAGATATGTAATTTCCATTGACAAACATAGTGAAATCCCTACTACCACCATCGAGTAGGCTTTTGCCTAACTACGTAAATCTTGTGTCTTGTGTGCCTTTATTTTCTATTATTGTTTTCAATTCTTTTCTTTATTGCTTGGTGCAAAATCTAGTATATATATTCACGAGTGGTATCAGAGCTTAGGTTTATGTTAGATTGAAAGCACCTTGCGATGGCGCCAACTACTTCGACGAAGTATGAATTGGAGAACTTTGATGGATTGAACGATTTTAGCTTATGGAGGATGAAGATGTGTGTTGCTTTGATTCAGTAAAGGTTGTTGAACGCGTTAAAGGGGAATCAAGGGCTTCCTGAGATGATATTTGCTGAAGAAAAAGAAGACATGTGGAGAACGCCCATAGTGCCATGTTGCTGTGTTTAGCGGACAACGTGTTACAGGTTTGTCAGTAAACTACTGGAGCTGGATTGCGGCTGAAATTGGAGAGTTTGGACTTGATGAAATCTCTAATAAGTCACCTATATTTAAAGCAGCAGCTGTATACTTTTTGGATGAAAGAAGGTACATCGATTAATGATCATCTTGATGAATATAATAAGGTAATATTAAATATGCAAAATATTGATATCAAGATAGAAGATGAGGATAATGTTTTACTGTTGTTGTGTTCTTTACCTCCGTCATGTGAACATCTTGTTACTACCTTATTATATAGGAAGAACACTATCTCCATGAAGGAGGTTGAGGCTATGATAAATTTTTAGGAATTAAGGAAGAAGGTTACAGAAAATAGGGGAGAAGAACAGGGTGATGATCTAATGGCTCGAGGCCGAAGCAATGGTGTAGAAATAAAGGAAGATCGAGGTCTTAATCAAAGACTAGAAAATTGAAGTGCTATTATTATAACAAGGAAGGAGATTATTGAAAGGATTGTCATGACCATAAAGGGAAGAAAAAGGATAATTCCAAGACGGCTGATATTGCTGGAACAGTAGAAGATAATTTTGATGGTGCCGATGTTCTTGCAATTACTATCAGTTCCTTAGATGGATAGTGGATTCTTGATATGGGTTGCTTCTATCATATGCATCTTAATAGCGATTGGTTTGTCACTTATCGCTCATTTGATGGGTGTTAAGTTCTTATAGTGAATGATATTGCTTGTAAGGTGGTTGGGATATGTTCAATTCAAATTAGGATGCATGATGATATTGTGAGAATTTTGACTGATGTTAGGCACATTCCAGAGCTGAGAAAAAATCTGATTTCTTTGGGTGCACTTGATTCCAATGTTTGTAGCTATCGGGCTACAAGTGGAGTGATGAGGATAATGAAGGTTGCTTTTGTTGTGATGAAGGGGTTGAAAAAAATAGTCTATATTTGTTACAAGGTAGCATAGTTAGAGGAGCAGTAGCAACTTCTTTATCTTCTGATATTGATTCTAGCATTACCAAACTATGGCAACGGGAAGGTGTTAAGCACTTTCCATGCTCTTTCGATCTCTACTTCATTTTTATTGAATTATGGCCTTGAAACACGTAGCATACAAAATATGATAAAGCTAATCCTAAGTTTTATTTTTATATTTGTTGGCTTGAACTCAACATCAAGCGTTGAAGTGTCTACGTATCCGATCGGACTAATCTGAATAAGAATTGTCACAGTTTTGACTCTGATCCTATGGGATGTAGTCTACATTTCAAACATAGACTTGACAAAAAAAATGTAAAAGACTCTTTTTGTTGTTTTTGAATTTAAATGTGATCATGGAAGGGAAGACAATCTCTCTGATTTTGAAGTAGCTTGTTTTCACGACTTGGAAATGTTCTCCGTATGATCCACGATACAAAGAATACAAAGGACTTTTTAAAAGTGAGTTTGAATGGCTCAGATTCTCGAGAGAGCAAGAATATCACTTCACAAAGAAATGATATGTAAGCTCTAAAGAGAATAAGTTTCTGGACCCCTTGAAATGAAAGCCAAGGGCCCTATTTATAAAGCTCCGGGTTACAGAATCCGATAAGATTGGCAATGTCAATCTGCAAGGCTAGAGATAAGTTAAAATAAGTGATAAAATTGCAGATTGACAAAAGTCAACTGATCGGCAGTTAGTTAAAAACCCCAGTTCATCCCACAAACTAAAAATAATTTTTCCGAACTTTGTGGCATTATCCTACCCTATTTTCAGTAATTATCTCTGATATCGTAAATGGGACGTAATTCATTTACTAACCATAAAACAGTTTGATTTCATCCTTGAATCAAGAATAATTCACAAATCATTTTCCCAATTTATCTTGACCAACTAAACTGATTATTTTCAATAAATCTAGACATTGGACTGGACTTAACGCAATTAGACTGGACTGATGGACTGAACATGCAACTGGACTGGATTTTGAACTAAAAAACTAAATCACATTACTAAACCTAAACTCAATAATGCGCCCTAGTTAATAGTAAAGCCTATTAGTTATTTATTTAGAAACACCCACAGAAATGGGATGTCTACAGGTATGCTCGTTTTTGTTACATAAATGACAAATATCTCAAAGATATGAATCATGTATAACATTTGCCTAAACTGCATAACGACTTTGAAAAATGTGAATTATTTAGCATGACCAAAATCACAAGACACCAAAAAGTCAAAAGAAATTCTCAATTGTTAAAGCTAATTCATGCAGATATGAATTTGAAGGCATTTCAAAGTGTGATGGAAAAAGATACTTTATCGCTACTATTTATGATTTTTCTAAATACTGTTATGTCTGTTGCAAAAGTGATGCTTTTGAAATGCTTATTGTTTTATCAATGAAATGAAAAATCATTTTGATAAAGGATAAAAGATTGAGAAGTAATAGAGGTAGATTACGACTCATTAATCCTTATAACATTTATTTATTCTTTAGGGATAGTTCATCAACCTACCCCTTCTTATTTGTCTGTCTTAATGGTTTGAGTGAAAGAAAAAATTGGACCTTGATCAAGTTGACCAATACCATTCTTGCTAACTCTAGTGCACCTAACAATCCTTTTGGGTAAAGCTCTCTTGACTACAAGGTATGCCTTTAATGGATCGCCTAAAAAGAAGATCCTTCAAAGTCCTTATGAATTATAATGAAGCAAAAAAATGAAATTTATAACACCTTAGGGTTTGGGGGTTCTTAGTCTTTGTGAGGATATGTCTTTAAACTACGGACAAGAAGAATGATTGTAGTAGTACGTGAAACCTCTAGAAATGTAATGGTGCCTTGGACTCTTTGTCAAACGACTTGAAATTAATTACACAAGAAATGATCATGATTTGATTCTTCTAATAATAACTAATTTTGTTCCTTTCTCTCACTTAGATTACAACTTTCTTCTCTTGGAGTTAAAGCATCAAATTATGTTTCTATTGGTTATGCTGTCAATGATAAAGCCTATAGTTGTCTTTATCTTGAAGACAAAATTATGGTTGAATCTATGTATGCTATCTTTCAAGAAGTAAAGTTTCCTTTCACATCCAAAAATAGCCGGTGTGAAACCAAAGCTATATAATCATCCAAGATAATCACGAGACAAGCTCTTTGCAACCTTTTAACATAAAAGACCAAAAGCATAGGAGGAGCAAATGTGCAAGGGTACAAAAAGACTTCAGCCTTGACTACCTTGTGTATAATGTTGAGGAAAGTCCTATTATCCTAGCAGAAGCCTTATTCTCACCAGACTCTTACCTTTGGACAGAAGGCATAAATGAGGAAATAAAGTCTCTAAGGGCTAAAACATGAAATTTAGTTGACTTACATCTAGGCTATAAACTCATAGGTTGTAAATGAATTCTAAGGAAACAACTTAACAAGTTTAAAGTAAGGTTGGTTGCAAATGGTTTCAAACAACTAGAAGACATTGAATGTTTTGATACCTTCTTCCAGGTCACTAGAGTAACATCCATTAAGCTTTTATTGCTATTGCATAACTTAGAGATTCACTAAATAGAATGGAGAATTGGAAGAAGATATATATATATATATATATATATATATATATATATATATATATATATATATATATATATATATATATATATATATATATATATATATAGGACCGTGATCCATTGCTAGCGCTAGCAGCGCTAGCACCGTCCGCTATATAATGTAGCGGACGGCCAATTTTCGTCCGCTACATTATGTAGCGGACGGCCAAACAGCGCTAGCAACAGTGCTAGCGCTAGCAATGGATCACGATCCATATATATATATATATATATATATATATATATATGGACTAACTAGAAGGTTATGTGCAACAAAGGCATCAGAGCAAGATGTGTAAGTTGAACAAATACCTATATGGGTTGAAACAGACTCCCCAGCAATGGCATGATAAACTTGATCCATGTGTTCTAGCTAATTTAAAGCTAATAATTGAATTTACCAAATCTTTGTTGAAAAAGAGGTTAAAATGAAGACTTGGGTGAAGCAGATGTTATTCTAGGTATGAAAGTTACTAAAACTCGTGATGAGATATTTCCAGACCAAGCTCATTATGTGAAAATTTTTTGAGGAATACAAATATTGTGATTGGAAAACTGCATGCACTTCTTTTGATCCTCAAGTTTGTTTGTATCCTATTGAGCTTAATGCTGATGTTGTGAATCAAAAAGAATATACAAGTATAATTGGTTGTCTTTGATATGCTATTCGATAGGCTACTGATTGCATATAAGGTCTGATATTGCATATGCTATTTTTTCTTAGTAGAATTACAAGTAAACCTAATTTTGAATATCTAGGATGTATTGTAGCATATAAGGCCTAAAGGTTTTAGGGGGTGCAGAAATAGAATCCTCAATCCAGAGATTCCATGTCAACAATAGGTTGTGTGTTCACGTTAGGTGGTGGAGATCCAAGAAGCAAAAGATTATTTCCAAATCCACCATTGAGGCCGAACTTATTGCCTTAGTTTCGACAAGTGAAGAAGCAGGTTGGCTATGTTATTTATTTTTCGAGATGCCTATGTGGGAAAAGATAGTGCCACTTGTCTTGATCCACTGGAACTACACCGCAGCAATTTTCAGAGTGCAAAGCAAACACTATAATGGAAAATCTAGATCGTGAGAAGAAAATACAGTACAGTAGGATCTTACCCTAGCAAAAAAAATGATGAATATTGATTACTTGAGATCAAGTGATAATCTCAGTGATCGACTGACAAAAGCTCTAGCTAGAAAAAAGATCTATTATACATCCAGGGTGATGGGACTTAAGCCCAAAATTGTACAAGTCACCTATATAAATACTGCTTCCTTAGGACTGGAGATCCCAAGAACTAGGTAAGGAGATCAACAAATGGTAGAGAAACTTATTTTATACATGTACTATTCTTCTCTTATGGTATAATGTCCTTCCCTATGGTGTAAGTGCACGTTTCTCGTAACGATATTAGAGGCTAAGATTCTTTGTAATCTCTTAATGAGTTTATAGCCCGTACGCATGGGATGTACTAGTTACGAGAACATCTTGATAGACTCACCTATATGAGTGTGAAAGTGGGGCCGCTTCTTATGAGAATCGGGTTAATTCTCTAGAGCACTAATGAAAGTTGGGATAAAACACATGACCATAACGTGCTGGTTTATGAAGCTTAGTATAAAATACCTTGAGTCTCACGTGTTTGATATTCTTCCACCCATCCTCAAGTGGCCATCCTTTGAAGGCTGAGTCCACTTTGACTCTAATATGGGTAGACTGAAACACTAAGTGAATATTTCAAGGTAAAGTCACTTTTACAATGCATGAGATTCTCGCCTTTGTCCACTCTCAAATTTGTTTAATTTTTTGTTGAGGCAATTTGAATAAAATATCCCCTTTTAATACAAGATTGATTTCGGAAAACATTAAAGTTTTGAAAAGGACCCTGAGATACTTTAATTTCACATTGCATGTAAGTAAAAAAGATGAGATTTTTCACGTACTTCAGCTTTTTAAAGCACTTGCTCACATTGGCGCTACAAATGAACTTTAAGGAGTATATAGGAGAATACTCATTGACATCTTGCAACATGTGCTTGAGTCTTAAACTCACAAGCGCAAGGGAGAAGGACAAGTGAGAGAGATACAAGTTTATGAGATATTGTAAAATATAGCTCTTGGGCTACCCATGTTGATGCCGACTTTTAATCTCACTGATTCAAGTTTTTATTACCAATCCTCACATGTTTTATCACAGCATTTTATTTTAAAATGAATTTTAGAATTAATCCTTTATATCAGATTTTTAACAATTATTTTTCATTAAACCTTAGGCATCTAACTCGCCTATAAAAGGAGCCTTTTCTTGTACTTTTTCCTCACAACAATTTATCTTTCTTTGCCTTTTCTTCTGATTCTCTGTACACTTAGACTTCTCTTCATTCGTTATATAGAAACATTGGTAAAACAACATTTAAAGCTGGGTTGTTATATCCCAAAGACGGCATGTCAGAGAACCTTGTTGCATCCGTGGTAATCTGTAAGGGCGCGAATGGTCTAGTCTGCACCTCTGCCAACTAATTTTTACTTAAATTTTGAGCATTTTCTTGTATATTTTTGTACGTTCCAAGAATTTGAACTAAAACGTCATTTCCAAGCGAAGTGGAGCGTAGCTCGTTCTGACTAGCCAAAAGACGCAAACAAAGTAGTTATATCGCTGTTCTGACTGGCCAAAAATAAAGCGACCCTACGAGGCTGCCATAGAAAATAAAACGTAAACCTCGATATGTTCACTACGAGTAATGGTCTCACGATGAGGATTTCCTTCTCTTAAGAAGAGTCCAGCCTCTCCAAAACCTGCCTGCAATCTTCTCTTTTGCACCATTGCAATATCCTCCCTTGCATAAAAATCATTATCCTCTGCCGCATCGCTCTCATCGAGCCTTCCCATTTTGTTTACCTCAGAACTCAACAGAGCTAGTTGATCCTCCAATGTTCTGACGCGCCTCTTAAGTTGGATCCTCTCCACATCCGTTTTCGCCCGTTCTCCAGCCATCCATCTCAGTTCTTGATTCAAGGCCTCTAATTAGCACGCATCGTGGTTGTAGCTAGCTCCACCTCCGCAAACCGTGCCATAGGACAAACACCTGTACCACCAAAGTTTGGACTAACCTGGCAAGCCATCTGTTAACATGCTAGAAGGATTAGGAAAGCACAAAGATTTGTTGCAATTATAACGAGTAAGGCTTTGGTCACGCCCGTGAACTTCTCATTGCTCAATTGGCGGAAGGTGTTGGCCGTGAAACCTCTGAGCCTTTGTATCGATGCTTCCTGTTTCTCAGAAGGTTTTTGTCCCCCTTGGACATGTTTGGCTGAAACTGCTGGTGGAAACTCGCCCTTTGCTTGTTCCATGCACAAGGTTTGGTCAGCACCAAGTCTTCTCCTTTTGGTGCTTTCGGAACCAGAAGCAAATGTCCTATCCATATCACTCAAAAGCTGGGATTACAGTGGCACAATATGTGTCAGCACGGAACAACCAAGGAAGCAGTAAAGGCATTATCCTGTAATACAGAACAAAGAGAATGGATGCGCTTACCAGATTAGAGCAAAAACTTAAATATCTACAGAGAATACTGTGACCTTGTGGTGTTGAGGCATTGACTTTCTTTTATCTTATCAAAGCATTCAATCGTTAAAACCACAGGTCATATAGCAGAAATTAGGGCCAGGGGATTGGCTACTGGAATACAAGTACAATGGAAGAAAGCCGTGTAACTTCCTAATCATGTTGCCGTTGATCCCCCTGAAAGACTCGATACATTGCAGAAAAGCATTTTAAGGTTACAACCACTTAAAAGCATTCGGTTCTCCTGATCGAGATGCCATTACAACTGACCGAAATCAGTAGTGCAATAGAAGAAAGAACATGTCCCTTGCAAAACCAGACCAAAATCAATGTGTAAGGTGAACTCGCTTCAATGTACTGTGCCTGTGGCATTCTTCTGCTTTGGTGTATTGGATAAATGACCAAACAAAAGGTCCCTTTGATATTTTTTTAGTTCCCTCAAACTAAATTCAGTGCTGAAAAATAACAGGAACATCTTATGCTCGCTAAGTTATTCGATCAAACCAGAGGAAGTCTCCCCTCATTTTTCATAAATAATTTGTAGAATTATATTTGGCAAGAATCACTAAAGCAAAATCTTTCAAGGTGTTGGCCATGGCCAGAGCACCCTATGCGTATGAACAGGATTACCAGAATATAGTCAAAACAATAACCGAGGCAACATCAAAGGCAAAGTACACGTCTTGGTTAATACCCTTCAAAACAAACTAGTTTGTTCAGTCATTGCATTATACAAGCTAATGTTAGCCAAGGTTAGGTTTTCCAAAGTTCAAGTTTCACCAAAAGTGCTAGGGATGCTACAACTAGAAAGGTCTTACACCAAATAGTCATCACCATCACCAACAATAAAACAGCATGCCACCATCATGCACCCGATATCAACAACCACCTTATTACATTTCTTCAATAAGTCATGTTTAAAACGAGTATAATGGCAGCAACAAGCTGCAGTATGCCAGAAGCCCAGAACGATGAAATAAAGATACAAACAGACTCACGATTTCAAGGTCATGGACTAAAGCATTTCTCTGAAGGGCCTTGAGTTTCCTTGGGATACTTGGAGGGGCCCAACCCCGAGTTTGAAAATACGGATGGGGCTGTGAGATGTTCAAATGTCAAAGTTCCTCCCAAAACAGAAGAGCCAAATGCAACCATCATATATGTCACATCATATGCGACATTATAACACCTCTGCCCTTAGAACCATCACACACTATACCACCTTCCTCTACGTAGGGATTATCATAAGCTTCGCTCCACCATAAATCTCTTGAAAAGCTAAAGCTTCCTCAGTGTAAGCATACACCCCGTATGCTGTGAACTCTCTCTTGATCCAACTTGTAAATTTTAGACACATGTATAGCTGTTATTAGAAACAGAAAAAGCGTTCCGCTATATACCAAGAATTCCATATCTGTTGCGTTTATTCTCTTTCTTCATCCACCACACACAATTGAGAATTTTCAAATACCATCACCTTTGTAAAACTATACTATTGTGCCACCATCCTTAGCAGTATTGCACTTGCAATAATTCCCTCAACCACTGCCATTGATATTGCCACTACCACAGAAGCAAAATCATAAAACATGCACATACCATAGACCACCACACCTGTATGCTTTGATAAGATCATCCTTGATGGCAGAGGGGAGACATCACTTTACAAACTTAACGCAGCAAGCTTCTGGAAAATTTTGTCTCTGGACTTTGTCGATGATATTCATCATCCTTATGCAGAACAACCCACTATATATGCAATATAATAGGAGCACCGAAATAATGGCGACTAACCTACAAACTTGCTATGTCATATCAACGAAGCTACAAACTAACACTGATCAACAACTAACAAGCCTCTCGGTAAACCAAAGCTAACTTATAAATAGCTTCAGACCTACTGCGAAAAACCCAGCAAGGAAACATCAAACGTAACCAATAAGGATCTCAACTTGAAGCATAAAATCTGGTCCCTCTGCTTACACCACCAACGAAGTTATTACAAGTACCTCCTTCAGCACCTTGTAGTTATGAATCGTAGTGCTGCTTCGAACTTTCCATAAATATCAGATCAAGAAAAAGAATGGTTGCACCACTTGAGCTCTATTCCTAGATAATCACAATGTGCCAATACTTCGGCTAGTGCAGCAAGTTGCCGCCATGAACTCTACGAATCCTACCACTCTCCCTTCACTTTTTCCTCCCCCTCCCCCTAAAATATTAGGAATTGGTGAAACCATAAATCTAAGGTTAAAATGTGTGTGATGAATGCAGCAACCTAATGATTCCCTTTCTATGTAGTACAGAAACTTGGCACTGGCCGCTTAAGACCTATTTCTTGTAAAAACCTGGCATAAGGCTATTTTTCTAAGCATCACAACATTTTGTAGGCGCTTATGGACAAGCGCCAGAACTTAATGTTGTGAGGTGTCAAACTCCGATCCATGAAACACATTAATATGCAATGTCCCTTTAAGATTGTTGCCAGTGAGAACTACAATAGCATAAATGAGGATAATTTGTACCGCCGGCCCTTTAAACCGTAAGCTAACAAGCTGCTGTTTCTAATCTGAAATGCTGCTTTATCTGATTCAATTTTGTCCATTCGCCTGGTTTTCAACGGCACATGCATGTATGCTGCCTGTTTACGATAGAACCGTGATAACGTAGAGATTAGATAACCGTGATGCCTGCATAACTCAGTTCACTAACCTGAGGACTTTTAGACTTTTACCGCTTCCTTAGGACGAATTTCAAGAATAAATGCGCATTAATGTTGGTCAAATAATAATGAAAAATCTAGAGTTAACATCATAATGTATGAAAAGGGGACTCATATTTTGGAACAAGCACAGTACTTTTTCTGCCCCACCGAACCGCCAAAACAGAAGAGAAACAAAAACAAGCAAACGAACAGACACACACACACACACACACAGAGAGACACAAAAGAAAGAATAAGAGAAAAAAGGACTTCATGATATCGTGTCATCATATACAGAGAGCAGCTATTAAAGAGAAGAGATTGCACCAGAAAACATAGGAAGCACGTCAAGAAAGGCCTTTTGGCACCGCACTTTGTGCTGATCATTTTATGGTTTTGCATTCATTCATCCCACGAGATCAATAGAATATTGTGGACAATACCTAAAGAGACTTGGATCACATCTAAGAACACGCTACAGAACAAGCACTGGATGCTAAACAGTAAAATTAGAAGAAGACTTACGGAGAAGGGTTTACGGAGCACTACTCTTCGCTACCGTAGACGGGCGAAACAAGTCGCTAGCATGCTGCTCTATATGTATGCAGCGGATTTTTGTTCAGCTCTTGCGTGCGCTTCGTTGACTCTAAATCTATGCACGTATTGACCCGTTTGACCTTCCAAGACTTTAACCGGTACCAAAATAACGTAAGGGTGCAAATTGGGTTGGGCACGTGGACACTTGTGCCGGCCTGTAAAAATATGGACATGAACTTACTTTTATAATAGTCATGGTGGACGTGGGCTCAAACTTTTGGGCCCGTAAAAAATATGAGCTAGACATGGGTAAATGTTTCTACAAATCCGTCCAGCCTATAAGAAAACCAATATGTATATATATATATATATATATATATATATATATATATATATATATATTGTTTTCTTTAATTATTAAAAATCGTTGATCACATAAGTTTATGCAATCTCGATCGTCAAACTCTTAATCTAATAGAATACAATTTTTTTTTTGTACTTTCTGAACTCTAAGTCCCTCCACTTCAACAAAGGCAAAGCCTCAAAGCCAAATATATGCTCATGTTCTTGTCTTATTTTTCTCAAACAGGTTGAGCAACCGTTCCCACTTTTCGCTCATGTTTAGAGATTTTTTAAGACTTTACTTTCCCTACTTTATCTCTTATCATAGAATTAGAGACTCTTGTCTTTTTCTCTCTCATTTTGTTCCAAAATTTGTTTCTATGCTTATTTAAGTTCATTTTAAGGCTTTAATGTATTTTTATTATTATCATGAATAAATTGTAGTATTAGATGGTCAATGATATGTTTCGAAATCGTTTAAAAAAAAGTAATTCGTAACTATGAACAACCCGTGGACAGCCCGCATCCAGCCCTTTCAACCAAAATTTTGATGAGCTTGGTGTGGACATATATTTTTTGGCCCGTAGACCAGTTGGGCTGGACATAGGCACTACCGGGCTTGTAATAACCCAAACCTATGACTATGATAAATCCTATCTGATTAGTTATAGGGTCTTTAGCAACAATTTTTTTTAAGGAACGGTGTGTTTAACCTTAACGGCAATTTTTCTTATGATTATAACTTAGAATGATGAAGCTGATTGTATGGTATATTCTAGCAATATATTTATTTTTAGCAGCAGATTATATGAGTGGTGTTCTTTGGAGTATTTAGCAATGAGGTGCGTGACTAATATTATTAGTAATCATTGATAATAACCATTATTTACATATGAAATTAGGTGCAATAGAGAAAACTAAAGTGAAATTGAAAGGGATAACTTTGAAAATTAGGGCAGAAGGAGAGCAGGCCGCCGACCCTAGATCGGGCAGCGCCGCTGCAATATCTGGAATTCTCATCGCCCCGACCAGACCAGCGATGCCAGTGAAGGGAACGATGATCGCCGGCAGGGAAGTAATGAAAGCCAAAAAGAAAACGGGCAGTAAATGGCATCCTTCAGCTGCCAATCAGCACCACCAATGACGATCGGCGAGCACCGACGACGACTAGGGTTGGTGACAAAGAGATGGTGTTTGTGTGTGTGTTGTGCATTATAGTATGCATGTGTGCAGAAGTGTGTATGTGTGTGGTGTTCTTTTTTAGGCTACCACCGGCGGCAATCATGGCGAGGGGAGGCTGACGAGACCGACCGGCCGGTGAGTGTGGCGCCGGAGAAGCCAAAAGGTGACCGTTAGCGTAACTACTATTGAGGCAGAGCTCCGGTCAATGCTCGCCGCTGCAGACGCGAAGAGGCTGCAATGGCATACGGCCTCTATTGGCCTTTCAAATGTATCTTCATCGCAACACCAGCCGCGACCTTCTTTTCTGTCTGCCATTGATACTCACAGTCATAGTACAACACATTGGGGGGCTAAATTTTCTGAAATGGGTTATGGTGGTGTGTTGTGTTGCGTGTGCAACCGTGTGTAGTGGGAGCTGCTGTGTTGCGTTAGGTGTGCAACCGTGTATAGTGGGTATTTTTCTTTTTGTGTGTAAAGAACTTAGCAAAAGGAAGAGCAAGCAGTGGAAATGGAAAGGCTGGGATTTGGGAAAAAGGAGGATTGTATGTGTTAAGAAGAGGAAGAGGAGGAGAACAAAGAAAATAAAGAGGAAAATGAAGAACAAGTGGATGAGTGCCTGTGAGAGACCCGTGAGTTGCATGGAGCTACTTCCAGTGACAAGTAAGGTTTTCTTTTGCTCTGTTGGGTTTAGTTTCACTTCCTTTATTTTAGATTATTGTTGTATGTTGAAGATATGAGAAAACTTTGCCCTTGGGTTTATTGTGTTTAGTGAAAAAGAATGTCTATCAGTAATGAATTTATTGAACCAAGTTAGGTTGCATGTAAGTGGAAAAAGGTAAGAAATTTGTGAAAATGTTGAATGAGTTAGTGTAGTAGGAGTATTTTGCAATTGTTTTTAATTTTTTTTTTGGCGTGATTGGTGTCACACTTATTGAATTATAACAATGTGTTGTGAGCGTGAGAGGGTTGAAGTGAAAGAGGAAATGGGTGCTGGTGTGTGCAGTGTAGTGAGGTGAGTGTATGTATATGTATATAAGAGTGTGTGTGTGTCAAAGGATAAAGAGAAAAGAGAAGAAGCCCGGCAGTGAATTTGCTGTGACTGTTAGATGCTTGTGAAGATGAAGCCTTGCAAGTGTTTAGTGTAATGTATGAGGTGTGTATATGAGTGGATGTAAATTGACTGCATGTGTGTGGGTTTGTGTGTTGAGTAGCCGTAATGGGTAATGGGGAAGGAGGAATTTGCATGACAGCCGTGAGTGGGTCTGCTGTGTATTGAGAGTGGGCAGAGAGTAAGGAAGAAGAAAAAGAAGAAGAAGAAGAAGCGAGTGAAATGGGTTTGGGCATTAAGGTGGTACACTATGCTTGCAAAGTTGTACCACGTGGCTGCTGGGTACTGTACCATTGTCCAAAAATGTTGAAACTTTACGGGAAGGTTCTTAGGACAATATTAGAATTACTGTAAAATTTTCATATTTTTCTGATATCGTTTGGTATTTTTAATATATTTGTAGGTGCAGTTGTCCTAAAATTTGTTTTGATTCTTTAGAATTAATATTTAATTTTGGAAAAATAATAGAAATGTTTTTTATAGAAAAAAAAGAAAAACAACTCAGTTAAAGTTTCATGAATGTCCGAGTTGATTTAGTACCTTAACATGTATCGCATTTGATTTAACAAAACAAATGATTTTAAAATGATTTCGGCTATTTTAAAATCTTAATTTCTATTTCAGTATTTTTCTTATATGCTTTGAAGCTGTCATGAAAATTATGGGGCTTTGATTTGAGCTAGAAGCATTAATTGTTATTTTTGGCCTTTTCTGGTATTTAAGAAAATTGTTTTTGTTTTTCAAAAATATTAAAAAATCCAAAAAATTTATATTGTAACTTGTTATGCTGTTTTGAGGCATAAAAGTATTTTATATGTAATTATTATGAATTTTGGAGTGTCTTATGCGTTATAGAGTGTGCATGGTTATCGGTTAGGTTTAACTATTTGAGGGATCCGATTCGTTTTCGTTTGCGTTAAGAGTGTCAGAGTGAGCAACGATTGAAAATTAGCATTAGATTAATTGTTTGGGAGGTTAGGTTGTATTCTAATAATTAATCTGTCAATTTAGGTTAATTCGAGGTTTGTACGAGGTTGAATAGTAGCGAGCGCATTTCTTGAATTGGATTGAGGTAAGGGGTTTTCATCTGAACCTAACTTCTCTATTTGATTCATATGTTATTTTAATTTGTTATCGTTATTTCTTCGGACTCAATTATAATTGTGATGAAATTGTATCGATTGTCATTAATAACCTTTGTTTGAGCTTGACACGTTCATTGAAAATCTCATTCGATGCTCAGTACTTATTTCTCTTTGAGTGTCGATTTATTCATTGTAATATCGCTTATTGCATTCTGCATATTGGCATGAGATACTGTACTGAGGAGTTATAAGGATGGTCTGTATCGGGGGTGATATCAGGATGATCTGTTATTGTCGGGAAATGCTAGTACCTTGGGGTCTAGCTAGTGTTCATATGCATATGTAACCATATTGTTATTGAGCACTGCCTGTGTGGCTTTGCTAAGTGTTACCCTGAACTGTCGGTGTGGCTTTGCAATATACTCATGTCCAATATCATCTTTATTGTTTCAGTGAAATCGAAAGTGTATTCATTGAATCTTTAATTGAGAAATTTGAGAACATTGTTTCTATATTGTCATTGATATAATTTTCTGACCAATTCATTTGAAATCCCTACTGAATGTTGAGCGACCTTACTGAGCTCTCGAAAGCTCACTCCTTTTTTCTATTCCCTTATGCAGGAAATAACTGTCAGTAAGATTTCGGGAGGGACGAGCTTGAATTTCAAAGTAGTTTATGTATTTACATTGTTATTTATTTGAGCCTTGTTAGAGAGCCGTTATGTAATGTAATAATTTAAGTACTTTACTATTGTTTTGGGAGGGTTTGTTAAGATAGTTGATGGACTGTAGTGCTCTGACATGGATGTTTTTGGGTTATCATTACTGGAAATGAATAAATTGGACAGTTGAGGATCTGATGGAATGATCGGATAATGCTCCGAAAATTTTGGGGTGTTACAGGGCTGGTTATGGTCTAATCCTTAGGCCGTCCAGCCCACCCAAGTTGCACCCCTAAAATAACGTCAGTGTCCTCGCTCTCTCAGAACAGTTTTACTTTGTCAAATATCTTCCCTCGGTTGTAGCACTGTCGTGTTGTGTGGCAACGAGCATTTCTTACCGCATTCCTTAACAAAATAAACTTGTTGTTACGGGTGATACAACAACATGGGTGTTGTTTGTCCCTGAAGCGTTTTCAAGGTCAAGCAAAAATCACAAATAATATTTTTAGGATGAAGATCCTCTGCTATTCAATAAAGATGTTATATAGTATTTAGCATCAAAAGATTGTCACAGAAAATGTTTTATCATCATAATTGAATTTATAATGACAATTTTTTGTCGTTAAAAAATATTTAGCCTCATTTTCTGGTGCAACACATCTGCTGTACAATAGAAGATCCTAATCCTTAATTTTTGTGCAATGATTGAATTTGAGTTACCTATTGTGAAAAGCATCTGGACTTGCTTCAACCGCACCACTGCTGTAACAACAGAGGATTACCAAAGTCCCTTTCTCTGCCATAATGATCCAGACGACAGCCTTCTATTGTGGCCAACCAAGTGCACACTTGTTATAGATGGAGCAGTCACAACATAGGTTTTAGAGTTTGATCCTTGAACAAAATTACAATGGAGGATGCAACCCAACTTGCCCTAACATGTCGCTGGAAATCGAGACTACAAATCTATATTATGTATGATGGGAACACTAATTTTTAGTGTAACACTTCTTTTGATGTTATATAACTTACTACTTAAAATGATGATATTTGACAATTCTATAGTTTTTTTAAAAAAATGACATAAAATAAAAGGTTAAATAAATAACTACTGATAAGGATATGCTTGGGTTTTGCAAATTAAAATTCGTTTCACCGAATGGGATAATAAATGCTTATACATGATATTTGATTTTATTATTATTATTAATATTATTAACTTTATTTTTACACGCGCATCACGTGTGACACGTTGACTTGTGTTACGCTAAAAGCAACAATGATAGACATGGAGGCAAGCATAAGACTGAACCAGCAAAAACCGAAGGAAGAAAATTGGTTAATTCTTTCCTTGAGGTAAGTTAAATATACAAGTACCTTCCGTGCCCTTTTCCAAATGCTACTTCCTCTTCCTAGTTTCTAATCCAATTCCCGGATATTACCCGCACTATATTTGTCTTTCTCTGCACCACCAAAACCGAAGAGACTGTTCTCTTTCAACCTACCCACCACCATTAAGACCACCCAATGTGGCTAAAGAAAGAATGCAATTCAAGATAAATTGACCCATCCTCTTGCCCCCTCCCCAAATCAAGAATACAAACATTAGAAGACAATAAAAATCAGATTCCTTAATCGAACCCAGTAATAAGAAAAGGGGTAAATGCACACCAACCCCCTCTACTTTAAGCGTTATGCAATGTGGCGCCCCCTACTTTAAAAATTACTACTAAACCTACCTCTATTTTTGAAAAGTTAGCACATTAGACGGTTTCCTTCCAACTTAACTGTATTTTTGAGCGGGAAAAGTTTGAAGTTCAAAATTATATTTTAAAGACCAATATACCCTTTTAACCTCACATAGTTAAAAATTAGAAATTCATTTACCTAAATGCCCTTTCAAGTGGCATAAAGCTACATTTTTAAAGGTAATATGGTCATCTTACCATAAAAACCTAACCCTAATATCTTTTTTCTTTCCCCTTCCTCTCTCTTCTCTCTGCCCCTACCCTAAAATGCTACCGCCATTGCTACTACCGGGGATCTCCGGTACCATTGCGCCACCACGAAATCACCACCATTACCTCCTTGTCATCACCAACCCAGTTCATCAAGGCCATTTTTTTTTATCACCAACAGCTTACTTAAGGAGCACCACCAGGGCCACCAACCATCGCCTGTGGTGGGGGAGAAGGAACCACGGGCGAACCTAAACGGCAATGGCGAGTTCATGCCATCCCCCACCCCTTCCCTCGCCGAACCCACCTCCCCTTCCTCTCTCTCCTCTCTCCCCCTCACCTAAACTGCTGCCACTATCTGCCGTCGCAACAAGCGATCTCCACCACCATCAAGCCACCATTAATCTCTGCCGCCATGAACCTAAAGAATTCGTCGCCACATCTACCAATTTCCTTAATTTCCACCACCACCCACTTCGCCAGAGCTCACCTTCGCCGAAGTGGGTGGTGGTGGAAATCAGGGTTTGTGGCAGTGGGCTGATTGGCGATTGTTTTGTTATGGGGCCTTTTGGTGATTTGCTGTGGCGAGCTTCTTGGAGATGGCTGTTCATCGTGGGTTAATTGTGTGGTGCTGCAATGGTGGGTGAGGGCTGATGGTGGAGGTGGTGAATGGAGATTGATAGTAATTGCATTTTGGACCCTGTGCTTCTAATGTTTAGTGAAGTAAATAAAACAAAACCAGTGGGTAGTGATGTCTTTTGAACAACTCTATAACAGATTTGGTTAATGTGCACATTTTTGAATAGTGGAGGTAGGTTTAGTAGTTATTTTTAAAGTACGGGGCACCATATTGCACAACGCTTAAAGTAAAGGGGGTCAATGTGCATTTACCCTAAAAGAAAATAAATGGTTGAACGCCATCATTTCTGCAATTCCAGAGGCATGAACATGTAACAACCAAGTATCAGTAGTTGAATTTGTGTTTACAAGAATCCATGGGCATAGATCCGATTATGAGGCCCTGAGAGATACTTATCATTGAAAAGGTTTTCATTTATTCTCTTTGGGGTTGATTGTTTTGTAGTGTATCAGAGGAGATACTTCGACAATAAAGTGGGGCCGGTAAAAGGTGGTCGGAATGTATGGAAGTTTTGGCTGAGATTTTAATTGCATATGGAAGTTTTGGTGTTACTATCTACTTATATAGAATGGTGACAAGTGATATTTTAATAAATTTTTAAAAAAGTAATATAAAATACAGATCTTAAATAGTAAATAACTACATATAAGGACATATTTAGTTTTCATAACTTAAACTTTACTAAAAAAAATATAGTTGATATATATTATAAAGCCCAAACTTGATATTACAAAAATGTAATATTGCTAACTTTATCTTTCTACAGATTTGGTTTTAACAATTTCAAATTTATTAAAAAAACTATAGTTAAAATTGAATCTAAGTTTCAATTAATGATAATATTTGCTAACTTGTTTGCCACACGCATGACTAACTTATTTTTATGCAATTTAAAATTCATTTTGCCTAATGTGACAATAAACACTTATACATGATGCTTGATTTTGTTTAACAAAATTGTTATTATCAACTTTCTTTTTGCACACGGTGTATATAAAAGTCAAAACTGAAAGAAAGAGGTCATGTTATGTGGACACTTTATTAACTTACCATTTGTACTTTCCTATACTAATTTTTTTTAAGTATTTTGAATTTATTCTCATTTGTAATAATGATTTGGATTCTTTTTTTCTCGCTCTCTCTTTTATTCAATTTGATTTGATTTTTTTTATCATTTGAAATTCAACAAATTAAGCAAACTTTATATTCTCTCTCTTTTATGTCAACATGTCCCATTTAAAAATTTTATTTATAGTTTGGCAATTTCATTAATTCTTAAGATTTTGTTAAAACTAATTCTCTATGTATTTCCTTTAATCATAAATATTTTCTATTGAAGCCCAATATCTTTTGTCAATTTTTTTCTCTAGCTAAGATATTCTCCTTCCTTTTATTTCATTACAAGTTTATATATAGTTTACACTCTCATATTTTTTCATTTATTTGTTACGTATCTTTACTCTTTTCTTAATGGCTTTGAACGATACAAACCTCAATACAGGGGTTATTATAGTTAGAATTATCACTATTATTGTTATTAGTTGGGATAAACTATTTCTTTCATTTCATATACTATTTTTCATCTTTATTTGCTCCTAAAAGCTTGCAATCATTACTCAAGTTTATTTCTAGCGTAAAAAATTGGTAGAAAATTCATATAAAAAGATGGAAATAAATTTTAATTACTTTGTCACTACAATTTTATATTGTTATTAGAAATCTAAGTACGAAATCTCTCAATTAGTACTTTGACAGTTATTGCTCCCGTGTGCAATGTACGGGATCAAAGCTAGTGAATATAGAGAGAGATACATCAGAGAGAGAGATTAGTTTCTCGTTTCATATTATAATGTCATACATTTGATCATCTCTTCTCCATCTTTAGGGTGGTTACAATTCGAATTCAAAAGCTAAGATAGGCACGAGGGCAGACAAATTAATGTTAGCGCCTTCAATTGTTTACATAAAAGTACCAGAATCCAATCTAAACATTGAGCACCAAAAGTTGCCTTCTTGAACCTATTCTTCATATTGCCCATAGTCTGTACAGGCACAACTATTGCTATTACGGATGCGCTGGCAGCTCTACCTTGATTTTGTTGGATATTGTCTCTCAATTCTCACATGCGTTGATAGCCAATAATCTTGACTAAAGATTTTAATAAGGAGGTTTCACATGATGGGAAGCTAATCTTATGAATTGAGGGAAGTGTAGACAAATTCTAACCTATCAGTTTAGGTGATAAACAAATTTCTTCCTACCTCACTATGCCTTTAACGGTTTTTTGGTTCACATGGTAGAATGGTTGATTCGGATGAAATCTCCACCTACCTCCTCTCCTATAAAAGGAAAAGTTTGCCAAAGGTTTACGACACACACCAAACAACCAATATTAAGAAGTATTTAGCCATTGAGAGCTAAATATAGTGATACACTATGAGTTAGCCACTGAGAGCTAAAAAGAGTGTTAGGCATTTAGAGCTGATGATTATAATTCAAATTCTAGAGTGTTAAGTGTTTTTGTAATAGCACTAATTAATGAGAAAAACCACAAAGATTTTTATTAACTGATATAAAAATAGTGACGTCAGTTTTTAGTGTATATGAAATTGGGTCTAAGTGACTGAGTGAAAGTTCTCTTGTAACTTCTTCACTTTATAGTACAATATTCTTGTTGTCTTCCTGTGGACGTAGGTAAGAGGCCGAGCCATGTTAAATATCTCTGTCCATATTTTCTATGTGACGGTTTTTACATTCTCTCTTTTTACTTATTGTGCTAGTTGTAACTGTTGTAGGGGTTTAAATCCCAACAACTGGTATCAAGAGCTTTGGTGTGTCAATTACCATTTTTTTGAAAATATTGATAAAGATGACCGATCCAAAATATGGGGTTGAGAAATTCAACGATCATGATGGTTTCACCATTTGGCAAAAAAGAATGAAAGATCTTCGTATTCAAGAAGGTGTACATAGGACACTACAAGACAAGAAGTCAATAAAGATAAAAAGTGAAGACTAGGAAGACATGGACGAGAAGTATGGCAGCTCGATCCTACTTAATTTTTCAAATGAAATTTTGAACAATGTAAACTATTTTCACAGTGTCGTGAAAATTTGGAGGAAGCTTGAAAACTTTTACATGGCTAAAGGCATGACAACTAAGCTTTATTTGAAAAAAAAAATGTTGTACGGATTGCAGATGGATGAAGGTATAAATTTTTTTACGTATTTAAATATCTTCAATGGTATAATCCCTCAATTGAGGTATATTGAGGTGAAGCTTGAAAAGGAGGATAAAGCATTGGCTCTCCTTGCCTTGTTACCCACTTCCTATGATAATTTGGTTTGATTTGGTTACTACCTTATTACATGGAAAAGATACTCTCTTTCTACATGATGTTACTTCATCTCTCTTACTTCAAGAGAAAATGAAGAAGACGAAGCCGCATACACTTGTTACTGAAAATAAAGGCAGAGGTAACAATCGAAGCCATGGCAAATTCAGAGACAGAGGTAACAATCGAAGTCGTGGCAAATCCAGAGGCAGAGTTGGAAGTAGATGTATCAGTCTGTAGAAAGACAAAAGTGCCACCATTTTAGTAAAGAAGGACACATAAAAAAATTGTTATGTGTTGAAGCGTGAAACAAAAAGAGATCAGACAAATTTCGGTGATAATGGTGCTACAACTAGTGTTTCTGAAGGAGACCTTTTTGCTTTTACTTCCAAGAAGAAGAGTGCAATCACGTCGCAAGTCATGAAATCGAGTGGGTGGTAGATTTTGCAGCATCTTACCATGTTATTCCTACAAAGGGTATTCCACGTCATACAAAGTTGGAGACTTTGGCTACATGAAGATGGGTAACATGAGTTATGCAACTATAGCCGAAAATGGCGACGTGTCCTTAAAAACCAATGTGAGATGCCCACTCACTTTGAAGGATGTACGACATATTCCTGACTTATACCTTATCTAATCTCGATGCATGCTATGGACTTGGTAGGCTACCACAATTATTTTTGTAGCGGCAAATGGAAACTTACCAAAGGGTTTTCGTAATTGTAAGAGGGAAAGCTTGTTGCACTATGTACAAGACTCTTACAAAAGTGTGTAGCAGCAGTTTACTTGCAACGGAAGATGACTCCTCACCAAATTTGTGACACAGACAAATGGCCCACATGAGCGAGAATGGATTGTAGATTTTGACAAAGAGATCACTTATTCTTTCTGCCAAAGGTACAAAACTAAACCCTCGCTATTATTGCTTGTGTGGCAAGCAACACAGAGTCTCTCTTCAGAAGTCTTTGAAAAGAATATATATAATATGCTCGAAATGATTTACTCTGATGATTGTAGTCCTACTGAGGTGGAGTCCTTAGGTGGCAACATATATTTTGTCACCATTTATTCATGATACTTCAATAAAGTTGTGGGTATATTTCTTGAAGACAAACAGCCAGATGTTCCAGATTTTTCATGCTATGGTGGAAGAAGAAACAGGGAAGTCCTTAAAGTGCCTTCACACTGATAATGGAGGTTAATACATTTCAATCCAGTTTAAAAAGTACCTCACGAAGTATGGTATTCGGCATGAAAAGATGGTTCCTGGCACCCCTCAACAAAATGGTATAGTGTAAAGAATGAACCGCACAATTATTGAAAAAGCGAGATGCATTCTAAAGATGGCTAATTTGCCTAAATCATTTTGGGGTGAATCTGTTCATATGGTATGCTACCTGATCAACAGGTCTCCATCAGCTCCCCTTGACTTTGAAATTTTTGAGAGAGTGTGGACCGGGCAAAATATGTCCTACACCTATTTGAAGGTATTCGGTTGCAAAGCATTTGCACATGTACCTAAGGAGCGAACATTGATGCTCGATGATAAGGCAATTCCCTGTAAATTTATTGGCTATGGTGAATATGAGTTGGGAAACGGGTTATGGGATCCTGAGAGAAAGAAGATCATTAGAAGCAGGAATGTGGTATTATATGAGTACAAGATTCCGATAGACTCAAACTCAGTCAATCTAAAAGTTGTATCAGATGGTGTTACCAAGTTTATACCAATCTCTTCTCAATCAGATACTTTCACAGATAATGGAGGTATTCCTGAATAAGAGCCTGATGTAGAAGTTGAGCAAACAATAGCTGATGATGGTGATATGCCCGATGATAAAGGTGTCGAGTAGGTTGAGAAAACCCTTCACCAATGGTTACAGAAATAAAAGTCAAGAGATCCACGAGGGAGCATAGACCATCCACAAGGTACCCAAGTTCAGAGTATGTTTTGGTTACAATAGACAGTGAACCAAAAACTTTTCATGAACCACGATATCATAAGGACAAAAACAAATAGCCAAAGGCCATGCAAGAAGAAAGGCAGAAGAATAGTAGTTATGAATTGGTGGAGCCTCCAAAAGGCAGAAAAACCTTTCGGAACAAATGGGTGTTCAAGTTAAAGAAAGATGATGATAAGCTAGTAAAGTACAAAGCCAAATTGGTGGTCAAAGATTTTGGCCAAAAAAAAGGTATTGATTTTGATGAGATTTTCTCCCCGGTTGTGAATATGAGCTCAATTCTAGTTGTTTTAGGTCTAGCTGCTAGCTTAGACCTTGAGCTATGTGAAGACTGCATTTCTCCATGGTGATCTGGAAGAGAAACTTTATAACCTAAAGGGTTTGAAGTTGAAGGGAAGAAGCACATGGTCTTTAAGTCAAAGAAAAGTTTTTACGGGTTGAAGCAGGTGCCAAGATAATGTTACAAGAAATTTTACTCTTTTATGAGAGTCATGGCTATAAGAGGACCACTGCAGATCCATGTGTATAAGTCAGAACATTGCTTGTAGGTAACTTTGTTATCTTACTATTATATGCTGATGACATGTTGATTCTTGGACAAGATAAGAAAATCATTGAAGCCCTTTGAGATGAAGGACTTGGGTCAAGGGTGTTAGATTTTGAGAATGCAAATTGGACATGATAGGAAGACCAAGAGGTTGTGGTTATCATAGCAGAAGTGCAATTGAAAGGTACTTGAGAGGTTTAATATGAAGGATCCTAAACCGGTCAGCACATCTCTCGCCAATTTTTTTAAATTGAGTAATAAATCTTGTTCAAAGGAAGAGTTAATAGATACTTTGTACTCCTCAGCAGTAGGGAGTTTCATGTATGCAATAGTTTGCACTTGACAGGATATTGCAAATGTGGTTGGTGTGCTTAGCAGGTTCCTTGCTAATCCAACAAAATATCATCGGGAAGCAGTGAAATGGATCTTTAAATATTTGAAAGGCAGTTCTAAATTGTACTTGAGTTTTGGAAACTCAAAATCAACTTTTAAAGGCTATACAAACTCGGATATGGCAGGTGAGCTTGATGGCAGAAAATTCACGTCTGGATTTTTATTTACTTTTGCAGGTGGAGCTGTAGTATGGCAATCCAGGCTGCAGAAATATGATGCCCTGTCAACAACAGAGGCCGAGCACATTACAGCTGCTGAAGCAGGAAAGGAAATGCTATGGATGAATCAATTTCTCCATGAGTTAGGATTAAGACAAGATGAGTACACAATATTTTATGACAGTCAAAGTGCTATCGACTTGAGCAAAAATTCTACATGCCATTCTCGAACGAAGCACATTGATGTGCAATATCATTGGCTCTGTGATGTCACTAAACATTATGATGATCAAGCTAAAGAACATCCATACTGATGAGAATCTATCAAATATGATGATGAAGGTTATTGCGAGAGAAAAGTTCAAGCTCTGCATTGAGCTCTCTAGTATGAAATACGGCTGAGAAGCCCCGAGGGGGCAAAAGTGAAGACAAGTAGAGAATGTTTGCTAGAATTAAAGAAAAGGTGGAGATTGTGGATATTGTCTTCCAATTCTCACATGTGAAGATAGCCAATAATCTTGACCAAAGATTTCGAGAAGAAGGTTTGACATGATGGGAAAACAATCCCATGAATTGAGGGAAGTAGAGACAAATTCTAATCTAGTTAGTTTAGACAAATTCCTTCCTAGCTCACTATTCTTTTTAATTGACTTTTGGTTTCACATGGTGGAATGGTTGATTCGGATGAAATCTCCACCCATCTCTTCTCCTATAAAAAGAGACGTTTGCCAAAGTTTTACAAAGCATACCAAAAATATTTAGAAGCATTTAGACATTGAGAGCTAAATGCAGTGATACACCGTGAGTTAGCCTCTGAGAGCTAAAAAAGTGTTAGACATTTAGAGCTTATGTTTATAGCTCAAATGCTAGAGTGTTAAGTACTTTTGTAATAACACTAATTATTGAGAAAAACCACATAGACTCTTATTCACTGAGAGAAAAATAGTGAGGTGAGTTTAGGGTGTACATGGAAATCGGGTCTAGTGACTGATTAAAAGTTCTCTTATAACTTCTCCACTTTAATGCAACATTCTTGCTATCTTCCTATGAACATAGGCAAGAGGCAGAACCATGTTAAATATTTGTGTCTGCATTTTGTGTGTGATAGTTTTATTTTCTTTTTTCTTACTGTACTAGTTGTACCTGTTTTGGGGTTTAAATCCCAACATATTTTCAGTCCTCTCCTTGGCTAGTCGTCACAAGCTTGGTTCACAACATCCCTTTTTCCCGTTTGACCCTTGTCCCTAATAGGGTTATCAAGCGCGCCTAGGCGCAAGGTGTACTCCCTGCGCCTCACCTAGGGCTAGGTGCAGCCTTGCTTGCCTAGGCGCAAAGAAAAGCCCAAAAATCATATATATATATATATATATATATATATATATATACACACACATCATTGCATCATCTCAATCGTTCATTAATTTTTAATCTTTATTTCATAGCATAATAAATCAATATCAAAACCACAAAAAAAACCTAAAATCTCAAATCCCTAATTAATGGATTGTCGTATTGTTGTTCATCGTGCTAGTATTCCATCTCCAATTGTTACTCTTTTTAAGTAAATATACTCCTTCATTTCACCTTGTAGACAAAGAAGATGCAATTGAGGATAAATCTCTATAAGATTTGGAGCCTATGATTCCCTTTTGAGGAAAACATTTGTTACTTTAGCCTTTACTAATGATGAGGATGACGTTGTCACATTCAATTTGGATCAACTACTTCTCATTGGATCTGAAACTTTTTATAGTGTTCAAAGTTTATTAAATTGCCATGTTCTGAATTTTTTTACGTGATTTTATTGGTTTAATGCACTATATCTATTAGTTTTTATTGTGTGCCCCACTTCGAAAAAGGCCGGCGGCTGTGCCTTACGCCTTATGCTTAGGCTCCAGGGACCCTTTGTGCCTTAGGTGCGCTTGTGCCTTTAATAACTATGGTCCCCATATATCATAAAGCAAGCTTTGAGAATGTCCCCGTCCTTCCAAATAGCCTCACCTGTTGAAGTGTTTAGCCACCGGACCAAGATTCCGAAGCTTAAGAGTTATCACGACGAACCATTGAATGGTTCTTAATTGCCATAGGTTCCATCAAAATCTGTCGGTTATTGGTTGGAGGCAATTTAGTGGTGAGACTGATGAGGGAGCCAATTCTTTTCTTTGTAAGAGAAACATGAAACAATTGATGTTTAACATAATCTAAGGGCAATTGAATTTTATAAGCAACTAGGTTTATTTCT
Source organism: Escallonia herrerae (assembly GCA_033070095.1). Lineage (NCBI taxonomy): Eukaryota > Viridiplantae > Streptophyta > Magnoliopsida > Escalloniales > Escalloniaceae > Escallonia > Escallonia herrerae. Next base: position 60,143 of record JAVXUP010000266.1, on the reverse strand, counting down.
TCAATGACCCTGTAAGCACCATAGAAGCGGGGAAGAGCATGAAGTTGCGTCTCAGAGCTACTGAACTTTCTTTATATGGAGGTTAGATCTTTTACCCCAAAATGTCTCCCAGTGTGTTGGTTAGAGTACTGATGCATTATTGCTTGGGCAAGCGTGAGGTTATCCTTGATGATGTGCAGTATTTGTTTCCGTTTTGTAAGATATTGGTCCATAGTTGCATTATGGGTGAGTTCAATCTATTCTGAACTTACAGACTAAATGGCATAGCCATAAAAGGCCTCAAATGCAATCATTTTAAGATCAATGTGGTAAGTAGTGTTATACCACACTTCAACCAATGATTACCATTTTGCCCAATCCTTTTGACTCTCACGAGTCATGCACCTGAGATAAGTTTCGAAGCATCTGTTGAGTCTCTTTATTTGATCATCAGTATCAGGATGGTAGGTAACACTAGTAGCCAATGTAGCGCCCAATAGCTTGAAACAACCTTTGCCAAAATATGCTAAGGAACATCTTATCCTTGCCACTAATTGTGGTTAAGGAAAATGCATGCAATTTGACCACCTGGTCCATTAAAGACTAAGCGATCGCCAAAGCTGTGAAGGGTTGTGTGAGGCAAATAAAATGTACAGCTTTGCTCTACCTGCCAATGACAACTCTAATGGAGTTTTTGCCTTGTGATTTTGGTAGACCTTCATGAAACCCATTGAGATCAATGTCTATTCAAGGTTGTTGTGTAGCGATCTACCTCCAAAATCTCTAGAAAAATTTAAGGAGTCGCCATCTTATTTAATTAAAAACAGGAAAACAAGAAAAAAATGAAAATGTCTCTAAAAATGTCCAAGAGACTACTAATCTATTAAAATAAGGGAAATGAGTTCGATGACTAAATTATACAGGGGGAAGGTGTTAGGCACCGGCCATACCCCTTTGGTCTCTATTTTATTTCTATTGATTTTTCATGTCAAACATATAATGTGTAAATATGCATAACATAAACCCTAAGTTTACTCCTATATTATTGACTTGAACTTGACATCTGGGGTCAAATGTCCTATGTATCCGTTCGGCCAAATCGGAATCAAAACCATCGTAGTTCGACTCGGACCCTACGGGAGGCGACCGAGACTTTGGTCTTAAACTCGAACTAAGAAATGAAAAGAAGACTATTTTTGATAGTTCGTATAGTGGCAATGTGATTGTAGGGAAGGGAGACACTCCAACTATTATACTTTAAACTAGTCTACAAAGGAGTAAAATTTTACCTCGAGAATGCCTTCCCGAGAAGACTTGGGAATACTTGTGAACGGGTCCACGATCCTCAAGACTATTTAGAAATGGATATGAAGTGCTAAATTCCTCTTAAAGATGATCTACCACTTCTAAGAGAAATGATATAAAAGCTATAGAGAGAAAAAAAATTGTCCCTGAAAACGTAGCCTAAAGACCTCTATCTAGGTGCCAGAAATGATAAGGATGACTATCACAGTCTGTGATTTGGTAATAGAGTTGAATATTTGATGAAAATTTGAAACTTGAAAAAAGTCAACGAACCAGCCGATTCACTTCAAATATTTTTTTAAAAAATTCGGGACATCATTTGCCCCTAATTAGGTAATTATCTCTGAAAATACAGTTAGGATGAACCAGATTTGGGAAATATCTCCATATTTCATGTAAATCAATGATTAATCACATGCATCAAGGATAAATCACAAATATAATCCTACATCATCTAACCAATCAAAATTTCTTCGGTTAAATGCAAAATTGTTCCCTGTGACTTACACGCTATTGCAGATTGCTCCTCGTGCTTGCAATTTTTGTAGTAATGTACCTTGTTCTTGACAAAAGCTTTGCAAACGACTCCAAAATTAGATGTCCCTTTAGAATCCGTTGTTAAGTCTACATGTGCTTGTCAGATGCCATTTTGGCATGGGCAAAAATGTCATTTCCCTTAGCCAAACCCTCCTAAAACCCTAAACCACCATTCTTGTCCTATCTCTCTTCTCTGTCTTCATCTCTTAAAACCTCATTCCCACTTTCACACAAACACTTCCCTCAAATGGTTAATTGCCTATTGTTATAGCGAATGTTGTGATTATTATATAAACAACATCTTATTTTCCCAAAATTTGCAGCTTCCTAAACTGAGCATTCAATGGGAAAACATTCCTCAATGTTTTCTTCCTAACAGCTACCAAACATATATCCCTCCTGCCATTATTGCTTCCCCTAAGGATGCGACTAAACACCAGCCGCATTCTCCTATTCTACCTCTTAACCTCTCTCCCCCTCTCATTAGAGCAACCGTAGATATCACCCTCCCCCATCAACACCCTAACCCAGAACCTATGGTTCAAAAAGTTCAAAGGTAAAGCTTCTAATCAACCATTTCCCTGTAATTTCCTTCAACATTTTTTTATTTGTGTCGCCTTGCTTTCTTAGAAGTCAAAACACATCGCAAAAATATAAACCCCTAATATTCGATTTTGCTCATACCAGCACAGTAGTGTAGATTTTCACCTGAAAATCAAGCAAAATCTCATCTGGGCCTGGGCATTCTGCCCATTTGGGTCTATTTCTTTTTACAGTAATTTTGCCAAAATTCCCTAAGTTCAGTGTTTGCTGATTTTAGCATTCGGGCCTCACTCAATTTTGAGAAGAACAAAGAACCTGAACAGTGACGAGATAATAAAAAAACTCAATCTGGGTTTAACACATCATTGTTAATTACCCATTTATAGGGATACAACGAAGGTGACCCATTTGAGGGGAAAGGGTTTGTGTGAAAGTGGGAACGGGGGTTCAAAAGGGTTTTTGGAGATTAAGAGAGAGAGAGAGAGGAGAGGAAAGGTGGATTAGGGTTTTAGGAGGGCTTGGGTAAGGAATTGACTGTTTTGCCCATGCCAAAACGGCATGTGACAAGCACATGCAGACTTAATGACGGATTTTGAACAGACATATAATTTTGTAGTCATTTGCAATGCTTTTGTCAAGGACAGGGGACATTATTACAAAAGTTATGAACACAGGGGGCGACCTGCAAAAATGTGTAGATCACAGGGGACAATTTTGTATTTAACCCTTAACTAGACATGTGTCAAACCTAACTAACTAAACTAGTTTAACCAGCTGAGCTGGCCTGGACTCAACCAACTGGACTGGATTGGATCACTAGATTGGGTTGGACTAGATTAACTTAATAAATTAATTTTAATATAATATTAGGCCTACACAGATTAATACTCCATCCGTCCCTTAATATTCGATCACTTTTATTTTGCACGCATATTAATGGCTTAGGTTATATATTATGTGTTTTACTCATTTTACCTATTAGAGAGAGGGGGAAAAGAGTGGGCCAGGAGAGAAAAGATTGGTTGGTAGTGTGTTAAATGTGAAGAAAAAATAGGATAAAAAAATTATAAAGTGGTGGACCAGGAAAGAAAAAATGAGTTGGTAGGGAGTTAAATGAAGAGAGAGAAACAGAAAAAAGTATAAAAAGGGTAAATATATAAAAATACATACATAATCTTTCTTAATTTGGAAGTGATCAATTTTTGTGGGACGACCCAAAAAAGAAAATATGATCAAATTTTAAGGGACGGAGGGAGTAATAAATATTAATTATCAATAAAACCCAATAATAATTTATAAATAAAAAGGAGTTCTAAAATGGCTACAAAGCCTCTTGATGAGGGAGCTCACTTGCGGGCTAACATCACCGTAAAAGGATGACACACTTTTGTTGTAGAAACATATAACAGACCACAAGACTCGAGACAAACTAAAAAATTCACACAGATATGAGGTCGGACCTTTGCAAGGTTTTCTACGTATTCTTAAAAAAGGAATCAGTCCAACATAGTTCCCAAAAGGTGGGGATATTATTCGAAGCCGGAGCCAATAGTAACAATAATTGGTCGCCGAACACTATTACATGTGAAAGTGAAGTAGAACCTTGTCTGAAGCCGGGGCCAATAGTAACAACGATTGGTCGCTAGACAAGGGGCACATCCTTATAAGCCAGAGCCAATGGTAACAATAATTGATCATCTATGGATACTGAAAACAGGAGTTAGAACTGAAATTGGGAGCAGAAAATCTCACTGCCTTAAGAGCAAGAGCTAATAGTAACAATGATTGGTAGCTTAGGCGAATGAGGAGAAAGCGTATCTAAAAGTCGAAACTAATAGTAATGACAATTGGTTGTTTAGACACACTAGAGGCTTATGACTAAGAGTCGAAGCCAATAGTAACGAAGATTGGTGGCTTAGCCATAGGCGTATACACTTAGAAGCCGGAGCCAATGGTAACGACTTGGTCGTCTAGGAATATGAAAAAAAAAAAAAGTATGTAGAAGCTGGAGCCAATAGTAACGACCACTGATAGCTCAACTAGAAGGTGTATCCTAGAAGCCGGAACCAAAAGTAACAACTATTGGTCGTCTAGGGACACTAAAAGTCATGTCTAAGGGCCGAAGCCAGCAGTAACAATAATTAGTTGTTTAAACATGATCATGAAAGCACATCCACAAGTCGGAGCCAATGGTAATAATAATTGGTCGCCTAGATGCACCAGAGGCTTATGACTAATAGTCTGAGCCAATAACAATAATGATTGATCGCTTAGCCATAAGGACATATGCCTAAAAGTCGAAGCCAATAGTAACGACGATTTTTTGTCTAGGAATATGGAAAACACATTGCCTAAGACCCAGAGCCAAAAGTACCAACAATTGGTCGCTTAAGGAAATGAGGAGAAAATCATATCTACACGTTGGAGCCAATAGTAACAACTATTGGTCGTCTAGACACTCTGAAAACTAGAACTGGAACTGGAATTGGAGCTGGAAAAACTCACTGTCTAAGAGTCGGAGCCAATAATAACAACAATTGGTCGCTTAGGCAAATGAGGAGAAAAGCATATCTAGAAGTTAGAGTCAACAGTAATGACGATTGGTGGTCTAGACACACTGAAGGCTTGAGGCTAAGAGTCCGAGCGTGACAACAATTAATCGCTGAGCCATAAGGTGGAGGCAATGATAACAAAAATTGGTCATTTAAAAAGACCGAAAACTAGAGTTAAAACTGGAGCTGGAAAAATTCATTTCTTAAGAGCCGGAGCCAATTATAACAATAATTGGTCACTTAGGCGGATGGGGAGAAAAGCGAATCTAGAAGTCGAAGCCAATAGTAACAACAATTGGTCGTCTAGACACACTGAGGCTTATGACTAAGAGTCAGAGCCAATGGTGACAATAATTGGTTGCTTAGCCACAAGGAGCATCCTTAAAAGCCGGAGCCAATGGTAACTACAATTGGTCGTCTAGGACACCAAAAACTGGATTGAGGCTGGTACACAGTATCTTCGTGCCTACCTGAATTGAGAGTTTCTACCCTCGAGCATAGATCGGTTTTAACACTGAGACTGATTATGATTTACACACACTGACCTGAATTGAGGGTTAAATACCCTCAGAAATAGATCTAGGCTGGAAAATGAAAAATGTACATGACCTTCCCATATATGACCGAATTGAGGGTTAAATACCCTCGGACATAGACCTAGATTGGCAAATGGTTGCGCCTGCTGAAGGTTGCTACCTACCCTAATCTAGAAGGGATCAAGAATGAAGCTCGAACCAGATTTAAAAACGAGAATGTACATGACTTCACGTACTAACCCTAAATGAGGTCAAATGCGCCTGAACATTAAACTGGATTGAAAAAATGTACATGATTCCCCCGTACTGACATAAATAGACCTGGCCTAAAAAATGGCTGCACCCAACGAAAGTTGCCTACATATCCTCATCCAGAAGGGACCAGGCCAAATGTAGTTCGAACTGTATCTAGAGAGAAGATTATAAGTGAAGGGTTGGAGAAATATGTGGAATCTAACCTAGAGTCAAGAAGGATAGGAGCATGGCTGAAACCCACAGCAAAAATCAGATTCTTTTCTTCTTTATTTTATTTTCAACCTATTATATATATGTGTGTGTGCGCGCGTGCGTGCGCTCGCTTTAGGAAAACTCTTTTGAAGACTAAGGTCAAGAGGTAGACTCTTAAAATATAGACATAGAAATAGACACTGACCCTGACTGTCAGAATAGGGGAATCAACTGGATCCCCTGGACAAAGTACACGCAGAAGGAAGTCGCAGCACAATGGACTAACCAAAAAGGGACAAACATTATTTGACAGTCACTAGAAGGGAATCACAAGGAGTCCCTAAAAGAAATGCATGTAGACAAGATTAACAAATGTAATGTACTAGGCGAGCAAAAAACAGACACTATCATAACTGTCAAGAGAGGGGAATTGCAAGGAGCCCCTGGGCAGAAATACACACATACGAAATGGACCATGCAATAGACTAGAGAAAGTGACACAATCAAGACTGTCTTGAAAGGTGAATCACAGGAAGCCCTTAGGCAAATGCATACAGACAATGTTGAGCATGCAATGAACTGAGTGAAAAAAAGACATACACTATCACGACTATCGCGCGAGGGGAGTCATAGGGAATCCCTGGACAAAAATGCATTGTCAGACCATGACCCACAAGATGACTACTGTGAAAGGGGAACCGCAGGGAATCCCTAGACAAGATGTTAACCATGCAATAGGCTAGAGGAACTAAGGTAGACATTACCATGACTATCATATGAGGGGAATCTCAATGAGCCTCTAGACAAAAATACAGATAAACAATGCTAACCATGAACCAATAGACAGACACTACCATGAATGTTGTCAAAGCGGAATCACAGGGAGCCCATAGGGCTAAAATATGTGCAGGTACACTGACTATGGAATAAACTAGAACATCAGCCACCAATGCTCTCAATTTAAATGCCAAAGAAGAACCCAACCCAAAAGTTATAGCAAGTTCACTTCGTGTACCATATTGTTATGGATTTTTTTTGTTCAAAGAGGCCTCTCCAAACTTTTCCTCCTTCAAAAACTTGGTGGAGTAAAAAGACTCGTCCCTCACCATATTTAATGAAGTCAAAGCAGTGTGGATGTGAATTTGTTGAACATTGTTATAAATTCATGGGAACTAGTAACCTAGTGTGACGAGTAATTTCAACCAAGGTAAATCTAGTTAAAGCTCTTGCTGAGAGCACTGTTAAAGCCCTCTAAAATGCCAATCTACCACAAGGTGTCAATTATGTCCAAAAAATTCTTATTTGACCAATGCTTTCGTCCTAGAGTTGCATAAGAGATGCCATAAAATCTAATCAATGACAAATAATGGTCACCTCGCCAAACGCTAATGAGCAACTGTCATAAGCTTAATCAAACCTCTAACTGGAAGAGTCCAACACTATAAAGAACTTACTCTTGGCTGTAGGGGGCTCTATTGGATCGATTCCACTACAACAAAAAGGACTTCTAGCGACGGACTTTTCCGTCGCTAAAAGCCCAATTTCCTTTGATAAAGACTTTTAGCAACGGACTGCCCGTCACAAAAAGTCCATTGCAAAAACCCCGTCGCTAAAAGATTAGAAACGAAAATTGGTTATCTGTCGGTGAAAATCTACTTTTACCGACTGAAATAAATACTTTTAGCGACGGAATATTCCGTCGATAAAAGTATTTTTTAATTTTTGCAAAATTGTAAAATAGACTTTTAGTGACGAAAATTCCGAAGTCCGTTGCTAAACATTCTTAGCCATGGAAATTCGTCGCTATTGTCTATGGCTTAAAAAGGAGACCTTTTAGCGACGGAAAGCCCGTCACTTAAAGTCTATCCCTAAAATTTGAAACCTTTTGTGGCATATTTTTGTCGCTAAAAAGCATATATGATTTGTTTAAAATACTTATGGTGACATAATTTCATCGCTAAAAGTTCATAGCAAAAGTTAAAAATAGGTTGTTTTCAATTTTTTTATCTTTTAAAAAACCAAACTTGTTTCCTGTAATTGAATTCACACGAACAATAAAATCAACTAATCCATCGATAGTTAACCCTAATCAAATTTCATACACCATTAATTAACATTGAATACTAACTTTTACTAAATATAATAGATCACATCCTAGATATTTTGAAATAAAATTACAAGTTTCAGCGAAACAAAAATTACAAAAATGAAACATCTTGGCTAGAGGTTCCACGAAAAACGCTATGAAGATCACTTTACATACATAAATGATAAACTCTCTCTCGTGCTCTTCATAACAGCACCAAGAGGACCATACAACACATAGCTCTTTGAACTGCTACAAACCCCACCACCTGCTCATCCATCCAAAATTTGAATCCAATAAAAAAAAACCATCATTAACCTAATTGGAACTTTTTAATTTGAGATGAAAACTTATAATGCTAATAACCAAACAAGATCAATAATTAAACAACCTCGTAAGAATTGGAACCCCCAACAGTACATTTTGACATGTCAAAATAGCTAAATAACAAAACAAGCTCAAGATCTATGCATCTTTTAGGTCAAGCATGAATATCTTCAAAAAAGAAAAAAAAAACAAAGATTTATGCAGAGTAAACATACATATATTGCTAATTGTTAGACAAGAAAACCATGAAGCATGAGGTTAAGTAAATCATGTTCGACCTACAGAATGCCACAATGAGGATTGTGTGGGACTCCTTGTATAAAAAAAAAGAAAACTGGGAAGGCTGGTTATGTTAAGACAATGGAACAAAAGAAAATAAGGAAGGTTTAACCGTGTCGTTATAACACGCAATATTTGCAAAATGCTACATCATTTGCATTAACCCTGTATAAGCCCGCTTCCCTCTTTTCTAATATGATTTAGTTTGTTCGCACATTAAGTTCATTGTACCCACAATAATCTCTTACCCAATAGCAACACATAGAAACAAGCCGTAACTAGCTGTTATTTTGAGATATATCAGCCCTAGCCTAATAAGAAATATAAATTGGTCAATTTGATCCTTGATGTTCTTCAACTAGGCCACAATCTTCATCAACCACAATTTCGTGTGTTTTCTATCCTCCATCAACCTTCATCAGTTAGGTCACAAATTTTGGCTAGAAACTCAAGATGAGGCTACATGTGTTGGACTACTATATGATGCAACATCTGGTAACGACTTTTTTGAAAGCATCACTAAAAGTTGCACTCACTCAACTATTAACAGATATAGATGGGATGATCATTCTAATGTACTTAGGAAAAATATCTGTAATGCAGTGTTACAATTAGTTCAAAAAATGGAAAAAAGTAACAAGGGTTGTAATTAATTGGACAATTGACGGACCTTGAATTTGCAGGATCATCAAACCAACTGATTTCCTGGTGCACAACCTTCTGGAATGACAATGAATGAATTTGTTGTATTAATTTACCACCCTCAATTCCATAAGACTACTTGTATCAATGCAAATGCAAGCTTTCTAACTCTCTCCCAAAATACAACTCCACCACTGCCCTACATACGCATTCATGTGCAGTTCAACCATTCCAAATGAAGAGGAAAAAGAAAATGCAAATCAAGTGAAGTGAAGTGAACCAACACAAATATCACCCAAATAATGTCAACAGAATTAAGCAAGGGCCAAGCCATTCAGGTATTAGTGTATCTGAAAGTAATGAACCAAGCTTCGATCAGGCAAATGTCATATAACCAGTCACTTTCAAGCCACATATATTAGAGAAGTCAATGGTGCTCGTCCAAGATGGTACAATGATAAGGGCATATATGCATACTAAAAACCGTAGAACCACCAAGTGGCAAGAATACTAGTAAATCAACCTCATTATATAAGTAACAAAAAGAGGAGCAGAATACCATTTGTTGGCAAAATGACAAAAGGGTTGGTTGGTAGAGTCATTATCGGTAGAGAGATGTTGACCGGTGTCGGTGGAGTCTTGGCTGGTCACTCGTCGCTGTCGACGCCTCTTCGTCGCGGGTCTTCTCTCGGATCTAGAACAGAAGGATGAAACTTGTTCAGATCGATCTTCTATCGACTGACTTGATTCGAGGGGGAGAGAGCCCCTATGTCGCCATCTGATTGTCGCCCGTTGGCAAAGAGAGATGCGAGAGTGAATTAAATGGGTGAGAGAGTCGCCGATGGAGAGCCCAAAGACCAGGGGGAGACAGAGGCAGTGAAACTGAGTGGGCGGCTTGGGAGGTGGGGTGGGCAGCGAAGCTGAGTCTGGGTGTGTGTGTGTGAGAGAGAGAGAGAGAAAGAGAGAAAATGAGGAGGAGGAGAAGAGAAAAAGAGAGCGGCAGAGGGTTTTTTCTTTTTTCTTTTAGTCACATTTAGCGACGGATTTTAGCCTGTCGCTAAAATTACTTTAATTTTTTAAAAAAATAAGAAATTTTCAGAAAACATATTTAGCGACGGATTATTCCGTCGGCAATAATCTGTCGTTAAATATCCATCGCTAAAAATATTTATCGACGGAATTTTCTGTCAGTAAAGGTTTTTAGCGACGGATATTTACTGTCGGATAAATCCGTCGGTAAAGGCTATTTTTAGCGAAGAACCTTTAACGGCGGATAAATTCATCTGTAAAAATTACTTTTAACGACGGATCTAAGTCTGTCGCTAAAAGTCCGTCGCGAAAGACTGTTTTTCTTGTAGTGTTCTTGCGTAATTCTAAATAGAATATGACATAAATTGAGGAGATGAATTCTTCAATAATTAATTCCCAAAAGAGGAGCTTGTGGTACGATTTTTCCATGCCATATAAAAGCTTTATTTTTTGGCCCATACTTTTTGAGCTAAGAAACCACTTCGGCTTAAACTAACACACATATAAAATTGTGGCCACTTTTACCAAATCAAGAGAAAAAAATGAGCAAAAAGATGGAAAAAAAGTTCATTGGAGTTGGGTTTAACAGTTTGAATGCAAAAAAAAAAGTGGAAATAAAGGATTAGACCAAAAATAGAAGCAAAATAGCCAAATGTCTCATTAGTTGAAGTGAGAAAGGGTGTAGTGGACACCACGTGCCATCGAATCGGTAATCATGGGAATTTGTGTATGGTGTGGCCATTATGAATCCTTGACGCATCGTTTCGTTATAATAATGGATCACTAAATGGCATAGGACCACAACATTTATTTCAAGCAAGGGCAAATAAGTTAAGGCAAGGTTGGTGAACAACTTCAGAGGGCACAAAGAAGCTTCAGATCATAGTACTATATCTTCGCTCATACTAATAAAAGGATCATCTTATGAGCAAAAATATCCCTGAGGCAAAGCAAATAATTGCAGCATGCTCTAGCTTCATGATGATGGCATATGAAAATGCAATACCATTTTCATTCCATTTACTGAAGATGTTTGACGCCTTAGAGTCATCGAGGGCAGAATTAAAGCCTGAGGGGTGGCCAAAGCTCTAACGAGGACATGAAATGCCTTACTGCATGCTTCAAATTGGTTTGAATGACGTGCCTTAATTCGTGCCACTTGGGATAAGTCAAAGGGCGCAAGTTTGGACCCTGAGGCAAGGATTGCCAGGGCATAGGCATCCCTTGACGATCATGCACACGATTGGCTTTGTGATTGGTCCACCTTGTGCCCAACAAGGCATGGAAAGCATAGCTTGAAGGGAAGTTGCCTCGATAAAAACAAGAGAGGAATACACACAACGTCTAAAGCTTCATTTGCATGCCAACATAGCCTTACACTTGAGGCATCTCATCCCATCTAATGCACATTAGGAATGTATTAGTGCTTGTCAGAGGTAAATAGATGGTTAGGTATGCATATATCAAAATGTGGAAGTAGGTATATGTTTGAACACATTGAGTATTGATGGGTTTTATCCAACCCAACCCAAAAAAAAACATTGTATTTACCCAACCTAACCTACTCAGCTACGAAATTAGGTTAGGGTGGGTTGGTTCGTAATGAAACCAGGTTATCTTCGATTCAGTTTTAAAACCCAGTTAATGTATAGTATTGCAGAAGCCCATATTTTTTTGAAGAAATACCACAATTAGAAACCACCAGGTGCCGTCCCCCCATGACAGCAACTAACGATAATGTCTGCCTGTCATCGCTGCCAGCAAACGGTAACGGCGACCTCTAATGCATGCTGCCAGCTACTAGCCACTGAACCTGCCGCCTCTATCACTTGTCGACCATCGTTACCTATTATCTTCTGTTGCCGCCTAGCGCCAGCCACAGCTTTGCCACTAGCCAACTAATCTCGATCAAAACCTCCACCACCTTGGCCCCAGCAGCTGTTGAGTGCAAGCAACTACCTCTGTCGCCTTAGCCACTGCTAGCTTCCTTCACAAATGACCACCTGTTGACAACTGCCGACTCCTCCTAGCCACCATCAATACCGCTACCACCAATCGCCTTCACAGACCACCAACTAATGGAGGCTGCTACCTTTAACTGGCCGCAATCACTGCCTTCCAGTACTGGCCTCCAACCAACTACAAGAAATAGCCACCTCCGCCACCACCAACTGCCAACGGTCGCCACCTCCAGCAGCCACCTCCAAGCTGTAGTTACCACAACCTTCCTTTAAATTTAAAAATATAAAATTTTGTTTTCATCGACCTATTCAAATTCAAGTTACCCATCAATCCTGCCCCAACCCAACCCAAGCAGTTTAATTTTTCTTGGATTTATTTGGGTTGGCTTTTTGATGCACATGGGTTTTCTTGGTTTAGATTGAAACTCAACTCAATCCACCCAAGTTGCACCCCTTTGGACATCAGCCACCCTACTAGGCATGGCTTGCACACCTGCTTATGCAGTAATATTTAATAAATGTTGGTCTACATAGCCACAAACAAATCGGTATCAGGTTTTGAGGTGATTTTCTCCCGTTGTAAATATAGCTTTTAACTCCATGTTGAATAACCAAAGTTTTGATATATTTATTCACTCTGTCTCTGTCTGTCTAGCTCTCCCTTTCTAGACTTCTATCACATGTAGCCATCCCTTGGGCTCTACTAGTGTTCTCAACACCATATGCAAGGTTGCTCTATCTCCTGTCTTTGCACACTTAATGATTTATCCAGTAGTAACTGAAACAGTTGCCAGACACTGTGGACCATATCAGTGTGGACTACTTATGCTTCTCCCTATTAGTAGAAACTAGGGAAAATTGCGTAAAATACCCCTGTGGTTTGGGGTTGTTGCAAAAAGACCCCTCCAGTTACAAAAATTACAATAAGACACCTAAGGTTTAAAAAGTGTTACATCCGTCAATAAATCTGTCTGTTTTAACCACGTTTGTGGTAAACGCACCTGAGTGGCAAGTGTCACTGCTAAATAATTTTTTAAATGTCGTTTTTGCCCCTGGATACCTCCTTGGACCAATATAACCGTTGCAATCAAGAACCCTATGCAGGAAAGGATGCTCACAGAAAAATTGGTGCCAAAGAACTTTGTTCGGCTTGATTTTTAAGCTCAAATTGACAAATTACGGAAATTGAAGGTATGAGACCCTGTTTTGTGTTCAAAGTAATTGTTTTCTTTTAATGTTCTGCTAGTTTTGTTTTTGCACACCAAGTGTTTGATGAAATGACACAATGGCTAGGTAATGTCTTCTTCAAGCTCATCTGTTCAACGTGGGCATATGGTTGACATAAGATATTCATGGAAGCTTTGTGCTTGTGGTAAGAGAGCTAAGATAAAAGTTGTTGAAGATGAGAAGAAAGCAAGCTTTGGGAAGCTTTTTTATGTATGTGAGAAAGGAGAATGCAACTTCTGGGCTTCGTGTCAACCCTATAATGCAAGCCAAGATGATAAGAGAGGAAGCATTGAGGAAAACTCTATGGGTTTAGGTGCTCAAATTTGTGGCTGTAGGTGTAATGAATTGGCTACCAAACTTGAAGGAATTGAAGCCATTGTGAAGTTTATGAAGTTGTTTATTATTGGGGGATTTATGTGTACCTTTCTTATGTTGTTTAAATGAATATTTACAATGATCAATTACTTGAGGCATTGTTATGAGGATTTAATGTTTATGCTAATGTATAATATTTAGGCTGCAAAAGTATACAACATTTTGAACTGTACTCACAATACTAATCAAATTTCCAAAGTTAACTGTAATCCAAAATGCTATCCACAATATTCCAAAGCATAGTTTACATGTTAATTTCCAACTGCTATACACAATGGACAATGGGCAATGCTACATTCTGCCCCAAGGTTTTTGCTACAAAATGGACAATGCTGCTGTTTTACAAAATGGTCCTATATATACCACATTCTGCCCCTATCAAAATAGTCCAAAAACACTATCATCACTCTTGCACTCACTTCTGCCCCTTGTCTCTTGCAGCCTGTTCTTTACTCATGTTCTTAGCAGCTTTGGCTGTTGATGTAGTGCCCTTGGCTGCTTTTGATCCCCTTCCCAAAGCAGCAGCTGACATGGACCTTCCTCTGGTTATGTCAGCCATGACAACTCCTCCAGTGCTACCTTGGGGCCTTAGATTGGCTGAAGCTGTTGGGGGCCTCTGACTTGTAGCTCCAGGTGGAACCCAGGCAGCTCTTGTCTATGGCAACAAAATAGAAAGACATATATTCTCAGAAACCATTTTTCAAACACCAAATCATAATCAATCTTTGCAGGAGTTGATCTGTACCTGTGAACCAGTTGTTTATGGTCTTGGTGGATGAGTTTGCTGTGAAACAGCTGCCCTTGGTAAAGGAGTGGGCTGTGGTCTAGGTGGAGGAGTGGGCTGTGAAATACATTGTGGCCTAGGTGGAAGAGTGGGCTGTGAAATATGTTGTAGCCTAGGTGGATGAGTTGGCTGTGAGACACCATGTGGCCTTGATGGGGGAGTGGGCTGTAGAGGAGTTGGCTGTGGAGGAGTGGGCTGTAGAGGAGTTGGCTGTGGAGGAGTGGGCTGTGTAGGAGTTGGCTGTAGAGGAGTGGGCTGTGGAAGAGTGGGCTGTGGAGGAGTGGGTTGTGGCTGTGGAGAACTTGGCTGTACTACTGATGGATTAGGAAGTCTTCTTCCCTAAAGAGTTAACATTAAAAAAAACCATATGAATACATGATCCAAATTATTAAGAAACTTGATCCAAATTAAACTTGAGGTGGCTTTTTGAAACATTAACAAAATATCATATGGCTTGTTGAGACATAAGTAAAATTTCAGGTGCCTCTTTGCAACACAATACATTATCAAGGTGTTGATTTGCAACCACATAAGGTGTTTATTTGCAATAATGTTTTAACAGTGGGTGCCTTTTTACAACAGAGCAAAACACAAGGAGCAGACTTTGCAATAATGTTTTAAAAGTGGGTGCCTTTCTAATGCAGACTCTCAGTCCCCTAAACATAACAGCACAACAAAAAACACAGGCTTTGCATTACCAAATTGCACATGTGATTAAGAAATGACCCTTTTCCTTTTGGCTGGAGTGACAGTACTATCCACTGTTTTTTCTTTTCCTTTGCTTGTGTTGGACTGTAAGAAAAAGAAAAAATGGCCCACGTTAAGCAAATCACAAGAGTTTTATTTGGCCCAGAGCATGTTAAAAGAGTAAGATAACAAAAATTTGACTGGGCCACACCTGATGAGGTTCTCTTATAAGTCTGGACTGTGGATGGACTGGTCCTTTGCATGACCTTTTGTTGTGACCCCTCTCCAAGCATCTTGCACATGTGACATACTTCTGGCTCCTGCCCACTGTAGCAGGATCTCTGGGCTCATCATCACCTCTTCTCCTAAGCTTTTTGGGCCTGCCTAGTGGTCTTCTGTAGCTAGGTGGAACCAAAGCATCCAAACCACTAACCACCCATGCATCCTCACTTGGAACAGGATGTATCATACTGCCATAAGCTCCCAAATAAACATCCTTGCTATAGTAATTGTCTACATATGCTTCAGGCCTCTCTCTGTTCACAAATATGGCAGCCACAGCATGACAGCAGGGTATCCCAGTGAGATCCCACATCCTACAATTACAAGTCCTTGCAGCCAAGTTCACAATCCTAGTTTTATTAAAATGCTCCACCTCAAACTCTAGCTGACCAGACCAACTTGCAAAACAGTTCCTAGCTTCTGCCACATTACACTCCAACTTTCTAACAATATTAGGACATATTACACCCTCATATTTCTCCATCCCTTTCTTCTTTATCTGCAATCTGTTCATCAAATTTTTTCTTATCCATTCAAGCATGCTAACAATTGGCAAGTCCCTTGCTTCCATAATGTATGCATTAAATGACTCACTTAGATTATTCACAAGTGAATCACACTTGGCATGGGTACTGAAGTGGGATCTTGACCATTGACTGGGATGTAATGGTTCTAAATAATTCATAATTTCTCCATCATTATCTAAATTCTTTAGCTTCCCAATCCAATAATTGAAATCATTAACTATTCCTGCCCTAGCAACATTCCACAGATAGTCCTTCACCTCTTTACCACCCCATTTCTTTTTAAAATTTGCATACAAGTGCCTCATACAAAATCTGTGCTCTGTGGTAGGTAAGAGATCCTTAAATGACTCCACCAAACCTTTCTGTCTGTCAGAAATAAATACCAAGCTCTCACTATCCCCAAGATCATCAATCAGTTCTGTCAAAAACCAAGACCAACTATCCCTGGTTTCTGCCTCAACAACAGCCACAGCAACTGAGAACATGTTGTCATTCCTATCCCTAGCCACAGCAGACAACAATTGCCCACCATAAAAGGCCCTTTAGATGACAACCATCCAGTCCAATAAAGGGCATGCAGCCTGCCAAAAATCCAATTTTGTATGCCTCAAATCTAACATACACCCTTTTGAAAACAGGTGCCAGATCTGGACTTGGCCTAATTGTCTCAACTTTGAAACATGTGCCAGGGTTATGCTTCTGCAATGTTGCCCCATAATCCCACAGTCTTGCAAATTATGCCTTACTGTCCCCCTCTAGTTGTTCTCTAGCTAACCTTTTTGCCCTGTATATCTTATGCTTGCTTGCATTAGCAAACATGTCTCTATAAATTTCTTTCTTCATAGCCCCTACCTTCCAGTTGGGGTCATCTCTTAACTTATCCTTATACCTCTGTGCAAGATACTTAACACTAATCAAATGGTTATTGTAGTCCCTCCCACAACTGTGATCTGGTCTAAAGGACTTGATTTGCCATGTAGTGGTTCCCTGCATGGGAGAACCATGAACCCTAAAGTCACAGTTCTCATATTTGTAAACACAGGTAATCCTTTTGCTATCATTGTGCTCGTAGTCAAAGTCATACCCCTGTCTAATGCTCCAATCCTTAACAGCAGCTTTAAGCACCTCCCTATTTGGAAACATCAAGCCAACCTTCAATGTTGGCCCATCCCTATGGTTCAAGTCATCAGCACAAAAATTTGGCCACCTATTTCCATCTTGATCTTCATCTGAGTCATGAACACTCCTCAGATCATCCTCTTCCTCACCCTCAGAATACCAGTCTTCAGAGGGATCATTGTTATGACCCCTCTGCTTAGGGTTAGTGGTAAATATTTCATCATCTCCTGGCCCCTCTAAATCTTCACCCAACTCAGGAATTGTAGGGTCATCAGGCTCTGCACCACCATCATCAGTCCCTTCACCCTCAGTAGTTCATTCACCCTCAGCATTCACACCACCATCAGTTGTTTGTTCACCAACACCAGTGTCCAACACACTCTCAGTGACACCAGCCTCAGCATTCACACCACCATCAGTTGTTTGTTCACCAACACCAGTGTCCAACACACTCTCAGTGACACCAGCCTCAGTATTCACACCACCATCAGCATTTTGTTCACCAACCCCAGTGTTTAACACACCCTCAGTCACACCACCAACATTTTGTTCACCAACCCCAGTGTTCAACACATTCTCAGTCACACCACTTTGAGTACCTTGACCAGCCTCAGTAGCTACACCCTGAGTACCTTCACCACCCTGAGTACCTTCACCACCCTGAGCAGCTTCACCCTGAGCAGCTTCACCCTGAGTACATTGTCCTTGAATACTTTGCCCAACATGAGTAACTTCAACACCCTAAGTACCTTGCCCAGCATCAACAACATCCCCATCCCCTATTTCCACATCACCATCATCTCCTATTGCAAGGTAGGGAGGATTATTATCTACAACTGCTATGAGATCCATGTCCCTTATAACATATATGACTACATTGTGACCATGATAATGGTATAATGCATCATTTAAACCCATATCATCAAGTATTAACATCAACCCATTGTTAAAAGTCTTTCCATGTATCCTATAAGTCATGGTGCTAGTAGCAGGTAATTCTAAACTCAAGCACATATCTAGAAGCTCCCAGTATGAAAGGTAGTCAGGGTCACATTCAAACTGTTCTACTTTGTCTCCGGTCCAAGACCTATTGGGTGGATCTGTAAAAACCCCCCCATGATGAATTTCAATGGTGATTTTGCCTGACATTCTGCCAATTGAAAAACAAAGGAATAATTTAATAGAGTACTTGTCTAACCTAAAGCAACCTTTTTAACACGTGGAATCATTAAGAAACAATAGGGTTCAATATGATAGGGTAAGGTTCAATATGGTGGGGGACAGAGGGACCACAAGCAATCAACAACACAACAAACTGAATAACTTACTAAATACAGAATAGGACAATCGGTTGCATGCATGTGAATTGACAGAAACATATAATACACAAAATCCCTAGGCAAGGCCGAAACCTTAGATTACATAGAAACCCTAGAAATTTAAAAAATCGTAAATTAACACAGAAATCCTAGATTGCATAGAAACGTTTCCGAATATCACGAATTAAATATACTTTCGTTTGTCAAAATCACGAGTTCAACATAAAAGCATTTCTCAAAATAATAAAATTACCTGGAATCGCACTTAGTTTCGTGTTCGATTTCGTCTTTGATTTCCACCAGTTCCAAATACTTCAGTTTATGACACCAATGTTCGATTTCGTTCCTGATTTGTGTCTTCCTTGTAGATTATTTCACATTCTTTCAATTCGGTTTATGGGATCTTGTTAGAAAGTGACGGGTTGAGGAGAGAGATGGTGAGAATTCGAGTCAAATGTCTTGGGTATAGTGTTTGACAAACGAGACCAATGTGGTTATATACATGGGTAGTTTAGAGAATTCCTTAATTCCGTAACTGGAGTTGACGAATGTAACACTTTTTAAACCTTAGGTGTCTTATTATAATTTTGTAACGGGAGGGGTCTTTTTGCAACAACCCCAAACCACAGGGATATTTTACGCAATTTTTCCTAAAAACTATGTAGGTAACATTTGCCACTCCAGTGGTTAAGCTAGTAATATGTTCAGGTAATGTATGGAAGAACAAACTTTGCCTGCTACCTGTATTGTAGAAATTTTTCTCTAATTTCGTATATAGTTACAATTTACAGTTGCGAAATATTTCTAGTGACTTTTCTGCTAACACATCATTAACAATTCTTAGAAGTATTTTTTCAATGTCACTAATTAAAAGTCATTAAAAATATATAACGACCATTAATTATATCTAAATGAAGGGTATATATAAAAAATTTCTTTAATTTGGATATCAGCAAAGTTTTTTTCCCGAGAACAAAGGACAAGTAAAAGTCGGATGACACGAATTTTCATTCCACTAAGAAGTTCTGCACCTACCAAATACTTTTTCGTCGCTAAATTCGTTAGACACTTCCAAGTTCCCGGTACTCGCTGATCTGATCGCACATAACGTTGCACAAATCGCTTTGGCTTTGGCCTGAACTGAAGTGAACACCGCAAGATGGGCTCACCAGCGATCCATCTGAGATCCCCAATCTCTTCCCCTCTCCACCGCCTTCCCACCTTCAGCAAGGACCCAACCACCACCCCCACCGCCGCCGCCTCGCCCTCCGCCACTCCATCCGCCCTCGACTCCTTCGCCTCCGACCCCATCTTCTCTGCCTTCCTCTCCCCGGACTTTGACTCCACCCGCTTCTCCTCCGCCGCCCTCTCTTCCGGCTCCGCCTCCGCCCGTGCCGAGCAGCTCCAGCACGCCATCCGCCTCCTCGAGAAGGAGCTCCGCAACCAGGTCCTCTCCCGCCATCCCGACCTCCTCCGCCAGCTCTCCTTCGTCGCCCACGCCAACTCCGCCCTCGCCTCGCTCCGCTCCTCCGTCTCCATCATTAGCTCCTCCCTCCTCCGCCTCCGCCACGACCTCTCAGTCCCCCACCGCCTCCTCCGCTCCCAAACCCTCCAACTCTCCAACCTCCACTCTGCCTCTCTCCTCCTCCAGCTCACCGTCCGCCTCCTCCGCCTCTCCAAGAAGCTCCGTGACGTCATGGCCCCCGCGGAGTCCGATCCGGACAAGCTCGACCTCTCAAAAGCAGCACAACTACACCACGAGATTTTAACTTTATGCAACGAAAATGACCTCTCCGGAATTGCCGCTGTAGATGAAGAGCTCAAATGGGTTTCCGAAGCGGGTCAAAAGCTACGATCCGATGGAATGCGGGTCTTGGAGAGGGGACTAGAAGGGTTCAATCAGGCGGAAGTTGGGGCGGGACTGCAGGTGTTTTATAACTTGGGAGAGCTGAAGGTGACGGTTGATGGGTTGATTAGCAAGTATAGGAATTTGGGTGTGAAGAATGTGGGGGCGGCGCTCGATATGAAGGCGATATCGGCGTATTCGGGCGTTGTGTTTGGGCCGGGAGGGATACAGAGGAGTGGGACGCCGCAGATCGGGGGCGGTGGAAAAGCCAAGGATGCGCTGTGGCAGAGGATGGGTGCCTGTATGGATCAGCTGCATTCAATTGTGGTCGCGGTTTGGCATTTGCAGAGGGTATTGTCCAAGAAGAGGGACCCGTTTACTCATGTGCTGCTGCTTGATGATGTCATTCAGGTGAGCGATTTTGTGGGTACATTTTTATCTGGCATACATTTTCTGGTGTGTGTTAGTTCTGCAATGTTATCCCTGTGAGTAACAAGCTGATGTGATTGTCACCATATGATGCAAGGCACTATTTTGGAAAGCTCAGAATGCAACAACTTTATAAATGCATGATGTTGTATGTTTTTTCCCTGCATTCTGCTCAAGTTGTGTTCTTGATGTGTTCTTCTTTTTGTCATAAAGGACAATGCCACCTTTTGGAATACAAAAGAATATGATAAGTGAGAGAGTTTGATCTACTGCAATTTGAAGTGTGATTTCGTCATCTTCTATTGCTGGCATTTGCATCTATCTATATGTAAAACATTTGGTGGAGAACAAGTAGCCATATTCCCAAGGTCGGACCTAATGTGAATAGGAGGTATGCAGAAAGCTAGGTTGTTCATTGTTGAGATTTCTCTGATGCTTGCACAAGTGGCACTGCTAATTCATAATCATGTCCATAACCCAGTTTTCCTACCTTGTTCCTGAGTCTCCTTTTGTAGGCTCAAGAAGGTGTGTCCTGGGTTGGCCTTGGTGCACATAGATTTTTGTGCTGCACTATCTCTGCTGCACTCATTGTACAGCTGTACTATTTATCTAGCTGTTCTCTGCTGCGGGTGGAGCCTTTATTGGGAATAGAGGGGGGTAAATCTTTTTAGATTACCCTTTTTCAATCCATATAAATAAATTTCCCCGTCTGCGTAAGTTGTTCAACAAGAAGTTAGCCCTGCAGTTGTCAATGGCCTGCACAAGGGAAAATGCGTATATTAACTAGGGAAGAACCCTTGGCAGGCTCAGACTATGCTCAGGTTAACAAAAGTTTCAATAGTTGAGAAAGTCTGGGAGGCACAGTAGAAAATTAGTTTACTTGGAAATGAGGCTTGAGATTTCGGGAGGCAATTCTGACCTTCGCAATAGTCAGTAGATTGGCTGTATAGTGAAATTGTGCTGGAGATAGTCAGATAAGTTTTTATCGTCTCATAAGAAGCCTCAATTGGGCATTCCTATAAGAAACAATACCGTTCTTGGCAAGAAGTAAATTTGAAGTGGCTAGTTCCACGCCTTCTTGGCTTCTTGTACCAAAACCCTGTAAGATGACTTGATTGCATACCAAGCACATTAATTTCTGTGGGAACTTTGTGTTTACCGGGGTTTGGTTTTTACAAGATAACAAAATAAAATTGGAATATTCCGAGCTTTATGATGATGTTGAGGATCTGGATCATGTAAAGGTAGGAGTCTGGGAAATATTTTGGTGGGAGAGGGTCTAAGAAGCACGGGTGCGGGTGCGGATACGATACGGGTGCGGATACGCGGATATGGGATTTTTGAAAATTTTAGGATACGGGTGCGGCGGGGATACGGCAGATTTTATAAATATTTTTTTAACTATATACACTTATATATGTAAAAAGGCATAAATATTCCAACTAAAATAGTGAGAGTTTATTAAGTTTAATGGGTTGCTTCTTAAATTTGGAAGTTTTCAACTAAATTAGTGATAATTTCTTAAGTTTGGACTGTTTTGTAAATATTGAAATTGTATAAGTGAACACAATGAAGTTGCATGTGTAATATTATTATTTCTTTGAAATATTGGGGCTGATTTAAAACATAAGTTGATAAGTGGGTACAAAAATGAAATGGCAAAAGTCTTTTATATCTGTTGACTTCAGCCACACCAGCATCGATAACATCGATGCACATTTTCTCCCCACAGAGCTGCACGGCGCCGCAGCACCACACGCCGCAGAGCCACAGCACCACACGCCGCAGCGCCACACTTGGTTTGCCGGTCAGCTCTTCTCCTTCTCCTTCTCCTCCTCCTCCTCTGTCTTCTTCGTCTTCTTCTCTCCGGTCTCCTCTCTCCTCTGTGATTCCTTGCCGGTGGTCGTTTGAGTCGCCGGTGGTCACAAATCTGCACATCGGTCACAGATCGCCGGTGGTTAGAGGCCGCAGCGCCGCACTTGATTCGCCGGTCAGATCTTCTCCTCCTCCTCCTCCTCCTCTGTCTTCTTCGTCTTCTTCTCTCTGGTCTCCTCTCTCCTCTGTGATTCCTTGCCGGTGGTCACAAATCTGCACATCGGTCACAGATCGCCGGTGGTTAGAGGCCGGATACGCACCCGAGCCGCACCCGGTATTTAAGAAATTAAAAAAATAATTCAATAGAATCGGACACGCACCTGACACGCACCGATGCCGCACCCGAGCCGCACCCGCACCCGACGCGTATCCGGTGCCGGTGCTTCACCCCAAGTGCCGCACCGGTGCTTCATAGGAGAGGGTTAAAATATTTGCAGGGTTGACTGCTGTGCTGCGTTGGTGATCAATTTCCCTGAAGTAATTTTACTTGGGGTGATCTGCCCAATATTCTTCAATAATGTGACTGCACATGTGCTTGTATGGAAAATATAAAGGGGCTGGTTGTGTGGATGAAGGAACTAACACAGGAGTAGTTTTTTGAGCTTGTTTTACTACAGCAGGTTATTTCCATGCTTTCTTGCAGAATATACTGCTGTAATCTTTCTGCCGTGCTCATTATCTTTGACGGGCATTCTGGCGAGGAATTGACCTCAGGAGTAGAAATTGCAATGCATCTTAATTGCCTGGATAACTTTTTGATCGGAGTCTATGCGTGGCCTTCAAGTTATTCAATGGCCAGATGATGTCGATTGGTTAGCTTTCAAGCAGGCTGTTTTGAGAGAAGTTTGAGCGCTACTGTTGTTTGTTTGGTTCCTCAAAAAGGCGGCTCAACTGATGTTCGGTATTTTCAACCCATCAGCTTAGTTGATAGTGTGTACAAACTAGTCTCGTAGGTTGTTGGAGGCTGGTGTTATTTCCGTTTCCCAAAACGCGTTTGTTGGGGTACTTCAGATCTTGATGCCGTCCTCATTTGCCAATGAATTTGATGACTCGAGGGCTATGTCTGGGAGCCTGGATCTTCTACGAATTGGATAGGGAAAATGTTCTGGCCACGTGAAGGGGAAATGGAGAGGATGGGATTTGGTCGAGATGGTGGACCGGAATGGATTTCTGCATGTCCTCAGCTAAATACTCGATTATAGTAAACGGCACGCCCAGCTGGTCTATTTCCCTCGTCTTGGGGTTTAAGGCAAGGTCATTTCTTCCCCCATTTGCCTTTTTATTTCTCATGACGGCTCTAAGTGGATTGCTGCAGCAGGCGGTGTAGGGGGGTGGGGGAGGGTTCTCTTAAAGGCTTTCTAGCCGGTTAAGATGAGATATACATGGTGGTGGTTTCTCACTCACTATTTGCAGATGAGAACGTTTTGTTTACTAACCCAGACAAAGAGCGTTTGCATCATTTTCGCTTGGTTTACCACTTTGTTCAAAACCTGCTCGCAATTGAAGATTAATTATGCTGAGCTAATTGCTGCTGAAGATGTTCTGAATTTGGTCCTTCTTGCTCATACTACAGAAAATTCCAAGGAGGAAAGACACCTGCAAAGCTTCTCTTCACCATCAACTAGAATGTAGCGTTGTTCTAGCAAGTATATTACACAAATCAACAATTTAACTAGACTTAAAAGTAAGTCTATTACAGGGGCTTTATTAGAGTTCAGAAAGATCGTCTGCCATCTCCACCGAAATGCTATTGGAAAGACTTATATTCTCTCTCAAATTTGTTTCCTTCTTTGGGATGTGAAGTTCTCTTTCAAATTTAAGACATCGGTAACCTCGCATGGTCTTCTTTCTGAATTCGCTAGGTTGTATGCCTAGGGTAATTAGTCGGTGCCATTTTCAGCCATCACAATAACGTTTCCTGCTGTGTTGTATTCGCTAGGTTGTATGCCTAGGGTAATTAGTTTGGTCATGATCTTCCCAATGGCTATCCAACGAGAAAAAGACATTAATTTCATCTGCGTATGGTAGATTTGACTTTTCTCTTTGCACACAACGCACTTAGAATGCAGCTTTGGTAAAACTAGGAGGAGACTTCAGAATGAATTCCCTTCGCAAAATAGCAAAGAGACTTCGTCATGAGATTATCACTTAGAGAAGTTATAGTTCCTCTTTGACTTTATTAGTCTTGTTTCTAATTAGAATTCTCTCATTTCGATCAACAAACTTTCTCTTTTCATTTTTTAAATTTTATTTTGTGCTTATGCTTGCTCTTGTTTTCTAGGAAGGTGATCAACTGTTAACAGATCGCGTCTGGGAGGCCCTTGTGAAGTCTTTTGCAAGCCAAATGAAGTCTTCTTTCACGGCATCTAGTTTTGTTAAAGAGATATTTACATTGGGGTACCCAAAGCTATTCTCCATGATAGAGAATCTTCTTGAAAGAATATCACGTGACACGGACGTTAAGGGGGTTCTACCTGCCATCAGTTTGGAAGGAAAAGATCAAATGGTTGCGGCTATCGAAATTTTTCAGACATCTTTCTTGGCACTTTGCTTGAGTCGCTTGTCCGATCTTGTTAATAACGTTTATCCGATGTCAAGTCGTGGGAGTGTTCCATCCACAGAACACATTTCTAGAATTGTTGCACGCATTCAAGAAGAAATAGAGGCTGTTCAAACGGATGCACGTTTGACTCTTCTTGTCTTGCGCGAAATCAGCAAAGTTCTGCTTCTGCTTGCACAAAGAGCCGAGTACCAGGTACTGTTGGGCCCAATTAATATTGGAATAGGCCAAAAAAAGTGAGATAGTATGTCTTTTTTTTTTTGCTTTTCCCGAACTTAATTAAGTCTGCAGTTTAGTCCTAGCATTTTTTAATTTTCTGGTCCTTCTAGCTGTTTCCTTTTTCCTTGTCGTACTTATTTGTTTTGATTTCTGTAGATATGTACTTGGTTGGTATGCTGGTAGCCATCGCATTAGAGAATGACCCAATTAATGTAAGCATACAGAAGTGATTCAACCTATGTTACATGGACTCGGTATGAGTGTCCGGATCGGATACGTGTCCAAGTGTCGGACTCGTCTAATTTTGAAAATACAAGACACGGGGACACGGCAAAATATTCATATTTATTATTGCTTTTTAGTTATTTCGAAGGCAAAAAGGTGTTTTATGTGATGCATTTGGTTTTAATTGACAACTTATCTCCACTCAAAGCAACTACTAATTAAACAAAAGACTATAAGATAGTATCATAATGGCATATCCTATGAGATGTGTCGGACACATATCCCATACCCATGTCCAAGTGTCGAGTGTCCGACACGGGTACTTCACGCAAAATCGAAGAGTCCATGTAACATAGGATTCAACATGTTTGTTTCGGGTCTTCATATATAACATAGACGTACTAAAAGGATAGTCTTTAAATGTACATGTTTGTTTTGGGTCTTCATATATAACATAGACGTACTAAAAGGATAGTCTTTAAATGTACGTGTCTGTATCAGTTGGTAAACCGCGCCATACACTTATGCAGGTGGATCCTTAGTTTGGTTATGTACTTCTGGAAACATAGGTCGAAGCAAACTGTCTATAACCATAAATAAATGAAAGTCCTGAACCGACTAAGTAGCCAGTTTGACCTGTTATTTTGGTTATAAACAATCATCAAAACTGATAAAATTGGGGGAAGAGGAGGAGAGCAAAGACAATCTTCAACTATTTTCTGAAGAAAATAAGTAAATTCAGATATATTAACGTAAGTGCTAGAGCACATTTTTCCTAAACAAGAGTGAGAGGGTGGAAGGAGGAAGAGGTGGAGCGAGGGACGGGAGGAATCATCTAACTTGGTCAAATTTGGCTGGTTATTTTCATTATCTGGTGAGTAATGCAAAGCTCTATGGAAATTTTTTTGATCCTTTAGAGAGGGAATCACTTTTGGAAAGATTACTATCTGGGAGGAGTCACATCAAATTGAGAAGGAATTATTGGAGGATTTGTGATTTTCTACAAACACTTGTGTTATGAGAAACCTTAGAGATGGGGGGTGGTTTCTGCTTTGTTTGCATCTATAGGGGTAGGTTATTGGTACTTGTAAGGGAGGGTCTCTGGGAGATAATAGAAACTTTTGTCATGTGTGGAGGTAATTCGCCAAGTCATGAGGGCTTCACCTTGGTGGTTTTATTTTCCAGCTGTGTTAGAGGAGGGTAAGGCGAATGTGATGGCGGCGTTAAAAGAGTTCCCCAGCAGGGGAATTAGAGTGGAGCAATTGAGTGCTTCCTTTATTTCCTTGATCTGAAGATTGGGGTGCAGGGAATTTTCAGATTTAATACAGATTAGCCTTGTGGAGAGTTTATACTAGGTGATTGCAAAGGTGGTCAAACCACCTGGCGTTTAGAAAATGGCACAGACAAATACGGGCCCATATGTGCAACATACAAAAGAAACTTTCTGTTGGCATTCAAGCCTTTTCCATGTCAATTTTGCGAACCACTTCAGTCTCACTCTTAGTATATCCTCCAGGCATTGATTGGATATAAAAATTGCATCCAAGTAAGTTTTTTGCGAAGTTAATGTTGAAAGAGTGGGACTCTAACCTGGCATTTAGGTGACCATATTGAAGTCATTACATCTGCCTTATGAATCCTGGAGAAAGACTTGAATCTTCTGCTTATGCATACATAAACCGCTTATGACTAACGAGGTCTTTTTAACTGGTTTGAAGTTTCTTTATGATCCTTGAAACACGGTTGCAGATCTTTTGCATGCTCAAACATCTAATTGACTGATACCCGTCCAAATATTTACACATAAAGGCTGAATTGGAGGTCTTCTCTTTTTAGGATTTGAACTCGAATTTTAGTTCCAAATGGAAAAAGGAATGGTAACAGATATTGTATTATGAAATGGCAAGTTTTAAGCTAGATGAAGATTTAAACTAAAGAAATGGAACTAGAAACCTTTGATTTGAACTGAGAACTGGCATAAATAACGAGCTATTATAATGTGGGCAAAAGCACAAGACCTTTGCAGAGGATGCATTTAGTGTGTCAGTCACTTTCTTCCTGGTGTTATTAAGTTTTTCGCGATGGAAGATCTTGATTCAAAAGTATAATGCGTTTCTGTCTGTTTTGTTAGTTTTTGCATATCTAATACTTGTCCATCTCATGGCACTGCTATCCTTCTATTATTCGGTTTCTGAATCTGGATGGGACGGAAATATGATGAACTTTCTGATAGCAGATATGTACTGGGCCTGAAGCACGTCAAGTTGGGGGTCCTGCAACTCCAGCTCAGATCAAGAATTTCACATTATGTCAGCAACTACAAGAGATCCATACACGCATATCATCTATCATGAGAGGACTGCCCCCTATTGCCTCAGAGCTCTTGTCAGCGTCACTTGGTACAATATATGGTGTTGCATGCGACTCAGTTACATCGTTATTCCAAGGGATGCTTGACCGTTTAGAGTCTTGCATCTTGCAAATACACGAACAAAATTTCGGCGCGCTTGGCATGGATGCAGCTATGGATAATAATGCATCACCTTACATGGAGGAACTGCAGAAGTGTATAACTCACTTCCGTAGGGAATTCTTGTCAAGAATGCTGCCTACTTCGGCAAATGCCGTCTTGGCAGGTACAGAAACCATATGCACCAGGCTTGTCAGGACAATGACTTCTCGGGTTCTGATGTTCTTCATTAGGCATGCTTCTTTGGTTAGACCTCTCTCCGAATCAGGGAAGCTGAGAATGGCCAGGGACATGGCTGAGTTGGAATTAGCAGTGGGCCAGAACTTGTTCCCGGTAGAACAGCTTGGTCTACCGTACCGAGCCCTTCGTGCATTGCGGCCTGTTATTTTCTTGGAAACATCTCAATTGGGTGCATCCTCTCTTCTTCAAGATCTGCCATTAAGTGTCATACTTCACCATCTCTATTCTAGAGGCCCAGAGGAGTTGCAGTCACCGATGCAGAGGAATAAACTTACACCTGTGCAATACTCTCTATGGTTGGATTCTCAGGGTGAGGATCAGATCTGGAAAGGCATTAAAGCTACACTTGATGATTATGCTGCAAAAGTAAGGGCAAGAGGAGACAAGGAATTCAATCCTGTATACCCTCTTATGCTGCGACTGGGGTCATCTCTATCAGATAATTCTCCCGTGCCCCAAAGACCTTGATAAACTGGATATTTCATGTAAATCGTTCTCTATAGACCAGAGTGCCCCTCAGTGGGCTGTCGCCTCGTAGTATTGTTGCAGATGCGAGCCAAAACAAAAGTATTTCATGCTAGAGTTCATGCCTATCTTCGGGGTGCTCAAGGGACCAAAAGCTATTTATTAGGTCGATGGCAGTTTTGACCCTCTTAAAGGTATCATGTTTCCTTCTATACACTTCACATTTTCAGCTGTTTGTTTTTGTTTCCCTTTGTTCCGTCTCCCATTCATTTGTAATGGATATTGTACCCATCCATATCCTTCTATACGACCACAAACTGAGAAAGAAGGGCCTGTATAGGAACCCTTCCCTTTTTCTGTTTTCATTTGCAAACTGGCTTCTTTAGGTTTATCTTTAAAACCGTAGCTAGCAAATTTGGGAAACGCCTGCTGCACTATGAAGGTGATGTAAAAGCCTTAGTGGAGCTTTCTGTCGCTACTGTGTTTGCTACTATTAATGAATCGAGCAACATTGTTTTGTCGCTAATCCACGCAGCGGAGGCAGAATGAGGCCCTATCCATTTCCTCCTCGCCCGTTTTTCTCCCCACAGAACCAGGGACGCGCTTTTAGATGAAAGTTCATTTTGAGAGCACTTTTCGAACGCGAAAAACAACTATTTTTAGAATCAATTGCCTAACATAGTATATTCTTAGTTTTCAAACTGAGAATGGAACCATAGGATGAGCATGAAAATTAGAGTTCACACTCCTTCAGAGTTCCATTACTGTACATCTACGTATCTATCGTCATTATGCTGGCATTGGTCTGTTTTTCTTTTTTCTCATTTGGTCCCCGCGTCGAGTTACCCAGCATGCAACAACGCAGGGATAGTCGTGCAGGAACAAAAAAAGTGAGCAATTCTGAAGATATACTTGGCTGCAAAGTCCCCTATAACATAGTTTTAGTGGCACTTATGATAAAACTACGGCTAAAGGCTGGAGAATTGCTGCCACTTTTTTTACCCTCATCAGAAGAGTAAAATGCACCGATGGGCACTTTCAACTATTATTCATTCTTTACTGAAGTTACTAAACGTTTATTTGTGTCAATTTGATCATTGGACTCACAAATTTATTCAATCAAGCCATTCTGATATTCGAAGTTATAATTTCTCCGTTAAATGGTCACGCGAATCCTGCATGCCCCATCAAAGCAGGGGCAAAACTGTCACTCCCATCCAATCTCTCTCTCTCTCTCTCTCTCTCTCCCCCTCTCTCTCCAGATCTGCGATTGATTATCATCTCCCCTCGATTGCCAATTTGCCCTCCAAAGACCTAATTCCACCAAATTTGTAACTGAAGCAAACATGACGAGTTCACACACGCCATAGAGAGAGAAGGACCCCTTCCGCTCAGACCAAATAATGGTTTTGATCCACTGATACTACGAGTCTTGTGTTTCACAATTCACTCCAATCTCCACCGTGTATTTCGTTTCGCCGTCAGTAGGCGTCGTGCTCGTTCTCTGGGGAACCCCTCAACCGCAGTCGAAATGCTAACGCAACTCTCCCACAACCTCTCCAGTGGCGACGTCCTGGTCTCTGTGATCCGCCACAAATTTGCGAGCCTCAACTCACCGTTCCTCACGCTACGGTAGATCCGGACCCGTACCGTGCTGAGATTGTTGTGTGCGTGTTTGTGTTTTCTGCACAAAATTAAAACTTTTGGCGGACCATGGCTCACTGAGATTGTTGGCATGGAATCTAGTTTTACGTTTATAAAGTTCAGGTGTGCATGCGCTGGTGTTTGAAGTGAGCGACCAACGTCCCCAAGCTGGGGTCTAAGAGGGGGGAGAGAAAAGAAAGATAGAGAGAAAGAAAATAGAGGGATTGCGTGGGGAGTGACGGTTTTGCCCCGGCTTTGATGGGGCATGTGCACGTCATGTGACCATTTAACGGAAAAATTGCAACCCGTGCTAACAAAATGGCTTGATAGAACAAATTAAAGTGGCTGCAAAAGTTACCAAGTAACTACAAAAGTCACCATAGTGACCACAAAAGTCTTACAGACTTCCTTTTTTATCAAAAGGTTGTTCATTCTAATGATCATATGTAAATTATGAATTTTGAATTCAAATAGCAATGAAGGTAAATATGAAGCAAATTGAACGATTCTCCAAAGTTGTATAACAACTAGTAAGGTAATACCAATTAACGAATCCTTGCCATAGCAAGAAATACGAAGTCCCTTACCTTAAAAAGCTCTTGTTACGAAATCTTTAAAGTGTCGCCTTAGTGCCACAAAAGTCTCCAAGTCTCTCTCTCTCTCTCTCTCTCTCTCTTCAATCTTTTAGAAGAAAAGCAAATGAACTAAAAAGAAGAGTTAGAGGGAAAATAAGCTATTTATAAGAAGAATCCTAAGTTGGCAATTTTATACTAACACTCCCTAAACTTATGCCACTTATTCAAAATATACCAAAAACTTTTCAATATCTACTGAAAGGAATCTAACTTTTTCATTCGAAGGAAAACTACTCCTTTGACTAAAGGGGGGGGGGGGGGGTTTCCATTTGACCGAATCCTTTAGTCGCGAAATTGCTTTATTCACATATGCTCATTTCATTCGATCGAAAACATTTCATTTGACCGAAAATCTTTCATTCAATCGAAAACTTCTCATTCAACTAAATTTTTTTTCATTCGACTGAATCCGTCTCAAATTTGTCTACCTCAAACTTGATTTTCATTCGAAGCAAAACACCTTTCATTCGAATGAATCTTTTAGTGGCTTTAAGGTTTTTCCGCCTAACTAAGTTTGATTCGAATGAATCGGGATTCATTCGACCGAATCCTTCAGAGATGGTTTATCAACCAATTCATCTAATAATTTATCCCTTAATTTATTTTCAAACAAATATGACCTCTATTAGCATAAAAAGGGGCTCTTACATTCTCCCCACCTTAAAATAATTTCGCTCCCGGAATTAAACGCACCTTAATCATCAAAAAGTTGAGCGTGCTTCTTGCGCATATCATCTTCAAGTTCTGAAGTGGCTTCCTTCTCAAAATGGTTATGCCATAATACCTTCACAAAAGCTATCCTCTTAGAGCGCATGACATGTTCATCGCGCTCCCAAATGCGATCTGGTTGCTCCTTATAAGATAGATCTTCCATAACTTGAATAGGCTCAAACTCAATAACAAGCGAAGGATCAAAAACATACTTCCTCAAGGTTGAAACATGAAAAACATTATGTATTCTTGACAAATTAGGAGGTAAAGCTAAACGATAAGCAAGTGTACCAATTCGCTCCAAGATTTCAAACGGTCCAATGTACCTTTCAGATAGCTTCCCTTTCTTCCTAAACCTCAAGACTCCTTTCCATGGAGATACTCGCAAAAACACATGATCACCAACGTCGAATTCGAGCTCACGACGCTCATATTTGTGTAACTCTTCTGTGGGCTTTGTGCAGTCTTAAGTTTGCTCCTAATCACTTGGATCTTGTATACAGTGATTTGAACAAGTTCTGGACCTATCAATTTCCTTTCTCCAACCTCACTCCAACAAATTGGTGACCGGCACCTTCTCTCATAAAGAGCCTAAAATGGTGCCATCTGGATGCTAGCATGATAACTATTATTGTAAGCAAATTCTATCAATGGTAAATGATCATCCCAATCACCTCGAAAATCCATAACACAAGCTTGCAGCATATCATCCAATGTCTGGATAGTTCTCTCAGATTGCCAGTCCACTCGTGGCTGGAAAGTCGTGCTAAGATTTAGTCGTATACCCATGGTCTCTTGCAAACCACCCCAAAAGCGTAAGGTAACTCGAGGGTCTTTATCTGACACAATAGATAAAGGCACTCCATGCAAACTAAGTATTTCTCAAATGTACAAGTTAGTAAGTACCTCAATCGAATTCTTGTTCCTTTTGGCTAAAAAGTGCACTGATTTGGCCAACCGCTCAACTATCACCATATTGCATCGTGTTGCTTTGTAATTGGCGGCAGTCCAACCATAAAATCCATCATTATATGCTCCCACTTCCACTTCTGAATAGCAAGTGGTTGTAATTTTCCAATGGGTCTCTGATGTTCCTCTTTAATCCGCTGACAAACCAAACATCTAGCCACAAAGTCTGCTACCTATCTTTTCATGTTGTTCCACCAATAAACATCCCACAAATTCTGGTACATCTTGGTACTGTCCGGGTGTACTGCAAAAGGTGAATTGTGAGTCTCCGAGAGAATCTCCTTCTTCAATTCTATATCTGAAGGAATGCACATTCTAGAACCCATACGAAGAATACCCTCATTGTCCAATCTAAAATCTGTGTAACCACCTCCTTTCACCCTATCACTAATCTTGACCAATTTAGGGTCTAACACTTGAGCCGCCTTAACATTCTCAATCAATGATGGTTAAACCTCCAAATGTGCTAAATACCCACTAGAATGAGAAAATCTTACCTCGACTTCTAACTTCTCCAATTCTTCCAACAAATTGAGGTTGAGTAGTAAGCATAGGAGAAAGTCTTCCCATACTCTTCCTACTTAGAGCATCTGTCACAACATTAGCCTTACCTGGGTGGTACAAAATGGTGCAATCATAGTCCCTCAAAAATTCCAACCACCGTCTCTGTCTTATGTTCAACTTCTTTTGTGTGAATATGTACTTAAAACTCTTATGATCCGTAGAGATTTCACATGGTTCACTAAACAAATAATGACGCCAAATCCTTAGTGCAAAAATTATAGCTGCTAGTTCTAAGTCATGGGTAGGATAATTCAGTTCATGATGAAGCTAATCGATAGGGTGCCTTGGAGATAGGTGCTGCACCAGGAATCAAATCAATAGTAAACTCAATCTCTCTATCTGGCAGAAGACCCAGCAAGTCTTCTGGAAACACGTCCAAAACTCACGAACTGCAGGGACATCCTCAAGCCTAACTCTGGTTATGCGAGTGTCATGAATGTGAGCCAAATAACCTCTACAATCCTTCCTAAGAAGACGTTTGGCGCGTAGAGATGAAATCAAATTAGGTAGGGTACTGACCCTAACCCCTTGAATCTTAAATTCTGGCTAATTCTAAATCGAAAAGAGAACTTCTTTACTAAAGCAGTCTATCCTGGCATGATTGTAAGACAACCAATCCATGCCCAAAATCACATCAAAATCTTTCATATCTAGCAGGATTGAGTCCACCGACAATACTCTATCATCGATGATGACGGAGCACAGATTATATACTCTAGAGGTAACCACAGGGTTCCCTACGGGGGTTTCAACATAGAGTTTGCTTTCCAAGCTTCTAGGTTTAACAGTCAAATACTCACAAAAAGATGCCGAAACAAATGAGTGTGTGGCACCAAGATCTAGTAACACAAATGCCTTCTTATCACATATTTTAAAGGTACCTGTTACAACGTCATTTGACACTCCCGCCTCTCGAGTCGTCATAGCAAAGACTCTGGCACGCCCCTCCTGTGCTTTTGGTTTATCATCTTCTTTCTTATTCTATTTTGAACAAGAGGTGGCTTAGTGCAGCTTCTGGCTATGTGTCCCACTGTTCAGTAATTATAACACGTTCCTGTCTCCTTATAGCAGGGTGAGTTCCCATGATATTTTCCACAAGTAGTGCAATTTCTAGTACCACCTTGAGTCTGCTGCCTTTGCCCCAATCCACCTAACGATCTTCTCTTGACATGTGATGCTGGTTTCCTTCCACTTCCCAAGTTCTCTTCATTATGATCCCTCTTGTTCCTCTTGTCTTCCCAGATGAGTAATTGTTCATCATGAATGCACTCCAAACGTTGCACCCCATCGACCACTTATGCATAGGTAGGGTTATCCAGAATGGACATCTGTCCCCTTATCTCAAAGCGCAGTCCTTCTTGAAACTTGCGAGCACGATGACTTTCGTCTTGAACAACTTGCAAGGCAAATCTTGAAAATCGTGCAAATCGCTCCTCATACTCTGTGATCATCTCATTTGGATGCTGAGCAATCCTCATGAAATCACTTTCCATAGTGTCCTTCACATTTGGGGGAAAATAATTTGTGAAGAAGTGGTCTTGAAATGCTTGCCATGTGAGATCTTTTTTCTCTTCCACCGTCATCATCCATGAGGTCATCTTCCACCATTGGTCTGCCTCGCCTGTCAACTGAAAAATTGCTAACTTCACCTTCTGTTTATCTGAGCACCTTATCACCTCGAATACCTTGTCT
The DNA here is from genome assembly GCA_033070095.1 of Escallonia herrerae. Classification (NCBI taxonomy): domain Eukaryota; kingdom Viridiplantae; phylum Streptophyta; class Magnoliopsida; order Escalloniales; family Escalloniaceae; genus Escallonia; species Escallonia herrerae. The sequence continues at coordinate 25,056 of JAVXUP010000266.1, read as the reverse complement.
AACTCATTAAACCAAGTCTCTGCAGCCGCATGATCCACAACCTTATCAAACTTATTTGGCCGCAAACTCATGAACAGTTTCAAGATTGTAGCGTTAGCCGCAACCTGCGTAGCGTTGGGTTTTTCATCCTCTCTTCCACCTCGGCCTCCATTGCCACCACAAATCCCACCAAAGTTACTCATCCTGATTAGCACCATAAACATAATTAAGTCTAATGCTTACACACTTAATCAAGTACTAATCCTAACAACCATGGAAGCTTTAAACTAACATATCTCAAACTGGTTCTAAGAGTTTACAGAATCTCAAACCTAGGCTCTGATACCAAACTGTAATGGCCTCGACCTTGAGAGTCGTTACTAATGTACTTCAAGTCCTAAATCATATGCATTCTAATAAATACTCAATTATGCCAAGGTATAAACAGAGCATCTAATCCATTATCACAAAGTATCTCTAAAAGGTAGAAGCGCAAAACAACCTTGCCTCTTACAATCATTAATCACAAAAGAATGATCCATCCTTGAATTATATTACAAGAGTCTAATGCCAAATCAAATTACCCACATCCGGGTAAAGTTCTCAAAAAGGAATATATTATTTTTGACATGCTAACAAAATAGAAGCTATAATTCCCCGAATGTGTCAAGCTCCCATTCATGCTTACCACCTATGATAAGGGACAAGGAACAAATAGGGGGTGAGCTGAAATAGCCCAGTAAGGGAAAATCAAATGGAAGAAAATACGTTAATTTGTATTTCGAACAAATTCAGAACTTTGACGAACAAACAATAGCAATTGACATTTACGTCAAATAAGCGAATCAAATATACGAAATGATCATCAATGGCCATAGGCTCAAATAGAACATAAAACCCGAAGGTACAAAATGCATACCAGTAGCGTAATAGCTATCATTGTGAGGATTATCCGAAAGTTACGTAAAGTGACTACAAGAGCTACTAAAGTGTTGCAAAAGTTACCAAGTAACTACAAAAGTCACCAGAGTGACTACAAAAGTCTTATAGACTCCCTTTTTCATCAAAAGGTTGTTCATTTTAATGATCATATACAAATTACGAATTTCAAATTCAATTAGCAATGAAGGCAAATACGAAACAAATTGAACCATTCTCCACAGTTGTATAACAACTAGTAAAGCGATACCAATTAACAAATCCTTAACAAACCAAGAAATACGAAATCCCTTACCTTAACAAGCTCTTGGTACGGAATCTTTAAAGTGTTGCCTTAGTGCCACAAGAGTCTTCCAAGTCCTTCTCTCTCTCTCTCTCTCTCTCTCTAATCTTTTAGAAGAGAAGCAAATGAACTAAAAAGAAGAGTTTAAGGAAAAAGAAGCTATTTATAGGAAGAATCCTAAGTTGGCAATTTTATACCAACACTCCCTAAACTTATGCAACTTTTTCAAAATGTACCCAAATCTTTCCAAAATCTACAAAAATGAATCTAACTTTTCATTCGAAGGAAAACTATTCTTTCGACTAAAAAAGGGGGGGTTTCCATTAAACCAAATCCTTTAGCCGCGAAAATGCTTTCTTCACATATGCTCATTTCATTCAATCGAAAACTTTCCATTTAACCGAAAACCTTTCATTCGACCGAAAACTTATCATTTGACCGAAAGTTTTCTACTCGACTGAATCGTTCAGCCGCGAATTTTTCTACCTCAAACTTAAATTTCATTCGAAGTAAAACTTTTCATTCGAATGAATCTTTCAGTGGCTTTAAGGTTTTTTTGCTTAACTAGGTTTGATTCGAATGAATCGGGGTTTATTCGACCGAATCCTTTAGAGATGGTTTATCGACCAATTCATTTAATAATTTATCCCTTAATTTATTTTGAAACAAATATGACCTCTATTAGCATAAAAGGGGGCTTTTACAATAAGTAGATTGTATTACAGTGCCGTCGCTAAATATTTGCGTTCTTTAAACGTTTATTTTACATCGTCAAACATCCTTTCGAATGATTATATACTTAGCATTAAAAGTAATAGAATAACATTCCTAATTAGCAAATATAACTGTGATAAAAAAAGGGGTGACACTTTTTACATATCCATTTTAATTCCATATGCTTATATATAAATCCTATCCTTTAGGTTTACAGAAATTTTAAGGTGCTAATGACCTAGCATATCCTCATAGGTGTTAATAGCGATTGAGTAAAAATTTATAGGACTTACAGACGTCTCATTAATTTTAAGCAAGTTATTCACTTTTGCCAAAATAATTTTAACAAATGACAAAATAATATCGAATAATTTTACATATATGTCTTTTTCTAATTTTTTTAAAAAAATGCATGTGTGAGGACGTTCAATCAACAAATATGTGTCGTTGTTTTGAAGTGTTTTTGAGGTGTTTAGTCAAAACTAATACCTGCTATATATGTATGTAAAGTATAGTTTAAAAGAGGTTTAAATTTAAAAGGTTTGATTTTGCTTTTCACATCTTATCTACAATTTGCTACAAAACTATATTTCTTACATCCAATAAATGCCTTTAGTGGTATTTTTCGATCGATAATTATTTTACTAGAACATAATGTGACTTTAAATACCTACTTTTGTCGGTTATTCTTGTTGACTACAATGAGCTTGTAAAATTTTGCAAATATTATTATGTTAAGCTAACAATCAAAGGGTAGAGATTAGTTCATATAATTATTATTGAACGCACATGGCAATAACCACTCAAAGTTATAATTGACTCTATTATAGTCAAAATTAAGCTCCAAAGCTTATAATTAGTCTAATATTTACTAATTGGACTTGTTATTCATGTGAATTTAATCAACTATAAAAATAACATATCTTGTATTGGATGTTACAATCCTATTAAAAAATAAATTTTTACTCTATTTTCACTTATATTAAGTTTTGTAAACTTACTTAAAACAAATTCATTGTAAATGTTATATATTTTCTCAAATATATTAAGATTACATTAATCTTATCTTTTTTTTTCTTTTTCAAATCTCATATTTGATTTATTTTCTAAATCCTTATATATGAAATATAACCAATTTGTTGGTCGTGAGGTCTTACTTAAAAATGCTGACTTGTAATTTGTATATTAAATCTATATCACATTATTCATTTTTTACGATGACTATCTTATGTATATTTGCGAGATCAAGGCGGTCACATTAGTTTTACAACTGATCATAAACATCATTCTAGAATCACATAGAAAATTTTTAGCGTGATTTGATCTAAGCAACTAAAAAATCATTTCATTCATAAGCAACTAAAAAAAAATTTCAATCTCCCAATCTTAAAACTAAATGACCCAACAGGCTCAAGCTCAAGTATATGGAGAATTCTAGTGGCAAGTTTGAATAGCAACCAAACTCGTAAGCAACTATATTGAATTTTTAATTACCTAATATGATGTGCAATTAGTTAATTTTGGTTTACTTGAGAAAGATGCACACTACGTGTCATATTGACGTTTAAACCAAAATGAGTCTGAATAGACTTTAAACAATCCCCATTTAATCAATTTCCAAGCATTCAGAAGACCAATATAATGGTGTTACCAACTGAAAATGAATGTTTAATTACCTAATTTGATATGCAATTAACTATAAAAAATGAAATTAAGTCACATATCTCAATCCAATTAGGTCACAAATCTCAATCAACAATCTCAAATGTTTAATCTAACAATCTGAAATGCTCAATTAATAACCTAAAATCCTCGATCAATCAATAACCTAAAATCCTCATGAATACCCAAACTAGTGCATAATCTTCTATATGTACTTGTAACTATACATTAACAGTTAAGAACATACATTAAACCAAAATTAGGATAAAATGGACATACCGAAGGCGGAGGCAGTGGAGCCCTCATTTGCACAAGAGCAGTAGTTATGAAGGGCGTCGTGGGGGCTGTCGTAGGGTGGGGGGAGGGGGCATCGCCAGAGTTAATATGGTTTGTTGCCGGAGGGGGGATCAATGGGGGAAGAAATCATTGTCGAGGAACAGTATCATGGGGGGCAGTCCCGGGAGGGGGGGCGCTGCAGGAAGGGGGTCTTATTGGTGGAAGGGGAGTTACGAGGAAGGGTGGAGGGTCGACGGGGGAAGAAATCGGGGGTGACAATCAAAGAGAGACAGAGAAAGACGGGGGGAGAGAAATGAGGTTTTTTTTTTATAACAGAATTTTTAGCGACGAATATATTCCATCGTTAAAAGTTCGTCGCTTAAGTCATGGTTTCTAGAGACGGATGTTTTAGCAACGGAATATTCTGTTCCTAATGGGTACCTTGGGGAGTTTTAGTGACGGAAGTTTTAGCGACGAAACATTTCTCTCGCTAAAACGTTTTTACAAAATTTAAAAAAATCGGCTAAAAGTAGAAACTTTTTAAAAACCCTTTAGCGATGGTGCATCTGTCGCTAAAAAACCATTGGTATAATAATGTCGGTAAAACTATTTACCTATGGAAGGTCCGTTGCTAAAGGTTCTTAGCGACAGATTGTTATGACAGATTATTCAGTCAGTAAATGTACCCTTTAGCGACGGATTACCGTCCTCGCTAAAAATCCGTCATTAAAAGAGGTTTCTCTTGTAGTGTGCATTTAACTTAATTAGAATGTCCTTTTTTTACTTATGAATGTTATTTTCATTTTTTAGATATTTCAATTTTTATATTCACATTAAAGAGTGGCTTTAGGAATATAATATCAAAATCAAGTCCTAATAAAATGATTAGGATTAACTTCTAAATTATACCAAGGGTATGAATATAACCCTCAGTATTCTTGCAAAATTAAACAAACTTAAATAATAAAGACCCCATCAATATTTAAATCAATTGTTAGATTATGTTTTTTTTTGTTTTATGTCTCATAAGTTGTTTAACTTCAATCGTAACATTATTTTTTCTTCTACATTAAAGATATTATTTTCTTTATTTATATACATATATATATATATATATATATATATATATATATATATATATATATGAGTTTTTATATTCATATTGGAGAGTGATTTTAAGGATATAATAGTCAATATCAAGTCTTAATAAGTTAGTATATTATTAGGTTAAGTTTTAAAAAGATTAGAATTAGTTTTTAAATGATATAGGGGTTACAGAAAACCCTCATAACTCAGGTAAAAGTAAATAAATTTAAAAATAGGGATCCTATAAAAATATAAATCAACTATTAGATCACATTTTTTGTTTTAAATCTCATAAATTATGTTTTTTGGGTCCATGGATTTTAATATTCATATTAGAGAACACTATTCAAGGACATAATTGTCAGAAGTCTAAATAGAGTAGTATATTGATTAGATTAGAGTATTAGAACGATTAGAATTAGTTTTTTAATTAAATAAGGCTTGCTAATAAAGAAATTAATTAAACCTAAAATAAGGAACCTATTGAATATGATATTGGAGACCTTTACTCACATTGTGTTAGTATATAATGGGATAAAATAGTCAATATTAAGTCCTAATAAGTTATTATATTAATTAAGTTAAGTTTAGAATGATTATTGCTAGTTTTTAAATTATATAGGGCATACAAAAAACCCTCGTTACTCTTGTAAAGTTAATTAACTTTTAAAATAAGGATCCTATTAAAGTTAAATCAATTATTAGATTACGTTTTTGTTCTAAATCTCATAAGTTATTTTTTGTTTTAGGTCTATGGTTTTAATTGTCATATTAGAGAACTCCATTCAAGGACATAATTGTCAAAATAAAGTCTTAATAGATCAGTATATTGATTATATTAGAGTTTTAGAATGATTAGAATTAATTTTTTTTAATAAATAAGACTTACTAATAAAAAATTAATTAATCTTACAATAAGGAACCTATCCAAGATAATATTGGAGATCTTTAATGACACTTTTTTATATAGTATATAATGTTTATAAGTCTATTTCACATTGAAAACATAATGCGTTGATGTGTCATATAAAGAAGCGATGATGTATTGCACAAAGAAATTATCAGTATCTTTCTTGTTCTGCTTATATATATATATATGAGGCTGCGTGATATTCAAACAAATATGAGGTTGCCCTTTTTTTTATTATAAGATCTAGGCTCCCTATAAATTTTGCTATGGACTACTAAAGTTCTATTATGGCACACCAACCAAATCATCACACACCATATCAAAAACTGTTTGAGTGGGCTGTTGTATGCATAAATTCGAACCATAGACATAAATATGATCTAACAACATGCCCGACATTTGTGGACATCTGTTCCAAGAGTGAACTCACCCATTCACGGTCCCGAAAAATATGCATGATCATTTTTACATCCTTGCCACATAATGGGTGTTCCAACTCTACGTGGCATCCTCTCATTTTCAAGTTGAATCTGGTTGGTAGTGCGTTCTTCTAGCTCACCAAAGCATAACCTTAAATTTTTTTTTTTTTGAAATCTTGAGTCCCCATAAGCATCTTCCAATTTTTCTATACGTTTTTCATTCAATGCTTCTCCCCTGCTCTTGTTACTTCTCATGTTCAAAGCTTGAAGATACATGTGGTACATTGACTTTGCCGAAAAAGTTGCCATTTGCCATAATTCCAATTTAGCTGATCCTCTTGAGGGTAAGATGGAAGTTGTGTGTTGCATGCCTCTTCTACTTTAGACTAATATCGATTAGATAGTTTTTACATTCCAAGACATAGTGTCATAATCAATTACATCTGTAATTTTCAGTTTTGGACTTGCACCACCCGTAGGTGAAAAAGGCTTGAATGTGGTTGGTCTTGGGAGCCACGGATCCCTCCAGACCTTAACTTTAGTGTCCTTTCCAATGCGCTATTTAGTACCCATCTCTAGAATGCACGTTTTGGTCGAAATGCTTTGCCGAAGATAGGATAGGTTCTTACCAAATTATGTGTCCAAAAATTCGGCACTCAAGAAAAATTTAGCTTGCAAAACTTTTGTAGCCAAAGAGGAAGGTTTGTTAATAAAATGCCAGCCTTGTTTGGCGAGCAATGCCATATTGAAAGCCTTCATACCCAAAAGCCTATTCCAGATTTCAATCTTGGCAGACATAATTTTTTTCCAGCCAACCCAATGAATTTTCATTTCCTTTTCTCTCTATCCCCACCAAAAACCGTGCCACTAGCTAATTTAATTCCTTGCAAAAAGACTCAGGGAGTTGGAAACGACTCAGGGAGTTGGAAGCAACTGATGACATATGTTAGGACTGCTTATGTAACCGCTTTGATTAAAACTTTCTTCCCATTCGATGAAAGGAGTTTTTCTTTTCATCCTTGGAGTCTCCTCCAAACCCTCTTCTTAATTAAGTAAAATGCTTAGGATTTTGATTTTTCAATTAGGATGGGTAGTCTTAGGTGCTTTTTTTTTTGACTTGTCGATGCTCTAATTCCCATCAATTGGCAAAGTTCTTTGGCCTTCCCCGCATTCACATTTTACTGAATGTTATGTAAGATTTTTCCAAATTTATATTTTTTTGACAATTGTTCATACACTTTAAGAATTCGCTCAATCTCCCTGAGTTGATCTGCATTAGCTTTGGCAAACAATATGCTATCATCAGCAAAGAATAAATGTGAAACACTGGTTGCATTTCTACAAACTGCTATTAATTAGAGCATTATGTCAGCTACATCCTTCAATATAAGACTAGATAGGCCCTCTACGCGTAAGATGAATAAATAATGTCGAACTCCATGCATTGGCCAAAAATAACCTATAGGTGCCTATTAATGAATACTGAAAAAGAGACCAATGAAATGCACTACATAATTAGATGTATCCAACGAGGATAGAAATCCATCAAATACATGATTTGGTTCGAGAACCCCACTCTGCTCAATCGTATGCCTAACTCATGTCAAGTTATAGAGCTAGTTGGTCCTGATATCACCTCCTTTCATTCTTCAACTGATGAAAAGTTTCAAAAGCGATCAAGATATTGTCTGAAATAAGCCTTCCAGGGATAAAGGCACTCAGAAAATCTGAAATGATACTAGGAAGAATCCATTTTAGCTTGTTAGCTAAGACTTTAGCAACAATTACATATGCAACATTGCACAGGCTAATGGGTCGGAATTCAACAACTTTGGTGGATTTTTTGACCATGGGGATCAGCACAATATGTAATGCCCAGAATCTTTATTGTCAGTATTCTTTTTATATTTTAATATAATCAAGTTGGGGACTTTTTGTTAGATTAAAATTTATGGAAAGAAAAACAATTAAACATTCAAGGGTTTCTAAGAAAATTTCTTTTAGTGTTAGTATAGATATTTTAGTATAGTCTCTAGCCATCAAAGACAATTCAGTAAACCATTCTTTACGTGACACTTAGAGAGAGAGAGAGAGAGAGAGAGAGAGAGAGAGAGAGAGCAACTAGGGAAAAAAATCTAAGGTATGATCTCTATTCTTCCTATCTAATTTCAGCCATTAATCGGAAGTATAAAGTGTGGTTTTGGGTGTATTTTAGAGAGGTGTTGATGTGTTGAGTGCTAGGGTCTTGTGCGTATATTGTGTGTGTTTCAGAAGGTGAGATGTGATGGTTTGAGAAGAAGGCTGCTCTAGAATTGCATAACAATGGTTAGGATTTTTATCAATATCTCTTTCATCTCTAATCCAATTGATGCATTTTTTAACTTTTTAAATACCTTGTTGTGTTTTTTTTAACTTTTAAGCTTTAAGTTTTCTCATTGTTTCATGTTTGCATGTTAAAAAATGACCTTAAAGTCAATGAAATGTAGAAGTCCAGAATTTTTCGATTTCCGACAGCTACTTTGATTGGCCATAAAACAATATATTACTCATTATGTTTTGTGAATTTTATATTTATAGAAACCTCAGAAAGTCTACTTCCACTTTTTAGTTTTGAGTTTTCTAAGATTCGTTATATTTCTACTCCAAATAACCACTTAACAAAACTAGTATACATAGAGATGTGCTGTTTCTATCGGCCTTTTCGATTTGCTACAAAAAATTCATTGCTCATTGATTTTCTGCGATCCTTATATTTATGAATACCACCACAAGTCTACTTTAACTTTTTAGTGTTGAGTTTTTCAAGATCTTCATGTTTTTGCTTCAAAATGGTCAATGTACAAAATTAGTTTTTGCTTAAAACTGTTGTTTCTAGAATTACAGATCAGTCTATTGCCTAAATATTTTTAAGCCATTTTTAAGCACATTTGAGCCAAGTGAGAAGCTAAAATCCCCCTCATTTTTATGCAACCTATGTCGTGAAAGTTTTTGGGATTTTTTTGGGCATGCGAAGGGCATGAAATGGTTTTATCTTGAAAACAGTATATGGTATTACTGAGGCATTGAGTGCCTGAAATTTCGCGACATTCCGGTACCGATTGGTATGCTTTTAAAATATAAGTTATAACATTCAATTTAAGGAAAGGTTTAGGGTTTTGGATGGAAAATCACCAAAAAGACTTTGTTTGGATTCAAGCATGGACCGAACAAGACAAGCCAATGAATAGTTGACTGCGTGCCTTCACTGTTCTTCTGCCTAATGTGCACATATATATATGTCTTATTTTGAAGGAATTTATCCCTTGAAGAACAATCTTATGAAGTGACCAAAACAAACATAATTTAACTACCGTTTATTAAGAATTGACCGACATCAATGTAAATACAAAATATGGCATCTCCCCTTCTGAATATAGACCTAAAGTGACGTGTTTGTGGAGTTTAGGGGGATGGGTAATGACTACTATATACAAACCCTAGAGTAGAATGAACATAATTTTCAGCATCTCAAATATCTTCTGGCTTGTTGTGTATCCACACCTTCCACCACTCCTCAACCATATCACTCCCATTGTTACCTCATATTAATACCTCTTAGGATCCTCTGTTAACAGCAAGAACAAAGAAAGCAGTTGGAGTTAATTCCTAGGCCAAAGACTCCAACTGTTCCTCTTTTGTTTTAAAACATGGGGAAGAAAGTCATCAACAGTCAATCTACAGCCCTGAGGATATCCAAGAATGAAAAGAAACAACTAAACAGTTTGATAAGGGTTTTACGTCCCAAAGTCTACATCACAGACTCTTCAAGCTTCAAACGACTTGTTCAAGAATTAACCGGCAATGGGAAGGAAAGTCCAGTCTTTTCCCCACCTTCTCCTATGCAAAAAGCGATTGCTGGAGTCCCAGTTATAGACATCGAAGATCATGGTTATGAAGATAGTAGCACCGAGTTATCCTACAATTCTTCTGACCTCTGCGTGCCAACTACCTTCCCTGCCTTAGATTCTTCTTCGCCAGAACTATGCTTTCCAGCACCTTATGAGATGGGACTCTCACAAGAGAGAGATTTAGAGTCATGGCTTTTGGACATGGAGCTGTTCGTATATAACTATGATGGCTTCGTCCCAGCGATTCAGCAGGAGGTTTGTGCATATGACTACGATCTTTCGGGGCTACTTGCTTAATGTCCTTTTGATCAGTCATTAGCTGATCAATCTAAATGTTCTCGATCTCCCTTGTTTAGATAATGTATAGAGTTGCTACTTGTTAATGCTTAGTAAAGTCTACGTAGTGGGAGTATCCCCTGTATATGATATTGTATAAAGGCCAGGAATCATTGGAATGATTTGTATCTGTATATTGTAAATTAAGTTCCCATCCATGTCTGCCCTTGTTTCTCTTTCCTCTTAAGTTCTTTGGGAAGTCATCACGCAGGCCCTTAAATTCTGTATCCATGGAACATTTGAAGACATATCAAACACTTATTAGTAATTTCACTCAACTGGATTGAAGACCCTTATCATATTGTTGTACGCTCATAAGACCATACCGCTGGTAACCCGAAGAGATAAACATATCAATTATCATTTTTAGGCTTATATCATAGAACATTGCTCTCAAGGCTTAGGGCAAGGCCGCCAATCTGGCAGGAAATAGGGGTATAGAAAGTGAAGAATGCACAGAATAGCAACACCGTCATACTAGATAGTTATCTCAGTTCCAGCATCAAGCCAATAATTGTTTCAGCAGCTCGCAGCATCACTTATCGAAAATCCTGCAGGCTGAATGCTCGGAGAAGAAGATACCATACAAGAGCAGGATCATCCACGTGAACAGGGATTGTGGTCAGAGGTGTTGAGTATTTGGCAGGGTATTCTGGCATCCACTCGGATGCTGGCACCGCTTTGTGGCAACTACAACTGCGAAAAGCTCTCTCTCCAATCGTGTAAAGTGTCATCGTATCCCGGGTGATCATCCACATCATATATCAGGATTCCGTCCCTGGACTCGGTTAAAATTCCGTTTCGAGTGCCAGCAGTTATTGGCAGCTAAATCACTCACAACCAGCCATTTTTAGGGTTCTTCATCGGGCCGTTAGCCACCATAATAAAATTGCATGCGTCCCAATAGACAAGGGCACCGTGGTAACAACTTGAATCTTTGGGCACCTCTCAAGGTAGACTCTGTCCACACGCCCGTGTCAGAAGAGTAGGTCTCTATTGGCAATGTGTCGTTTAAAATCATGTCAAAACCCACTGTACAAACAAATTTGGTGTCTTAATACGTAAGACAAGAAATAATGTAACAAAATTCAATTTATCAAATTTAAACTAAAGGTTATACCAATCTGTGATTTTTACACAATAAATGTAAATCCTCTGATTCGATCTCCGGTTTGATCACGATTCAAGGGCTGAAATAGCTTGATCTTGAAACGTAAATTTAGACTTCTTCAATTTTCGTGCTTGAAAGATCGTTGAAACAGTGTTTGCTCAAGGGTTTTGAAGCTTTATCCCGAACAAGTATGGCGATCCTTGACTTGTAGAATCACTGATGTTGAAGGTGAATTCTTCTTCATATTGAGGCGAAAGAGAAACTGATCTTCGTAACTTGAAAGTGCTCGATTGAAGAACGGCACTACGTTAGTGCGTGTTGTTCTTCAAATGAAGCACAACCTGGGAGACGACAGCGTTTCGGCGGAGTTTAAGCTTTTATCGCAGAGACCCTCTGTGTCCCCCCTTTTTTCTACCTCAAGCCCTCTATTTATAGGCAAGGTGGTAGGCTTATTTTTGGAAATTCCATAATTTGAGCTTTGATTTTGTAATTAAGGAGATTTTTGTCCCCTTAATTATCTGATCTCCTCAATTAAATGGATATTTGTCTCCTCTTAATTTAGGAATGATTTTAGTTAAATTTGACTTTTCTGATAGTAAGACCGTGGGCTGGATCATGTATTGCTATTGGACTAGTCTTTTCAACTTGTCTTTGACTTCGAGCCCGTTGTCTTGTTTGACTCCACGTCGGCGTTCGATCCATACTTTTCGGCGACGTTGAATATTTAATCAGTCAACAAAAATATTGCATTATTGATTAGTATAAATTTTTAGTGTCTACAATTGCCCCCACTTCAGGACTCGTGCGATGCTACTTTTTGTTGGTCATGGTGCAAGGCTTGAAGTAATTATCCTTTTTTTTTTTTGCCTGCATGGGCTTCACTCGTGAGCCGTGAGGACTTACCCACGAAATTGGCCCCGACCCAAAGTCTGCCGCCTTTACGGTCGTGAGGTAGTCCACCCTTAGGGTTTGGTGTCTTTTTAAAAGGGTGGCCACAAACTTTTATTCATCAACTTTGGCAGCTCGTTCCTCCGGCGGCTGGCTACTAGTCTTCATGTGTCCATGGCACCCCATGTCTGCCTGCTTCCCTGCATGCGCGGCTTCATTGAATACCATACTAGTCAGTCCGTAACCATGTTCAGATAGCTACCACCGTCGCGGTCCGTCCCAATTCCGTGATCCGACCGAGACTGGCCAAACGGCTTCAGGTGTCTGTATCCCACCGTAAGCCCAGATTGACGCACCGTTTTTTGGCATCGGCGACCCACTGCGACCTCAGATCGACGCACCGCCGTTTGAGATGTCGGCGATCGTCCACCATCAAGCCCACACTCATGCTCTCTCGAGTTGGTCGCTCCACCATCCCGGCATCTGTCAAAGTCCTTCCACGGACCGTTCTTCCTATGTCGTCGCCATCCACCGTGGCCGAAGTAATTGGTTGCTCTCTCTGTCGCTAGTGTTAGTCACGGTCGGTGTTGGCGGACATGTCGCCGCCACCAGCGTTCACATAAGCCCGAGCTATGCCCATCGCCGCCGTATTCGACAGCGACTGTCGCCGCCGCGGTTGCTGCGGTTGACATGCCGCCTACCTCCATCGCCGCAACTGGGCCTTGTCGTCGAAATAGTTCACCCACCCGCCTCAGGCTGCTGGTGCGTTGCTGGCTGTCGCCGCCGCTGGTATGCCGCTGGCCTTCGCCGATCTTCCATGATGCTCCTGCCGGCGTTTGTTGAGATCGTTGTTTGTGTTATCCTGGGCCGCAGCTTATTGCCGTGATGGGCTCGCCGCTCACGCCTTTCTGCTTCTCTCTTCTGTCTTCTTTTTTTTTTTTGGGAAAATTGTGAAAAGATGGGATTTTGGATTAAATATTTGGGATTAATGGGTTTTTTTTGTGAAAATTGTGAATTGAGAGTGCCAAGTTCTTAAAGGTGGGGTGAGTTGTGGAAAAATGGGTTTTTAAAAATATCAACTTTTCTCCTTCCCCAAAATGCCCCTCCCCACAGTAAACCCACTACTTCCTTCCAGCCGCCCACCCTTTCTCCATCTCCAATCAGAAGACTCCCCACCACTTCGTCCCCTTCCCTCCAATTCTCCCTACCCCACTCCATCCCCCCCGCCAACCACGCAGGTTACCCCACCCCCTTCTGCGGTCACCCCCACCCCACCCCGACCCCCATATTCCCCCCCAACCGCGACTGTCCTCCAAGCCGAGACTCCACGCAAGGCCGTCTCCCTCCTCCAAGTTCGGCCGTCTCCTCCCCACACCCAGCACCGCCCCCATAGCCCGGTCCTCCATCCCCTTCGCCCAACCCCTCAGCCCCCAACCACCACGTAGTGGTGGTCCTTCCTCCGTCCCCGCTGCTGTAGCGGACGCCGTGTCGACAAAATCAAGGATCGTTTCATGCATGCCGCTGTAGAGGCATTCCGAAGCTCGACGTTGGTGCGCGCCACTTCAAAGGTACCCCTTCTTACATTTTTTGAGCGATCAACATGTTTCTTTTACGTTTGTTCGTTCGCGCCGCTGTATAGCCCCACTGTTATCTGTTGTTTCTGTTCTTGTGTCCCTGTGTTTTTTGGCAAATTCCCATGCTTCCGTACTTTGGCATGCATATTGCTTCAGTTGTAACAACTGAAATATTGGATGTACGTTGTTTTTAGTAAGATTGGCCCTCTGTCAATCTTCGAAGTTAATAGGATCGCAGTTTCAGCCCTTAAACATAAATCTGAAATGTTGCTTGAAATGTAACAAAATTAGGTTAATCATGGAATTGTCATATAACTTTAAAGTTAGTAATTCACTTTTTACCTCTGTTGCAAGTGAAGGTTGTAATGGACACAAACAAGGTCATTGAACCTCCGATGTTCGAATCTGTTTCTTTCTTCGAATGGATATGCTCAAAGATGCTTCAGTTCCTTTCACAGCCCGAAGAACTACACTTAAACTAAATTCTCGAATGCCTAACTTTTGAAGATTTGGAGCACTACTTGAATGACATGCCACTATTCATCTTAAAATAGGCAACAAAGCATATAAACTCTAAAGTACTGAAATTAGCGTAGCTCTTAGGAAGGCAAGACACTTACTTGGAGGCATTAACGAGCCATCAGCTTAGCAGACACTCCTCCAATACCCCCCTTCGCATTTCTGAACTTCTTCATCTCACTTGTCTGCTCTACGCAATATAGGGTTGCCGTGCACATACTTTTAACATCAAGGAGCCCAGAAGTAGCTTTTCTATTCTTTGCTATCGCATATATGTTGTATTGGTTGGTAGGTAGCCTGCTGCATATAGATTCTTCCTCAATTGATCGTCCCAGTGAGCGTCAAGGATTTACAAATAAGGATCCTTCCTTTTTCTATGGAATATCTTCAACATCTCATTCCTAGCAACTTGGATAGCATCATACAAACATCACTGTCAACCAATCTTAGAACACGAATTAAAGGTTCCGTCAACTGGACTACAGCTGCACATTCTGTCAAATCATCAAGTCTAGCACATTATTAACATATATCTTTCCTTTACCTTTTTGGCATATGCTGAGATTGTCAATTCCTTTATACGTTACCGTAGCTCGTAAAGCATTTTTCGGTGCAAGAATACTCCGACGCATTAAAGTTGGTTCCAAAATCGAGTTGGATCAGGGCTAAGTATTCCCCTTCCAACGGTATGCTTTCTCGTCAAATGTAATGCGTGTTCGTGTGTGTGTGCGTGACATGAATCTTGAGGAGGTTCGGCGTCAAGTTAGGGAAAAACATGTACCATTAGTTATTGACTTGCTGTTGGTATATTGATTCCTTTGCTGGGATTTTTCTAGTAAATAAACAGAAGTAGCAGTCTTGCGATTTGAAAACTCAAGTTTTGTTTAATTTGATTTTTTGAGATGGATATAGGAATTGTTTTCATTTTTCATAGCTGGTATGCTTCAGGCAGCATAGTGCCTGTGAAGAGGTGAAGTCATGATGGCTCTGTTTAGGTGTCACTGTGGCACAAGAAGCTTGCTGTGAAGAGCAGTATTAGCTGCTCAAATCAATTCTTTTGCTGTTTCTTGGTTATGGCATGCCCAAGAAAAAACAAACCTGAATTACTGATGCCTAGAAGTGCACATAGTTTGCTTGCAGCAAGATGTGTCCCTTATGCAGGCACACATTGATTTAGAGGTCAACCAAGTTGGAATACTATAAGGCCCCAGAGGAAGAGTTAACGTTTCGACCTGATCTTAGCCAGTGGTAGACACCTCATTCCAGAAAGATTCATGCAACAAAGTAAACCTTGTTGCATGAATCTTTCCAGTAATTCCTTCTACTTCCCAATATGTTTAAGCTAGCATCAATTAAGGAGCATTTTACGGGACATTAGGATTGAATGCTAATTTGGAAAACTTGGTTTTAGTGCTACATCCCGCAGAAGATAAAAGTGGTATTAGAATATTTTACACACTGATGTGTGACTACACATGACAAGCATGCATTCTAATCTACTCTGCGTATTATTTACACAATTTGCAATCTAATTATGTGATTTTTTGTTTAATTACTCCTATTTATACTATCACAAAACGAATGTTCGTTAGTTAGTTATATGAAATTTTTAGCATCAACCATATATGAGAGAACTAAAGAAAATGCCTTGAAATAGTCATGCCTTGATGTATGCATCGTTCAGTTAGGCAATAAAGACCGAAGCAATCCTAACATTTCTATTCTCGAGAATATAAGCCGATGTAGGAGAATATAAGCCGATGTAGGAAACATCAATGGTTAATAATTAACGGGCTAAAGTTTTACCAAGTATGTTAACATGTTAATCTATATGAACAGATTTTAAATATGGTCGAGTGCATGTAAGTTGCTTTTAATGCGATATTAGTGCTGTTAAGGCAATCTGAGACGTGTATATGATGTCAAGTGTCTTCTGAAGTTGGTTAATATTGGGAAAATTAGGAAATGAGGGGTTTTGGGGTAAATTTTTTTATAAAATGTGGGTTTGTTTTGAAAATTTAAGAAAATATGGGTCTACTTTTTATAATTTATGAACAAGGGTAAAGGTTAAGAAAATTTAGGTTTTTTCAACTCCTTTAAATTGCTCTACCCAACGTACCCTCCCCCATCTTCCCCACCAAATCACATTTGTCAATCTGCAATACATACATGCCCCACAGCCCCTCACCCTCCCACCCCTATCCTTCCCACCCCCACCCCATGCGCCACCCTACCACCACCCACCCATCCACCAAGTCCCATGTTAGATTTACATTACTGTATGGGGCTACTTTGTGAGTCAAATGGCTTCTACCACAATCAAAGCCTTCAAATAATACTTAGGTATCTTCCCTACACCTATCTTGAGGATTATAGGAAGAAAACACTTTTCTCCTTCAAAGTAAATAATCCATACCCAATTCCAGCTTTGCACATGTTCATGATGCTCATAAAAATAATTTACTACCAAGCAGATGCAAGTGTATTTAAATGCAACTTCTTGTTGCCCATCATCTGTTATCAATCGCAAAAAATCATACTATAAATGCTTAATACAAAATAGAGAAACAATATAACATCAAACTCGTTGCCGTCTAATAAGTATAAAATCTGAAAGTAAACAAAAACAAAAACATGATAGGAAGAAGAATATCCACATGAATCAAGGTCCATCAAGGTCCATGCAACAACATTCGTTTGTTGTCCAGTAGACTAAATGGGAGCGGAAGGGCTGTAATGGTGGTTTTTAGCACTCAGTATTGAGCTTTAGGCCATCCCCTGACTACGGATTTAGAGTATTCAGCTTTGCTTGGACATTGCTAGCTGCATCACAAACCACTCTAGCACATTATTTGTTCAACCAAGGGCCAACATGGCACGCGACCAATGGAGTATCCTTTATTCTATTTGCTTATGTTGCTTTTGTAGCCAAAAAGAACATGGCATCACTCATATAAAGGATATGCATGGCTGATTTTGAGCAAGTTAGAGAACAAGAAACAATGCTAGTTCAGGCACTTAGACACTTGATGACATTTAGTGTATCTTGCTTATGGTAGCTAAAAAATATTATTAATCGTGTGCTATGATTAAGTTTTTTCGTTTGTTGACATCTTTCTTACTTTGTAACATATGTTAATCCTCATAATGATGAGGATGATTTTAAATTGGAATGAAAGGGAACTTGACTACGATAAGTGATCAGGCTGCAATGCCTATGTTTTGTTTAGATTTCCAAGTGGTGCTTGTGAGGTTGGTTGTTTGATGAGGAAAATAACCATTATCCTGTTGCACCTAGAGACCGACAGTATTCAAGAACAAAAGACAGTTATGAATGGCTCAAGCTTGACACAAGTCTTTTTTTGCAAGAATACAATTATAGATATACAAGGATGGTTGTGAGTTTATGCAGCTAGTCAAGTTGTTTCTAATCTTGCGACTAATAAAATCTAAACGTTGCCTAAGTAATAGCTTATATCATAGCACAATTGGATGTAGATATGCCTGGTAAAAACATGGTGCCATTTTGCAGTGACGAAAACAGTACTTCCTGCCGCATCCTATACACGTGGTGCCATTATGGTGTAGCATGAATTTTAGTACCACTGACAGTGATGCTAGCCCACTTTCCAAAGGACGAGCTTTAAGAACTCCAAAACCTCGTCTTCATTCGCAAATAGGGCAAAGTATCTATTAAATTAGGTGCACGAGAAGAAACGACTTGAATATTTGCATAAAATGGCAAGCATATTTGCATATCAGGACTTGCACTGTTGCATAAATTGACTTGTGTCAAAGTAAACTTACCAACCCTATTACCTTTTTTTTTGGGTGTGTGTTTGTTGTCCTACGACAGAGTCAAGCGTGCTCTATTCCATTGGTTTTAAGAGAAGAAATGACTTGATTATCTGAAAATACGGACAAGCACTTTCACACAACCATACTTGTAGTCTTGCAGAAAATGACTTCCATCAAAGTAAACCATGTTTATACCCTATATGCTAAATATCAAGCGCGCTGCGTTTTGTGTTTGTTGTCCTACGGGAGAATCAACTTCCTAAGATAATTTGGACCGATGATGTGACTACTAAACTTGATCGAATGTGGATTGGTCTGATGTCACTAAAGAGGAGGGCGTAAACTTTAATATAGCTCCAGTGGAGCTGTGATTACAAAAAAGTACGTTACAGATTAAAGGCTGTCCACAGCACAGAGAAATGAACACACAAAACGCACCTTAAGCTAGCTCGGAGTTATTAATGCGTGTGAAATATACTGATTCTATGGTCCCCTTTCCTTACTCAGCTACGGAACGACCTTGCTTGGGTTTACATTTAGATAAATATGACAAAGAAAAGGCATTCCGAAGCAACCTTACATTCGTATGATGCTTCTTTTGCAGTTAGGTAATGTGTAACCTCTCAAGTTAAGGAGATACAACTGGATCTCTGGAACAAACTGGACTTCAAAGCATGCAGATTCTGATCTTCTCACTTTAGCCCAGGTGAGTTACAGATGAATCCAGGTTTTGTGCATGGGTACCATGAAGAGTTGCCCACGTATAATCAGAAAAATTATAGGAACATAATCTTGAACCCAGGTAGTTCATCATGTCACTAATAGATTTTGTGTTCGGATGAAGGAAACGCTACTCATTTGGGGTGACAAAGACAGTGTCTTCCCTCTGCCACTGGCATATCAGTTGCAGTGGTATAGTAATGTAAATCTACTGTGGGACTTGGGGGGTTGGTGGATGGGTAGGTAGGGGTAGGGTGGCGCATGGGGTGGGGGTGGGAAGGATAGGGGTGGGAGGGTGAGGGGCTGTGGGGCATGTATGTATTGCAGATTGACAAATGTGATTTGGTGGGGAAGATGGGGAGGGTACGTTGGGTAGAGCAATTTAAAGGAGTTGAAAAAACCCATATTTTCTTAACCTCTACCCTTGATCATAAATTATAAAAAGTAGACCCATCTTGCATGCCGTAGAAGTGTACTTTGATTCATTTCCGGCCCTGTCAATATAAGCTTATTTGGCAACTCACGCGACACAGAGATTTTGAGTACAAATTCTCGCACGTGACGGTCACTTGGAATATGCCCTCTTTCATAAACCTTCGCATCGTCACGACCATGATAGCATAACTCCAGATTTAGGTGGTTGAGAGACACTAAAGGAAGATTTCATCTTTGCCAGGATATCTTAGGATATATATATATTCTTGAGCCAGCCGATCTTCCATCCGATACATTGGTGGACCTATTTGTTTGGCCATAATCCTTTTTCGTGTGTAATCAGTATTGCTATCGACTTGCCCAATACACCTGTTATGTGGTTTTGCTCATCCAGTGTCGTTGTTCATATCATGTAGTCGGAATTATCCCTCCGTTTGCTCCTCTAACAAAACTGGTATAGACCTACCAATTCACGCAACTATGGGGAAACCAACATCTTCTTGAATTTCCATAAATACAACCTCTTTCCATCGAATTATCTTAATATCTGTCTTTTCGATAAATTGGTCTTCGACATTTGATATATATGCTCCCCATTCGACCTTCACCTCGGTGGTTATACGTGTTGGAAACGTCGGGTCTACCAACACGGTATTACCTTCATCGAACATCGGTTTCGGCAATCGTCCATCTTTAGTACAACCGAACTATATTAGCTTACGTTTCATGGTTATTCGGACTCCTTACTTTGTATATTTTACCGTTATACGTACTATGTGTATAAAATCATTGCAATTTTGCAATATGGGTATGCATGATCACGACATTCGCGTTGTATAATGTAATGCATAGTTTTTTGATAATTTGATATATGCAGATGCTAAATGGGTAGCGTGAAGGAGTTATACTGCTACTGCCACTGGGGGGTCTTCGACGCAACGTTGCTGGTCGAATTGTCGTAGAGGGAGGAAACAGCCAGCTGCTATATGTGGATGAAAGCACATTGTACGATCAATTTGTAGCCAAGGCCTGTGATGCGTGCTCTATTGATTCACGCAACAAGTCATTTGTGTTTTGCACAAATGAAGAGACGGGGTAGATGGTGTCGTTGCAAAACCAGCGGTCTTTGACTCTAATGTTGCATTTACATTCAGGAGCCAAGCTCCATGTTTTCATCGCCGATGGGATGCCGAATGGGGGATAATTAGCCGATGCGATGTACTCACTTTCATGCTGGTTTTTTTTTCCCTTTCCCTGGTATGGTTGAGGATGTTGCTAACACCTAAATTCATTTTTGTAGGGTGTCAAATCATTGCTCACATTCAGTGCCTCCTGTCCACTGTGCGGGTGAAGCAGCTCATCTTCACGATCCTAGTCATATTGGCCCACTTCCCCACATGCTTGTCGTTCGTCCACTGAAGCACGTTTCGGCCTCACCGATACATGAAGTTCGTGGTACCAACAGTGATAGGGAGACAAGTCCAGCCCCCTCCGGTCATGATCACGTGGTTAACGATGCTGCAATGGAACTACGTTCAGCCTGCTTCGAACCTCCGTGTCTTCCAATATATGATCCGCCCGAAAATCATGTCATAGATGGTACGATTATTGCTTCGCATGTTGACGACATTGATTTTCAGAAAGGAAGCATATTCCAGAATACTAAAGCATTTCGGCGGTGCCTGTACTTCCATACGCTGAACAAGAAATTCAACTGCAGATGGAAGGACAATAACAAGGGTTATCTAAGGGTAATATGCAGCATTAAGGGATGTCCATGGTATCTAACTGCCGCGTGCGACGGTGAATCAACATACGTTAGAGTAATAACGTACACGGCGACTCACACGCACAACATGGGTGATGATGCTAGTTACGTCCCCGTTGTGAAGGCAAAGTATCCTGGGGAGAAGTTTAAAAGGAAGATCGTTGAGAGCCCCGATTTCAGCCCTAACAAGATTCGAACCATCTTCCACGAAGATCACAAGGTTCGTATGTCTTACAATCAGGCTTGGAGCATGAAAGAGTGGGCTAAGGCTAGCATTGAGGGCGGTGCTCCAGCCCAAGGTTATGCATACGTTCCATGGTTATGTGAACGCCTGACTGCTACAATTCCTGGGACACGTGCAACGTACCGGACAGCAACTGAAGACAATCACCGGTTCAATCAATTGTTCGTAGCGTATGGTACGTCCATAGCCGATTTCCATACTGCATGCAAGCCGTTGATTTTCATGGACTCCTGCTTTCTCAAGAACTTTTATAAGGGTTGCATTTTCTCTGCTTGTGCTTTGGACTCAAACAACGGGTTGTATCCGTTGGCATATTCCATAGCATCCGCCGAGAACGATGTTGATTGGTATTGGTTTCTAAGTGAGCTTCGAGAGGTGTTGGACAAGGATACCGAATTTGTGTTTATGACGGACAGGAACAAGAGTCTAGTCGACGGCATCGCCAAGCTGTTTGGGCCTGACTGCAATTCCCATTGTCTTCGTCACCTAAAGGAAAACTTTCGCAAATACTTGGTGAAGAATAACGGATGGAAAACTAAGAAATGCAATACGGCATTAGAACTGTAGTACAGACTTGCGAGAGCTCGTGATCATAGGCAATTTATGCACCACTACGGTGAGATGTGCAAGCTGGACAAGAACTTCTCCCTTTGGCTCGAACAAAACAAGCCACAACATTGAGCTAATGCTTATTTTCCCTTTAGAAGGTGGGATTGGTTATCCTCAAATCCAGCCGAATTGTATAATGCATGGCTTGGTAAGCATCACCTCCGAGAATTAAATATCCATCGTTTCATCAAAGAGCATGTGGTAATTCTTACATCTTTCTTAGCTGCCAAAAGCGAGAGCATTTCAAAGTGGTGTGCACCTGTTGGTCCCCGAATTGAAGAAAAGATTGAAAAATCTAAGAGCAGAGCTCTTTCCCTTATCAACAGGTGTATGTTCAACCAAACCTTCACGGTCTCTGACAGCCATAATAATAACTATGCTATGGATTTGTCACAGGGACATTGTAGTTGCCATGAGATGGAGTATACAGGGATTCCTTGTCCACATGCCATAGAAGTCCTTTCGAAGTCCGCGATGAGCGTTTATGACCTTGTCGACCCCGTCTTCTTGGTTGACCAGCAAAAGCTTTTGTTCGAGCATCAAATTCCTCCTGTTCTGACCTCCGATGAGCCGACATTTGACCAGATCCAGTTGGACATCGAGGATGATGCTAGAATAGGCAATCCCAGAGGCCTCTTCCTCGTGCAACCACCAAGAACCAAGTGGCCTGCAAGTCGCCCACGCACTACTCGGATAGAGTCGCAATTTCAGGGCAAGAGGATTTCCCGTTGCTCGCGTTGCAATCAATCTGGTTACAATCGTTCGAGTTACAAGAGTGCAATAAATGAAGCGGGCACCACCTATGTCACAAACAACCAGGAAGTCTAACTGAGGTAATTGCCTTTTCATTTTGATCTTATCTAATGTCTAGCTATAGTTTTATCCTCTAGTCTTCCATTGTGATGCGTTGAATTGATACATTGGCTCAAACACGCCCCGTCCTTTGAAGCATTTCATTTAATCGTTATGCGCAACTCTGGGGAATGGACATTAAATCTCATTTCGAATACAGTCCTGAATTATGTTTAATTAAGCCTGCTCTGTCACTGCAACCCCTTCATGTCTTGTCCTGTTTACATAGTCACGTAAGCATGTCAATATATTTAGAAACAGGTAAAATCAGAAGTGCAATGGTGTTATGCTGTAGCCCGTGAATGCCCAATCGTTCATGGGCTCTCACAAATGTAACATTGGCCTGTTAACCCTCCGGAAGGATGGTCATTAAGTCCACAACTGCACTGTTGGGGGCTGTCAACCCAGGTGCCTAATTGGTGCCGAAGATGGCAGCACCCGTGTGTTATAGCCCCCTCTCAATAGATAAGAGCCCACAGTTCCTTGGTTGTAGTTCAACACTGAACTGCCCGGGCCGGGTGAACAATGGAAGGCACCAATTACTAATATTTAGAAGGATCGTTTACATGCTACCCATGCGTAGATCATAGTGATGAATATGTTGGAATGTACACAGTTGAAATTCATAAGCTGTATGCAATCGCTGTAACTTGATTCATACGTTATTATTATTATGTGCACCCTATCTACCTTTACGCTAGAGTTGTCGTGCATCTTTACGATTATTTTCCATTGCTTTATGTAATTGATATTAAATTCTTCCAAAGTGCTTTTTGGGTACGAAATGGATAGTCATTTTTCAATATTGTTGCGAGGTGTCTTGAATGAGGTAAGCTGTCATTGGCATCAGTTGGTGAGTTACATAGCCTTGAATGAATATGAACCGAGTTATTTTGCAAATACCATGGACTTTATAAGAGTATATGCTTAGGATGTGGTGCAAGAACGGATGCCCATGATAGGGGTCGGGGTGGGAATTAATTGTCTCTACCACGTGATACGGTATCTGATAAGACACCCGAATGAGAGTAGTGGACCTTATAAGTATGATGCTGGACGGCATGGGTGTGCTTTGAATCATTTATTCGACGTAAACCTACTATTGCAAATCTGTCATTATGGGCAGGGGTTTTGGTTGGGCTTTATGAATTGGAAGACATGAGATTGAATTTTTGGTTAGATTGAGGGGATTAGGGACAAGCATATTGGGGTAGGCCAACCGTATATTTGACCATTGCGCCACCCTTTGGGCACTAGTATGTGTCTTTTTCTGGTTATGCTTTGTTTTTCAAGTCGTTTTTTGTTTTCGTTGTATGTGACAACGTCACTCAGTGGCTATTTTCAGTTTTCACTCTCTTTACTGTGGACGAATAATGACTCTGGAAATTTGACACCATTTTCCTGATTCAAGCTTCCACTCTTTACAGGTTGTGGGCGTGGATTGTAAATATCGATGTAAATCTTGAAAACTTTTTGAAGCTGGCCTAATTTTATTATGGGTCACACTGAAGGGGTACAAAGGAGGTCTTCAACCGATCGAGAAGCATGGCAACAATAGCAAGCTGATTGGGTGCGAAAGGCTCAAGTAGATATGACTATATGGTATAGCAGCTGGTGTTGCCCTGAATCTTGTTCCGGCTTTTGCAGACTTGCTTTGGTGTACATATTGCACCAGTTTTGCTATTTTGTAACTTATTCAATATGTTTTGTGGAATTATGGTAATTGCCCCGTTAAGCTGTGCATTTGGTGCCCAAGCCCCCCGTCTTCTTACAAGACGCAATCCTCTACTTCATGGGGTAGAGATTTGGACATGCCCCAGTGATATTTTTTGTAAGCAAACTGTCGTACGATACTAGCATGCGATGTGTATATATCATATTATTAGCTTTGGTTAATCTTGCTGGCAAAGATTTCGCATTACATTTTTACCATTCTTTATATATGTACTCAGGTATATCTCCCTTCCTAAAAGCAGGTCAAATGAAAGACGTGGTTTTGTTAGGCGGGTTTTGTGCTGTGTCTAAATTTCGGTTAGGATTATCGACT